>JBAMJV010001002.1:152500-154239 GCA_037951105.1 Echinarachnius parma | reverse complement strand
AACCCTAACCCTAACCCTAACCCTAACCCTAACCCTAACCCTAACCCTAACCCTAACCCTAACCCTAACCCTAACCCTAACCCTAACCCTAACCCTAACCCTAACCCTAACCCTAACCCTAACCCTAACCCTAACCCTAACCCTAACCCTAACCCTAACCCTAACCCTAACCCTAACCCTAACCCTAACCCTAACCCTAACCCTAACCCTAACCCTAACCCTAACCCTAACCCTAACCCTAACCCTAACCCTAACCCTAACCCTAACCCTAACCCTAACCCTAACCCTAACCCTAACCCTAACCCTAACCCTAACCCTAACCCTAACCCTAACCCTAACCCTAACCCTAACCCTAACCCTAACCCTAACCCTAACCCTAACCCTAACCCTAACCCTAACCCTAACCCTAACCCTAACCCTAACCCTAACCCTAACCCTAACCCTAACCCTAACCCTAACCCTAACCCTAACCCTAACCCTAACCCTAACCCTAACCCTAACCCTAACCCTAACCCTAACCCTAACCCTAACCCTAACCCTAACCCTAACCCTAACCCTAACCCTAACCCTAACCCTAACCCTAACCCTAACCCTAACCCTAACCCTAACCCTAACCCTAACCCTAACCCTAACCCTAACCCTAACCCTAACCCTAACCCTAACCCTAACCCTAACCCTAACCCTAACCCTAACCCTAACCCTAACCCTAACCCTAACCCTAACCCTAACCCTAACCCTAACCCTAACCCTAACCCTAACCCTAACCCTAACCCTAACCCTAACCCTAACCCTAACCCTAACCCTAACCCTAACCCTAACCCTAACCCTAACCCTAACCCTAACCCTAACCCTAACCCTAACCCTAACCCTAACCCTAACCCTAACCCTAACCCTAACCCTAACCCTAACCCTAACCCTAACCCTAACCCTAACCCTAACCCTAACCCTAACCCTAACCCTAACCCTAACCCTAACCCTAACCCTAACCCTAACCCTAACCCTAACCCTAACCCTAACCCTAACCCTAACCCTAACCCTAACCCTAACCCTAACCCTAACCCTAACCCTAACCCTAACCCTAACCCTAACCCTAACCCTAACCCTAACCCTAACCCTAACCCTAACCCTAACCCTAACCCTAACCCTAACCCTAACCCTAACCCTAACCCTAACCCTAACCCTAACCCTAACCCTAACCCTAACCCTAACCCTAACCCTAACCCTAACCCTAACCCTAACCCTAACCCTAACCCTAACCCTAACCCTAACCCTAACCCTAACCCTAACCCTAACCCTAACCCTAACCCTAACCCTAACCCTAACCCTAACCCTAACCCTAACCCTAACCCTAACCCTAACCCTAACCCTAACCCTAACCCTAACCCTAACCCTAACCCTAACCCTAACCCTAACCCTAACCCTAACCCTAACCCTAACCCTAACCCTAACCCTAACCCTAACCCTAACCCTAACCCTAACCCTAACCCTAACCCTAACCCTAACCCTAACCCTAACCCTAACCCTAACCCTAACCCTAACCCTAACCCTAACCCTAACCCTAACCCTAACCCTAACCCTAACCCTAACCCTAACCCTAACCCTAACCCTAACCCTAACCCTAACCCTAACCCTAACCCTAACCCTAACCCTAACCCTAACCCTAACCCTAACCCTAACCCTAACCCTAACCCTAACCCTAACCCTAACCCTAACCCTAACCCTAACCCTAACCCTAACCC
>JBAMJV010001002.1:125000-150000 GCA_037951105.1 Echinarachnius parma | reverse complement strand
ACCCTAACCCTAACCCTAACCCTAACCCTAACCCTAACCCTAACCCTAACCCTAACCCTAACCCTAACCCTAACCCTAACCCTAACCCTAACCCTAACCCTAACCCTAACCCTAACCCTAACCCTAACCCTAACCCTAACCCTAACCCTAACCCTAACCCTAACCCTAACCCTAACCCTAACCCTAACCCTAACCCTAACCCTAACCCTAACCCTAACCCTAACCCTAACCCTAACCCTAACCCTAACCCTAACCCTAACCCTAACCCTAACCCTAACCCTAACCCTAACCCTAACCCTAACCCTAACCCTAACCCTAACCCTAACCCTAACCCTAACCCTAACCCTAACCCTAACCCTAACCCTAACCCTAACCCTAACCCTAACCCTAACCCTAACCCTAACCCTAACCCTAACCCTAACCCTAACCCTAACCCTAACCCTAACCCTAACCCTAACCCTAACCCTAACCCTAACCCTAACCCTAACCCTAACCCTAACCCTAACCCTAACCCTAACCCTAACCCTAACCCTAACCCTAACCCTAACCCTAACCCTAACCCTAACCCTAACCCTAACCCTAACCCTAACCCTAACCCTAACCCTAACCCTAACCCTAACCCTAACCCTAACCCTAACCCTAACCCTAACCCTAACCCTAACCCTAACCCTAACCCTAACCCTAACCCTAACCCTAACCCTAACCCTAACCCTAACCCTAACCCTAACCCTAACCCTAACCCTAACCCTAACCCTAACCCTAACCCTAACCCTAACCCTAACCCTAACCCTAACCCTAACCCTAACCCTAACCCTAACCCTAACCCT
This sequence comes from Echinarachnius parma, assembly GCA_037951105.1. Classification (NCBI taxonomy): domain Eukaryota; kingdom Metazoa; phylum Echinodermata; class Echinoidea; order Clypeasteroida; family Echinarachniidae; genus Echinarachnius; species Echinarachnius parma. Next base: position 149,173 of record JBAMJV010001002.1, on the reverse strand, counting down.
AACCCTAACCCTAACCCTAACCCTAACCCTAACCCTAACCCTAACCCTAACCCTAACCCTAACCCTAACCCTAACCCTAACCCTAACCCTAACCCTAACCCTAACCCTAACCCTAACCCTAACCCTAACCCTAACCCTAACCCTAACCCTAACCCTAACCCTAACCCTAACCCTAACCCTAACCCTAACCCTAACCCTAACCCTAACCCTAACCCTAACCCTAACCCTAACCCTAACCCTAACCCTAACCCTAACCCTAACCCTAACCCTAACCCTAACCCTAACCCTAACCCTAACCCTAACCCTAACCCTAACCCTAACCCTAACCCTAACCCTAACCCTAACCCTAACCCTAACCCTAACCCTAACCCTAACCCTAACCCTAACCCTAACCCTAACCCTAACCCTAACCCTAACCCTAACCCTAACCCTAACCCTAACCCTAACCCTAACCCTAACCCTAACCCTAACCCTAACCCTAACCCTAACCCTAACCCTAACCCTAACCCTAACCCTAACCCTAACCCTAACCCTAACCCTAACCCTAACCCTAACCCTAACCCTAACCCTAACCCTAACCCTAACCCTAACCCTAACCCTAACCCTAACCCTAACCCTAACCCTAACCCTAACCCTAACCCTAACCCTAACCCTAACCCTAACCCTAACCCTAACCCTAACCCTAACCCTAACCCTAACCCTAACCCTAACCCTAACCCTAACCCTAACCCTAACCCTAACCCTAACCCTAACCCTAACCCTAACCCTAACCCTAACCCTAACCCTAACCCTAACCCTAACCCTAACCCTAACCCTAACCCTAACCCTAACCCTAACCCTAACCCTAACCCTAACCCTAACCCTAACCCTAACCCTAACCCTAACCCTAACCCTAACCCTAACCCTAACCCTAACCCTAACCCTAACCCTAACCCTAACCCTAACCCTAACCCTAACCCTAACCCTAACCCTAACCCTAACCCTAACCCTAACCCTAACCCTAACCCTAACCCTAACCCTAACCCTAACCCTAACCCTAACCCTAACCCTAACCCTAACCCTAACCCTAACCCTAACCCTAACCCTAACCCTAACCCTAACCCTAACCCTAACCCTAACCCTAACCCTAACCCTAACCCTAACCCTAACCCTAACCCTAACCCTAACCCTAACCCTAACCCTAACCCTAACCCTAACCCTAACCCTAACCCTAACCCTAACCCTAACCCTAACCCTAACCCTAACCCTAACCCTAACCCTAACCCTAACCCTAACCCTAACCCTAACCCTAACCCTAACCCTAACCCTAACCCTAACCCTAACCCTAACCCTAACCCTAACCCTAACCCTAACCCTAACCCTAACCCTAACCCTAACCCTAACCCTAACCCTAACCCTAACCCTAACCCTAACCCTAACCCTAACCCTAACCCTAACCCTAACCCTAACCCTAACCCTAACCCTAACCCTAACCCTAACCCTAACCCTAACCCTAACCCTAACCCTAACCCTAACCCTAACCCTAACCCTAACCCTAACCCTAACCCTAACCCTAACCCTAACCCTAACCCTAACCCTAACCCTAACCCTAACCCTAACCCTAACCCTAACCCTAACCCTAACCCTAACCCTAACCCTAACCCTAACCCTAACCCTAACCCTAACCCTAACCCTAACCCTAACCCTAACCCTAACCCTAACCCTAACCCTAACCCTAACCCTAACCCTAACCCTAACCCTAACCCTAACCCTAACCCTAACCCTAACCCTAACCCTAACCCTAACCCTAACCCTAACCCTAACCCTAACCCTAACCCTAACCCTAACCCTAACCCTAACCCTAACCCTAACCCTAACCCTAACCCTAACCCTAACCCTAACCCTAACCCTAACCCTAACCCTAACCCTAACCCTAACCCTAACCCTAACCCTAACCCTAACCCTAACCCTAACCCTAACCCTAACCCTAACCCTAACCCTAACCCTAACCCTAACCCTAACCCTAACCCTAACCCTAACCCTAACCCTAACCCTAACCCTAACCCTAACCCTAACCCTAACCCTAACCCTAACCCTAACCCTAACCCTAACCCTAACCCTAACCCTAACCCTAACCCTAACCCTAACCCTAACCCTAACCCTAACCCTAACCCTAACCCTAACCCTAACCCTAACCCTAACCCTAACCCTAACCCTAACCCTAACCCTAACCCTAACCCTAACCCTAACCCTAACCCTAACCCTAACCCTAACCCTAACCCTAACCCTAACCCTAACCCTAACCCTAACCCTAACCCTAACCCTAACCCTAACCCTAACCCTAACCCTAACCCTAACCCTAACCCTAACCCTAACCCTAACCCTAACCCTAACCCTAACCCTAACCCTAACCCTAACCCTAACCCTAACCCTAACCCTAACCCTAACCCTAACCCTAACCCTAACCCTAACCCTAACCCTAACCCTAACCCTAACCCTAACCCTAACCCTAACCCTAACCCTAACCCTAACCCTAACCCTAACCCTAACCCTAACCCTAACCCTAACCCTAACCCTAACCCTAACCCTAACCCTAACCCTAACCCTAACCCTAACCCTAACCCAGACCCTAACCCTGACCCTGACCCTGACCCTAACCCTAACCCTAACCCTAACCCTAACCCTAACCCTCGCCCCTAAACCCTAACCCAGGTTTTTTACTCCTTTTTTACTTCTTTTCGTATTCCTTTTTTTAATCCTTTTTTTACACCTTTTTTACTCTTTTTTTACTCCTTTTTTTACTCCTTTTTTACTCTTTTTTTTACTCCTTTTTTTATTCCTATATATTTCTTTCACTATATCTTTCTTTATTTCTTTTTTTCTTTCTTTCTTTCTTTCTTTCGCTAAATCTTTCTTTCGCTATATCTTTATTTATTTCTTTATTTCTTTCTTTCTTTCTTTTGCTATATCTTTCTTTCGTTATATCTTTCTTTCGCTTAACTCCGGTTTAGGGTGTTATCTTGGTGGGCATAGGTTTACTCCGATTTTACTCCGTTTCAGTCTGTTAGCTGGGTGGGCAAAGGTTTACTCCGATTTTACTCCGATATTACTCTGTTTCAGTCTGTTTCAGTCTGTTAGCTGGGTAGGCATAGGTTTACTCCGAGTTTACTCCGATTGTACTCCGTTTCAGTCTGTTAGCTGGGTGGGCATAGGTTTACTCCGATTTTACTCCGTTTCAGTCTGTTAGCTGGGTGGGCATAGGTTTACTCCGATTTTGTTCCGATTTTACTCCGTTTCAGTCTGTTAGCTGGGTGGGCATATTTTCACTCCGATTTTACTCCGTTTCATTCTGTTAGCTGGGTGGGCAAAGGTCTCCCTGGCTCTCCTTCCCAACTAACACATAACATTTTAAAAACATTTCCGTAATAAGTTGTTTAATAATAATTATACAACATAAAGCAAAATGTTATTTTTGAAAGATATTTACTATTCAAAATAAAATGCCACTCTATTTTTAATGTTAAGACAACATTTTCCAGGAAATAAAATATTCCAAACATTTGTGTTGATAACCCTAACCCTAACCCTAACCCTAACCCTAGGTTGTTTACTCCTTTTTTACTCCTTTTTTACTTCTTTTTGTATTCCTTTTTTTACTCCTTTTTTTACTCCTTTTTTACTCTTTTTTTACTCCTTTTTTGACTCCTTTTTTACTCCTTTTTTTTACTCCTTTTTTACTCCTTTTTTTTACTCCTTTTTTACTCCTTTTTTACTTTTTTGTTTATTCCTATATATTTCTTTCGCTATATCTTTCTTTATTTACTTTTTTCTTTCTTTCTTTCTTTCTTTCGCTAACTCTTTCTTTCGCTATATCTTTATTTATTTCTTAATTTCTTTCTTTCTTTCTTTCTTTTGCTATATCTTTCTTTCGCTATATCTTTCTTTCGCTTAACTCCGGTTTAGGCTGTTAGCTTGGTGGGCATAGGTTTACTCCGATTTTACTCCGATTTTACTCCGTTTCAGTCTGTTAGCTGGGTGGGCAAAGGTTTACTCCGATTTTACTCCGATTTTACTCTGTTTCAGCCTGTTTCAGTCTGTTAGCTGGGTAGGCATAGGTTTACTCCGAGTTTACTCCGATTGTACTCCGTTTCAGTCTGTTAGCTGGGTGGGCATAGGTTTACTCCGAGTTTACTCCGTTTCATTCTGTTAGCTGGGTGGGCAAAGGTCTCCTTGGCTCTCCTTCCCAACTAACACATAACATTTTAAAAACATTTCCGTAATAAGTTGTTTAATAATAATTATACAACATAAAGCAAAATGTTATTTTTGAAAGATATTTACTATATTAAAACAGAAATAATATATTGAGAGAAATAATGTGAAAAATGTTTTATCAAAATAAAATGCCACTCTATTTTTAATGTTAAGACAACATTTTCCAGGAAATAAAATATTCCAAACATTTGTTATATGTTGATAACCCTAACCCTAACCCTAACCCTAACCCTAGGTTGTTTACTCCTTTTTTACTCCTTTTTTACTTCTTTTTGTATTCCTTTTTTTACTCCTTTTTTTACTCCTTTTTTACTCTTTTTTTACTCCTTTTTTTACTCCTTTTTTACTCCTTTTTTTTACTCCTTTTTTACTCCTTTTTTTTACTCCTTTTTTACTTCTTTTTTACTTTTTTGTTTATTCCTATATATTTCTTTCGCTATATCTTTCTTTATTTACTTTTTTCTTTCTTTCTTTCTTTCTTTCGCTAACTCTTTCTTTCGCTATTTCTTTATTTATTTTTTAATTTCTTTCTTTCTTTCTTTCTTTTGCTATATCTTTCTTTCGCTATATCTTTCTTTCGCTTAACTCCGGTTTAGGCTGTTAGCTTGGTGGGCATAGGTTTACTCCGATTTTACTCCGATTTTACTCCGTTTCAGTCTGTTAGCTGGGTGGGCAAAGGTTTACTCCGATTTTACTCCGATTTTACTCTGTTTCAGCCTGTTTCAGTCTGTTAGCTGGGTAGGCATAGGTTTACTCCGAGTTTACTCCGATTGTACTCCGTTTCAATCTGTTAGCTGGGTGGGCATACAGTATATACGCAACGCGTTGTGAATCGCTTGCATGAATGCAAGTCGTATGCATAAAATATTGCGCCAATCGCATATAATGAGCTACGACATGGCCCAGTTCCCCTTCTCCCTGTGTGCTCAGAATTAATTTTCCGACCATGAATTTGCCACAAATTGTAAGCTTAAACTATAAAGATTGTAATATGGTATTCAACTCGTAAAAATTGATGTTTTAAAATGTGTAAAAATAGGAATAAAAACTTGTGAAAAAAATAAGTTTGAAAGGTAATTTCTTTCGTTAAAAAACACTTTTCATTCTCCGTGTATCCAAAATATTAATTACTTACTACTGTTTATAGATATTGCTCTAGCAGAATATCATACTTTCTGTAAATGTTGTTTTTTCATCCGGTCAGGAACTAGCAAAATACTAGGCGATGCATACGAGACTTCGGCAGATAATTGACATGGTCGATTTGCGATCATTTCGAACCGGGGGATACCACGCCATCTCTTGCTCTGCGTCGATTCTCTATGTACTGCGCGATTATCACGTACAGCGTGCTCTGCATGCAGTTGACCATGAACGAACACGCACCTGATTTTACTTTAGGGTGCGTAACCCCCGGAATAAACGGCTTTATATTGCCCCACATACGTATTATTGTGTATGTTGTTATCATCGAACTGACTTGAACAAGAAAAAAGTGAAAATACAAATAATGTCTTCACTGGGATTGCAATAGTAACGTTCAATGCATTACAAAGGCTTCTCACGCATGTGAGCAATTAATAATATGTTTTATACTTATACTCATAATTTCTAGGTATAGTACTACATACTGCTGAGCATATGTTAATTCAGTTACATAGTGAAATTTATATTTCAGTTACCTTAAAAAATGTACAAAATCATTGGAAGGTACTATATGGTTGTAAGTGAGGTATCATTTGAAAGAGTAAGACATGTGCTAAATTATGAACCATATGTTGTGGCTATGTAATGTAATTTGCCACCCTATTACGTAACATCTTGTTTCAAAGAAATACATAAGACTTAGTTTTGTAATAGTGAACTTTCTTACAAAACCATTCCAGAAGATTGTTCTTTCCATTTTTTTTTTCAGGATCAGAGGGGTAGATATTCATTATCATTTGGTGTAAATTTCATTTGTTAAAGCTCATTATTTGTTTTATATAATTTATGTAATATATTTTTGAACCGGGGTTCAAATTACTCTGTTGTATGTCAGTGAAATTGGTTACTTGGAACTATAATCTCTAATTTTATTTTTGCCATACAGTTAATTGTCATAACCATCATCAACAACATCATTATCACAACATCATTATCACAACATCATTATCATTATCATCGTTACTGGCATCGTCATCATCACGATCAACATTGTCAACATCTTCATCTTCATCATTATCAAGTATCAGCATGCATCATCAACATCACCATCATTATCACCATCAACATCATCATCATCATCACCACCGTCATCGTAACGATAATCACGTCATCATCGACAGCATCATCGTCACGATCGACGCCATCGTCATGATTACCAACATCGTCACAATCATCATGTCATCATCATTATCATCATCACCACCGTCATCGTAACGATAATCAGTTAATCACGTCATCATCCTCACGATCATCGACATCATCATCGACGTCATCGTCACAATCATCATGTCATCATCCATCGTCCTCCCCACCATCAATGATTCATCACTCATCAGTCATAGTGATCACTTCAAAATAACAATAAATCCTATTACCAGTATTCACAAAAAGAAATCAAAGGTTGTGAGTGATCATCTTCATTTTCATAGATTGAACTCTAAATTGAGCTACAGAGTTGTGCCATTGTTCTACTAGTCAGAACTTCAACAAAAATAGAACACACCTTTTTCATATAGATTTACGTGTGAGGAAAACATCTCCTAGCTCGTCAAGAAGTTTGGCCATAAACTAGGTTTTTTCCTATGACATCTATAAAAATGTTCTTGTGTCTGAATATGTAATTCCCCACGCGTTTTAAAGGAATAGTTGTATACATGCGTCAGTAAAAATCCACCATTGCATTTATACAAATTTATCAAGAAGTGAAATGATTGGAACTGGGTCTTTGAAAGAAAACAAGTTATATTTGATACGTTTTCTAAATTTTCCATTTGTTTTTAATGCTGTTACTCATAATGTGGGTTTACATGAGACTTTACTTAAACAGTATTGGTGACGAGCCTGACAAACATAATTCTGATCATTGGGTGTGAATGAAATATTGATTTGTTGTAGCTTTGTATCCCCTTCCAGTGGAATATTCAACGATGAATATTTGTGTCACTTACCTAAACTACAGATTGTGCAGAACTACAAACGGAACAATGTGTTAAAAATGCATTTATTTAAAAATTAGAAATAAAAGATGTTTCCTGCACAGAAAAATGGATTTTGGTATAGAAATACACTGCAAAGAAAATATTATTAAATTCATTTAAGTTCAATTTGTTTCAACCTCAGCCTCTTTGGTGCACAATAAATAGGTGGCTAAGAAACAGATTGGCATATCTTGTTGATGCATCTTTCTCGGGTGTAATGAGTCTCTCAATTCTTTATGGAATTTCAATCTACAAGTATGAACAATTTACAACTTCAACTAACCTTAAATTAGTGACTGACGAGCTTTCGTTCCCTAATTTAAGGTTAGTTGAAGCTGTACATTTTTCATATGAATCTCTGTAACCGATGAAAGTTTTTTGTATTAATCTACAATCAGTCTGTTTCTGTAATTCCTGGGTATCCGTTCTTGATAATATTAAACGTGCACCTGTAAAGTGTCAGATATTGCCCTGGTGTGGTTGTGGTGTGCAATGGTTGGGTGCATAGGGTGCCTGTGGTGGATGGATATTGGTAAACGTGGGTACTCTAGCAGTGGACGATTACTGGTACGAGTTCGATGTTGTGGATGATGCAGGTTGGCAGCATCAGGTGACTGTGGAGGGTGCAGGTTGGCTGTATCAGGTGGCCATGTTGAATGATGGTCGAGGTGTACAAACTTCACTCTTGGGACCTGATAGTATTCAAAATAAATTTAAAAAATATTGTCAAGATTGTCTTGTTTTGCAGTTTAACCACATATTTGTATAACAATGTTTATGCATACCTTCTAATTAGAATAGATAAATGATAAATATCAAGATATTTCAAATTAAAATGCAATAAAATCATGTTTCATGTACTGAAAACAAATTTGAGAAGAGGCATGGCTGCAAGAAAATATTGGATCATTATTTTTTTTCACTGTGGACGTCAATCAAGATTTCTGTGACCCCAAGACTATTACAACATAATCATGAGAATTAGGAACAAAATGTACCTGCTTGTGCATCTAGTGATTTCCATAAACCTAAGGCTGTGATGGGCAATGGTTAGGTGCATCATTCAGGTGGATGGTTATTTGCAAGTTGGAGTTGCGCTGGACGATCGCTGGCAAGAGTTGGACGTCGTGGTGGATGATGCAGGAGGTTGGCAGCATCAGGTGCTTGATGGGTGCAGGTCAGGCACATGGCGATTGGTTCCTTAGGATCAGCTAGTCACTTAGGGAATGTCAAACCAAAGCGATCTACATGTGTACATACATGTACCTCTGCAGACTTCTTTGCCCTTGGCCTTGATGCGCTGCGTGATCCCTTTCTGATATATGTATGCAAGTCATTCTTTCTATCCTTTACCAATAAGTTTATTTTTTTGCGTTGTAAACAGTTTTTTTTGTACAGTTTCTTTGGCACTTTTCTTGTTACCAGTGCAGATAAAATATTATGTGAAGTACGTTTTATCAGGAAGAGTTCCAAATTGTATGCAAGAAAACAATTTCCTTTGGCTGTTGAATGAATCCCATCCAGCGAATAATAATACTAGTCCGAAGAAAAACTGCATATTGAAGAGTTCGCGAAAATGAAGCTGGTCTCTTTCCCAAATTCCAAATTATTTGTTCCTAGTAATGTGCAATACAGACACAGTCAGTTACTAGTTATTATAAGTATTGTCCACCATCTCTCATTCTCTGTCCATCATTTAACATTCATAAAGAAAAGGTGTGTACCGTAGCACCACGAAAAAATTCACATTGACTTCAGAAGACAAGTTCTGGTTCAAATTCTGAATAACATTGTCTGTCCTCCAAATCACGTACAGTAGAATCCCCAAAGGCAAAGATAATCTCTTCGGAAGATGAAAGTTGAAACAGATGACAGATGGCCAGGGCAGGTTCCAATCCAAGGAATCCCTGTTTAGATTAGAAAGGGAAAAAAGGTTACTATACTATTACTAAAATTTCTACTAACTAAAAATAGAATAAATAAATATTAAAAATGAAAATAAACTCACGATTTTATCTGTTCCAACAAGAATCGAGGAATACAAATTAGGTTCAGATCTACAACTTACCCTCATCTAAATGCTGAACAGTCGTTGATGATTAGTAATTGCAAATAGAACTACAAATACAAATTACAATGCATTCCGCTTCCACTCCCACACGAATTTGAGCATATGGGACTGAGCAAGTAAACATATATTTCTCGGGCTACGGAAGAATTCCCGGCTTTACCACGGTAACCATGGTTATTTCCCGCGGTTTCGAGTCAAGTTCCTCACAACTTCCGGTAAAACATCGGTAGTTAGTGAGATTTCAGCCGATTTCAGTTGCCTTTTATTCACCGAAATCACACATGTATCCCACCATTTTTCACATTATACGGTCAACCAGATAATCAACGACTCATATCTTGCAAAATCTAGCTGAAACATTGTTTCATCCAGTCAGGAACTAGCAAAGAAGAAGACTATGTCCAAAACCTCTATCGTAAGGACGAAAAAAATCACTTTTTATTGATGACAAAAAACATGTCAAAAATTAAACAAAATATGGCAAAATTGGTATCAAACGAAAGCTAATAATGTCAAGATTGACTTACCGAGACAAGTATCGCCATATTGAGTACATGTAGCCAAATAGAGAGGGCGACAAACGATGCTGTCAAATCGCTTTGTTGATCGCATCCAACGAGCGAGTTGGAAGCTCATGCGCCCTCTATCGGTAGACTTGAATAGAAAACTTCGTTTAGCCTCATTAACGCACGCCTTGCCCGCCTACTGCATAGGTTTACTCCGAGTTTACTCCGATTGTACTCCGTTTCAGTCTGTTAGCTGGGTAGGCATAGGTTTACTCCGAGTTTACTCCGATTGTACTCCGTTTCAGTCTGTTAGCTGGGTGGGCATAGGTTTACTCCGATATTACTCCGATTTTACTCCGTTTCATTCTGTTAGCTGGGTGGGCATAGGTTTACTCCGATATTACTCCGATTTTACTCCGTTTCAGTCAGTTAGCTGGGTGGGCATAGGTTTACTCCGATATTACTCCGATTTTACTCCGTTTCAGTCTGTTAGCTGGGTGGGCAAAGGTTTACTCCGATTTTGTTCCGATTTTACTCCGTTTCAGTCTGTTAGCTGGGTGGGCATATTTTCACTCCGATTTTACTCCGTTTCATTCTGTTAGCTGGGTGGGCAAAGGTCTCCTTGGCTCTCCTTCCCAACTAACACATAACATTTTAAAAACATTTCCGTAATAAGTTGTTTAATAATAATTCTTTCCCTAACCCTAACCCTAACCCTAGGTTTTTTACTCCTTTTTTACTTCTTTTTGTATTCCTTTTTTTAATCCTTTTTTAAAACCTTTTTTACTCTTTTTTTACTCCTTTTTTTACTCCTTTTTTACTCCTTTTTTCTCCTTTTTTACTCCTTTTTTTACTCCTTTTTTTATTCCTATATATTTCTTTCACTATATCTTTCTTTATTTCTTTTTTTCTTTCTTTCTTTCTTTCGCTCGCTAAATCTTTCTTTCGCTATATCTTTATTTATTTCTTTATTTCTTTCTTTCTTTCTTTCTTTTGCTATATCTTTCTTTCGCTATATCTTTCTTTCGCTTAACTCCGGTTTAGGCTGTTAGCTTGGTGGGCATAGGTTTACTCCGATTTTACTCCGTTTCAGTCTGTTAGCTGGGTGGGCAAAGGTTTACTCCGATTTTACTCCGATTTTACTCTGTTTCAGCCTGTTTCAGTCTGTTAGCTGGGTAGGCATAGGTTTACTCCGAGTTTACTCCGATTGTACTCCGTTTCAGTCTGTTAGCTGGGTGGGCATAGGTTTACTCCGAGTTTACTCCGATTTTACTCCGTTTCAGTCTGTTAGCTGGGTGGGCATAGGTTTACTCCGATATTACTCCGATTTTACTCCGTTTCATTCTGTTAGCTGGGTGGGCATAGGTTTACTCCGATATTACTCCGATTTTACTCCGTTTCAGTCAGTTAGCTGGGTGGGCATAGGTTTACTCCGATATTACTCCGATTTTACTCCGTTTCAGTCTGTTAGCTGGGTGGGCAAAGGTTTACTCCGATTTTGTTCCGATTTTACTCCGTTTCAGTCTGTTAGCTGGGTGGGCATATTTTCACTCCGATTTTACTCCGTTTCATTCTGTTAGCTGGGTGGGCAAAGGTCTCCTTGGCTCTCCTTCCCAACTAACACATAACATTTTAAAAACATTTCCGTAATAAGTTGTTTAATAATAATTCTTTCCCTAAACTAACCCTAACCCTAGGTTTTTTACTCCTTTTTTACTTCTTTTTGTATTCCTTTTTTTAATCCTTTTTTAAAACCTTTTTTACTCTTTTTTTACTCCTTTTTTTACTCCTTTTTTACTCCTTTTTTCTCCTTTTTTACTCCTTTTTTTACTCCTTTTTTTATTCCTATATATTTCTTTCACTATATCTTTCTTTATTTCTTTTTTTCTTTCTTTCTTTCTTTCGCTCGCTAAATCTTTCTTTCGCTATATCTTTATTTATTTCTTTATTTCTTTCTTTCTTTCTTTCTTTTGCTATATCTTTCTTTCGCTATATCTTTCTTTCGCTTAACTCCGGTTTAGGCTGTTAGCTTGGTGGGCATAGGTTTACTCCGATTTTACTCCGTTTCAGTCTGTTAGCTGGGTGGGCAAAGGTTTACTCCGATTTTACTCCGATATTACTCTGTTTCAGTCTGTTTCAGTCTGTTAGCTGGGTAGGCATAGGTTTACTCCGAGTTTACTCCGATTGTACTCCGTTTCAGTCTGTTAGCTGGGTGGGCATAGGTTTACTCCGATTTTACTCCGTTTCAGTCTGTTAGCTGGGTGGGCATAGGTTTACTCCGATATTACTCCGATTTTACTCCGTTTCAGTCTGTTAGCTGGGTGGGCAAAGGTTTACTCCGATTTTGTTCCGATTTTACTCCGTTTCAGTCTGTTAGCTGGGTGGGCATATTTTCACTCCGATTTTACTCCGTTTCATTCTGTTAGCTGGGTGGGCAAAGGTCTCCTTGGCTCTCCTTCCCAACTAACACATAACATTTTAAAAACATTTCCGTAATAAGTTGTTTAATAATAATTATACAACATAAAGCAAAATGTTATTTTTGAAAGATATTTACTATATTAAAACAGAAATAATATATTGAGAGAAATAATGTGAAAAATGTTTTATCAAAATAAAATGCCACTCTATTTTTAATGTTAAGACAACATTTTCCAGGAAATAAAATATTCCAAACATTTGTTATATGTTGATAACCCTAACCCTAACCCTAACCCTAGGTTTTTTACTCCTTTTTTACTCCTTTTTTACTTCTTTTTGTATTCCTTTTTTTACTCCTTTTTTTACTCCTTTTTTACTCTTTTTTTACTCCTTTTTTTACTCCTTTTTTACTCCTTTTTTTTACTCCTTTTTTACTCCTTTTTTGTACTCCTTTTTTACTCCTTTTTTACTTTTTTGTTTATTCCTATATATTTCTTTCGCTATATCTTTCTTTATTTACTTTTTTCTTTCTTTCTTTCTTTCTTTCGCTAACTCTTTCTTTCGCTATATCTTTATATATTTCTTAATTTCTTTCTTTCTTTCTTTCTTTTGCTATATCTTTCTTTCGCTATATCTTTCTTTCGCTTAACTCCGGTTTAGGCTGTTAGCTTGGTGGGCATAGGTTTACTCCGATTTTACTCCGATTTTACTCCGTTTCAGTCTGTTAGCTGGGTGGGCAAAGGTTTACTCCGATTTTACTCCGATTTTACTCTGTTTCAGTCTGTTTCAGTCTGTTAGCTGGGTAGGCATAGGTTTACTCCGAGTTTACTCCGATTGTACTCCGTTTCAGTCTGTTAGCTGGGTGGGCATAGGTTTACTCCGATATTACTCCGATTTTACTCCGTTTCATTCTGTTAGCTGGGTGGGCATAGGTTTACTCCGATATTACTCCGATTTTACTCCGTTTCAGTCAGTTAGCTGGGTGGGCATAGGTTTACTCCGATATTACTCCGATTTTACTCCGTTTCAGTCTGTTAGCTGGGTGGGCAAAGGTTTACTCCGATTTTGTTCCGATTTTACTCCGTTTCAGTCTGTTAGTTGGGTGGGCATATTTTCACTCCGATTTTACTCCGTTTCATTCTGTTAGCTGGGTGGGCAAAGGTCTCCTTGGCTCTCCTTCCCAACTAACACATAACATTTTAAAAACATTTCCGTAATAAGTTGTTTAATAATAATTCTTTCCCTAACCCTAACCCTAACCCTAGGTTTTTTACTCCTTTTTTACTTCTTTTTGTATTCCTTTTTTTAATCCTTTTTTTACACCTTTTTTACTCTTTTTTTACTCCTTTCTTACTCCTTTTTTCTCCTTTTTTACTCCTTTTTTTACTCCTTTTTTTATTCCTATATATTTCTTTCACTATATCTTTCTTTATTTCTTTTTTTCTTTCTTTCTTTCTTTCTTTCGCTAAATCTTTCTTTCGCTATATCTTTATTTATTTCTTTATTTCTTTCTTTCTTTCTTTCTTTTGCTATATCTTTCTTTCGCTATATCTTTCTTTCGCTTAACTCCGGTTTAGGCTGTTAGCTTGGTGGGCATAGGTTTACTCCGATTTTACTCCGTTTCAGTCTGTTAGCTGGGTGGGCAAAGGTTTACTCTGATTTTACTCCGATTTTACTCTGTTTCAGTCTGTTTCAGTCTGTTAGCTGGGTAGGCATAGGTTTACTCCGAGTTTACTCCGATTGTACTCCGTTTCAGTCTGTTAGCTGGGTGGGCATAGGTTTACTCCGATATTACTCCGATTTTACTCCGTTTCAGTCTGTTAGCTGGGTGGGCATAGGTTTACTCCGATATTACTCCGATTTTACTCCGTTTCAGTCTGTTAGCTGGGTGGGCAAAGGTTTACTCCGATTTTGTTCCGATTTTACTCCGTTTCAGTCTGTTAGCTGGGTGGGCATATTTTCACTCCGATTTTACTCCGTTTCATTCTGTTAGCTGGGTGGGCAAAGGTCTCCTTGGCTCTCCTTCCCAACTAACACATAACATTTTAAAAACATTTTCGTAATAAGTTGTTTAATAATAATTATACAACATTAAGCAAAATGTTATTTTTGAAAGATATTTACTATATTAAAACAGAAATAATATATTGAGAGAAATAATGTTGTGAAAAATGTTTTATCAAAATAAAATGCCACTCTATTTTTAATGTTAAGACAACATTTTCCAGGAAATAAAATATTCCAAACATTTGTTATATGTTGATTTTTCCTTTAAAGTAGAATTTCATTGAAAATCACAAAATATGAGAATACGGTATCACTAGAAAGCTAGGGGCTAACAAATTAAGATTAATACTGTTTTTATTTCCCATACCAATACGATATCTTAGTACAACAACCAAACCGTGTCCGGACTACTACCCCCTGGACAACCACCCCCCGGACGATTACCCCCCGGACAACTACCCCCCTAGGACAATTACCCCCCGGAAAACTACCACCCGGACCATTACCCCCCTAGGACAATTACCCCCCAAGACAATTGCCCCCCAAGACAATTACCCCCCAAGACAACTACCCCCCAATACAACTACCCCCGGACAACTACCCCCGGACAACTACCCCCCGGACAACTACCCCCCGGACAACTACCCCCCAGACAATTACACCCCCCGGACAACTACCCCCCGGACACCTACCCCCGGACAATTACCCCCCGGACAACTACCCCCCGGACAACTACCCCCCTGATTATTACCCCCAAGACATCTACCCCCCGGATAATTACCCCCCGGATGATTACCTCCCAGAAAATCACCCCCGGTCGATAACCCCCCGGACAACTACCCCCTGGAATATCCCCCCCCCCCCCCCCACCAAGACAATTCCCCCCCCCCTCCCCCCAAAGACAATTACTCCCCAAGACAACCACTCCAAGACAAAATATGTGATCTCTCAGGCCGGTAGCCTGGATTTTTCAAGGCGGTGGGTTTGGGCTTTGGGGGTGCCTATATTAAAAAACGGGACCAAGACAACTGGTTGAGTCGTGTAAGTGTGTGTGTGTGGGGGGGGGGGGGGGGGGGGGGGTCTGTCGCTGATTTAGACCACTGTTTTAGTTTTGTAAGCAGGGAGTTGGGGTCGTCAAATGTCAAATGGGCCGATTGCTGCCCGCACGGGCGTAGCGAGTTACGTAATACCTATTCAACTGGGGGGGGGGGGGGGGGGGGGGGGGGGTGTAATCCGATGAATGAATAGCTCATCCCCCCCACTTGAATGGGTATCAATGTCATGTCTACGCCCGTGGCTGCCCGAGACCGAGAACGATAAAAAGTGGACCTTTCTGAATGGGGGGGTTGTTGAGGGTGGGTGTGTGTACGCACCCAAAGCACCCCCATGCTACGGGACTGCCAATACACGAATATACTTCAGACATCGTACGATATCGCAATCCGAAATGTAGAGGATCATAGGGGGTGGTCACCGGTAGACCCCTCTGGCCCACGGACTAAATGTTTTTAAAATGCAAGAGCGAAACATTTTTTTTAAAGTCTGTTTAAAATGTCCTTAAAGGGACTTAGTAACATTGTCTAAATCCTAAAAATCCAATTGGATTTCTAGCGGTTCCCTCATACCTTGTAGTATTCGTATTAACAATAAAATCATGGGACAGGTTTCGGTTTTTCAAATTTCCCTTTCGTTAAAAGGATATATACGATTGAAGTGTGTAGATGTTGAATACTCCACTGGATCGTCAAAACCGTGTACAAAGTGAGTGCAATGAGTTAGTGAATATCACTAATTTTTTTTTTGCTCATTACTCGGCCATATTACGTCCATTTAACTTGAAATTTTCATACAACACCCAGTGGACATATCGAATAACAACAATATACATTTTATCAACCTTTCATCACTTTTTGCACATTTCAAAAAAGTTACTAGATCCATTTAAAGCATGAACTTGATGTTATAATGACATAATACAAGATTTTCCTGCAATATTTCAATTTAGTCCTTTTAAATCTAAGACTAAAAGGGACTAAAAAAAGGTCTAAACCTATTCCCAGCTAACTGATAAAAAAAAAGACTAACAAGGACTAAAAAGGGACTAAACCTATACCCAGCTAACTGAATAAAAACAGACTAAAAGGGACTAAACCTATACCCAGCTAACTGACTAAAACACAGACTTAAAAGGACTAAAAAAAGACTAAACCTATACCCAGCTAACTGATAAAAAAAAAAGACTAACAAGGACTAAAAAGGGACTAAACCTATTCCCAGCTAACTGAATAAAGGAAAACAGACTAAAAAGGACTAAAAAAGGACTAAACCTAACCCAGCTAACTGAATAAAAACAGACTAAAAAGGACTAAACCTATACCCAGCTAACTGATTAAAAACAGACTAAAAAGGACTCAAAAAGGGACTAAACCTTTACCTAGCTAACTGACTAAAACACAGACTTAACAGGACTAAAAAAGACTAAAGCTTTACCCAGCTAACTGACTAAAAATAAAGAATAAAAAGGACTAAAAAATGATTAAACCTATACCCAGCTAACAGACTAAAAAATAAACTAAAAAGAACTAAAAAAAAATAAAATAAACCCATACCCAGCTAACTGGCTAAAACAAATGACTTAAAAGGACTAAACAATGACTAAACCTATACCCACCGAACTGACTAAAAAAACAGACTAAAAAGGACTAAACCTTTACTCAGCTAACTGACTAAAAAGAAGTCTAAAAAGGACTAAAAAGGACTAAACATATATCCAGCTTACTGACTAAAAAACAGACTAAAGGAGACTAAACCTATACCCAGCTAACTGACTAAAAAACAGACTAAAAAGGACTAAAAAAGGACTAAACATATACCCACCTACTGACCTAACTGACTACAAAAGACTAAAAAGGACTAAAAAAGTACTAAACATATACCCACCTAACTGACTAAAAAAACAGACTAAAAAGGACTAAACCTTTACTCAGCTAACTGACAAATAAAAAAAGGACTAGACCTATATCCAGCTAACTGACTAAAAAACAGACTAAAAAGGACTAAAAAGGGACTAAACCTATACTCAGCTAACTGACTAAAAAAGACTAAAAAAAGGACTAAACCTATACCCAGCTAATTGATTAAAAAAAACAGACTAAAAAGGACTAAAAAAGGACAATGCTCTCCTGGTTAAAAAGCAAAAATTTGCATCAGCTTTTACAACAAATTACTGTATGACGTGTATGAGGTTTATGACCGTTCATTAACGCTCTTGAGCTGAATGATTATCAATGATATATATCGTCATACTAAAGGGGCATTTGAAAAAATCTCACCCTATTTATTCTTCTCTTACCATAAACCAAACAACACAGTATAACGGAAATGTGGAAGCTCAAATAAATGTTTGCGGAGTAAGACACTTTACAGGTGCATCTTTAAAGTCTGAAATCTGACAAAAAGTTCGTAAAAAAAAAATCACGTCCCGGTGAATGTCGGATGTACACTGTTCGCAATTTTAATTTCATTTCAGTTTATTTACATTCTTCATAAAAACATCAAAAGATACAATATATAAATTATTACAATAAGTATAAATAAATGTCGATTAGAATTAAATAGCAAATTAAATCAATTGAGAATGTGGGGCCAACTTGGAAGAGCATAAGCCTTATTTGGTGTTGACCCCGGTTAAGAAAGAAAAATATTATAATGCAAGAGGAAGTGTTTTTTTAAATTAAACAAATAGACACTTTAAAAACAAATAATATTTTATACATATTCTAGTCAGTGTATCCTACAAATACAACTATATATCCTATCCATAACAAATCATACATTCAAGTACATACCCACGCAAACACACATACATGCCCTAACCATTTCATATTGACGAGTTCTCTAACAAAGTTATTTTGAGTTTTCGTTTAAAAGTATTGAGAGTTGGACTTTTGCGTATTTCTAAAGTGAGGTCATTCCAAATTATAGGGCCTTTATAAAATATAGAGTGTTTAGAAACCACCTTTCTAACTTTAGGTAAATGATAGTTTGATGCAGATCTTGTATTATAATTATGATAATCCAAATTAAAAGAAAAGTAAGAGCATAATCTATCCGGAATTTTGTTTCTAGAACACAAATACATAAAAATTGCAATATTATAATTATTCAAACAATAAATATTGAGTATTTTCAAGTGTTCAAAAATTGGTTTTGTGTGGGCAAGGTATGAAGAGTGTGAAATAATTCTGACAGCCTTCTTTTGTAACAAAAACAATCTAGATACATAATAATCATTAGAATTAGCCCAAGTTATGTTACAATAATTCAAGTGTGGAAGAATAATAGCATTATATAACAATTTCAAAATACTCTGAGGGAAAAATTTTAGCTTGTTTATAACACCAATGCTTTTAGATACTGTGTTGCAGACGACACCAATGTGTTCATGCCATGTCAATCCACCATCTATGGTCACTCCTAAGAATTGCAATGAAGAGACCTTCTCTATATATTGATTACCTATTTTAATATTAAAATCATATTCAATATGTCTTTTAGTGAAGACCATATATTTTGTTTTATTTACATTTAAGACCAATTTATTTACAAGTAACCAATCAAAAAGCTTCTCTAATTCTTGATTAAAATTTTCCATTAAAGTATGTGGATCGTCATGTGTCATGAACACACTGGTGTCATCTGCAAACTGAATGAAATTTAAACGTTCAGAAATGTTACATAAATCATTCATATAAACTAAAAACAATAGTGGTCCCAGGATAGAGCCCTGGGGCACTCCACATCTTATTTGTCTCATTTCTGATTTACTATCATTAATCACAACATATTGTTTTCGATCCAACAAATAACTTATACACCAATCTACTAATACACCTCTAATTCCATATGTTCTTAATTTGTTTACTAAAATAGAATGATCAAGAGTGTCAAACGCCTTACTAAGGTCAAGGAACAAGCCCAACATAATTCTTTTATTATCAAAACAAAAATTTACTTTATGAATAAACTCAAGTAAGGCTGAAGATGTGGAGTGCCCCGATCCAAATCCATATTGATTCTGAGAAATAATATTACATTCATTAAAAAAACATATAAGTCGGTTATAAAAACATTTTTCTAAAATTTTCGAAAAAACAGGGAGCACTGAAATGGGCCTATAATTACAGACATTATTTTCTAAGCCACCTTTATATACTGGAATTACTCTTGCAATTTTCATTTGGTCAGGAAATATGCCACTTTCTAAGGATAAATTAAAAATCTTACACAATGGAATACAAATAATATGAATGACACGTTTAACAACAGAAATATGAATATCATCAAATCCAGGGCTTGAATGATTCTTAAGGTCGCAAACAATATCAATAATTTCTTTACATGTCACAGGTGGAAAAAATGCAGATTTATTATTGTTATCAATGTATTTCATGCAGTCTTCTTCAGTTGATTGCACATTACCCCTTAAGTTGTGACCAATGTTCACAAAATATGCATTAAAAATGTTAGAAATTTCCTCTTTATTCTGTATAGTATGATCTTCAAATAATATTTCTATTATAGGTTTTCTATTGTTCCTCTTATTACCCAGAATGCCTTGCAATATTTTCCATGTGTGCTTCATATTTCCCTTAGCACTATCAAACTTCTGTTTAAAATATAAATTTTTAGATTTCTTAATTTCATTATTCACCAAATTTCTATATCTTTTATATTTAGTAAGTCTATAATCTGTACGGTTGCGTAAATATTGTTTATATAATAGCCATTTCTTTTTGCACATTTTCCGTAATCTTTTAGAAAACCATGGTTTGTTTTTTCGCTTTTTTCCACCTGCAGCAAATGTAATAGGAAAAGAATCATTATAACATTGTAAAAAACTGTTTCAAGAAGCAATCATAACTGTGATTCGGATCATTATCCAATATCCATGATATATTACTAATTTTATCAATAAAGTTAATCATATTGGCCTCACTCAAATTCCTCTTCATATTAAAAGAGTCATTTCTTTCTTTACAATAATCATAACAAATAGAAAATATGGGAAAATGATCACTTATGTCTGCTAGTAATACACCAGAAAATATATTTTCTAAATCATTTGTAAATATGTTATCAAGCAGTGTACATGTAGACTGAGTGATCCGAGTCGGAATATGAATCAAAGGAAACATAGAATTTACCATAAAAGAATCAAGAAAGTCATTAACACTTGAAGTAGAAAACGCATTCAATAAATCAATATTAAAATCTCCCATCAAGTACACCTGCTTGTTTTCTGAATTAATTGTTTGTAATAATAAGGAAAGGGACTCTTGAAATAATTGAATAGATTGACCGGGTGGTCTATATACAGTACCAACAATTATATTTGTATGGAATGATTTAATTTCTACAAATATACTTTCAAAAAAGTTCCTCTCTATGTATAAAGTCTAAATCTTGGCGAATGAAAATTCCCACACCTAACCCTAACAAAAGGGATCATCAAATTTAAGCCATGTCTCTGAAGTACCTATTGCACAAAACTGAGTATTCAAAGTATCCAAAAGAGATGTTATAGAATCAATATTTTTAACAACTCCTACAATTCATATGAATACAAGAAAACACTTTATCTCCACAACACCTATTTTTATTTGTATAACTATTAAACTCATCCGGCAAAAAGAATGAAGGAGAATGTCCATTATCAATTTCATTTACATTAGGCGATAAATATTATGATAAGTGAGATACATCAAAACTATCAATATGTTGTCGGTATTGGGCAAGGTTGGGCATATTAATCCTACTTCACTCAACTACACACACTCAAGCAGAAACAAAGATACGTATTATATTTAAATCTACGAAAGAAAAAGTAGAAAAAAGAGGAAAAAAAAGAGAAAAAAAAACACACAAATATAAATCTTTAAAAAGTTGTATCCAGAAACCTTATAAAAAGAGTTAATAAATGTTGCTGGGTATTCTCACCATTTCGAAAGATTGATTGAATTTAGAGTTTTGTATTAATGGTAGAGAAATTTATTGGCAAGAAAGCGAAGAAGTGCAGATATAGGCTACCACCTGCATAAATCAGCAAGAGATCACAGTGATCTGAGATCTGACAGTGATGTGATCAGCTTTCGAGTTTCATTGCCATTTGTAGATTTGATCATGGCGAAAATTCTTCCGTCCATAGACCACGACGCGCTTACTTTCTTGTTCTTTGATGTCTGGCTGAGCAGTTCTCCATTCCGCTTTGTCAGGTCCTCAACTATCACCGTGCCGGTGCCTTTCAGCTTTCGTCGATTTTGTATGAATTTTTGTTTGTGCTTGTACGAAGTGAATTTCACGATGATGTGGGTAGGTTTCTTCGTTGATGAGCCATTCTGCTGTGCAGCTCCTGCGTAGGTTGAGTTCTGGGATCGTTGCTCTGTTCGCTTCGCGATTCTGTGCGATCTATCGATGTCTTCTGGCGCCAGATGAATGCCGATTCGCGATGCCACCTCGCAGACGATCTGATCGGTACTTTCCTGTGCTGTTTCTCCGATGCCAAGGATACGAATGTTGTTGCGTCTAGAATACTGCTCTAACTGGTCTAATCGAAATGAGAGCTCGTCGGTCTTCTCTGTGTTCATCTGAACATCCCGCTTCATCTCTGTAACCTCGTGCAGTTTGCGATCAATGGATACTTCCAGATCGTGAAGTGATGCTAGTTTAGCATCCAGGATTTCTCTGAAGTTATTTTCCCTCCTCTCCATGTCTTGGTTGAGTTTCATCTGCTCGAGTGCCATCTGCTTGGCGACCGTGGCTTCCACAATACTCTCGATTCGATCGAGAATGTTGACGTTCTCTTCCGTGGTCGCATCGCCGGTAGAGGACGCTGTGTCAGCAGGTGTCGAGTTGGTTGTTTTATCCGACTCCTTTACCTTCTTGGAACTCTCTCTGGTTGCAGGCATTGTATTAAAATGATGGCATATGAATATAAAATGATATGTCCAGTTGTCAAGTGGAAAATAAGTAGGAATGTTTGATTTAAAAGCTAATTTCAATGTCCAATTTCGCCAGCAAAGTTTGTGTAAAATCCAACACGTACAAGTATAGGTGGGACTTAACAATATCAAATTACCTTGGTTGGCATTTGCAGCAAATATTTAGTCCAAAGTTCCAGCTTTATATAGTCCAGGTAAAAGTGGTTTCTGGATAACAAATGATGTCTAAACACAGAATTACATGTCCATAAAATACACACAGTTTATGAAGGCAATTGTAAATAAGATCCACCAAGTAAAATATCGGGTAAAATATCTGGCTTGTCCACTTACCCTGGTCATTTTGAACCCATTGAAAACCTATTTTTTCACTATTTTTTGGCTATTTTTTGGCTATTTTTCCACTAAATGGATGATTTTTTGACTATTTTTTCAAAAAATAGTATAAAAATAGCCTATTTTTTGACTATTTTTTCAAAAAAAAGTATAAAAATAGCCTAATTTTGTACTATTTTTTTTAAAATAGTATAAAAATAGGCTATTTTTTTACTATTTAAAAAAAATAGCAAAAAATAGGCTATTTTTTCACTATTTTTCAAACTTTAAAATCACATCAACAATTTTTTGGCTATTTTTTTCACTCTGAATTCCACATCAACTATTTTTTGGCTATTTTTTTCACTCTGAATAAAACATCAACTATTTTTTGGCTATTTTTTGCACTTTGTTAGAACAATCAACTATTTATTTCTTATTTTCCCCATTGTAATTAAAAAAATGTACACACACACACACACACAAACAGACATACAAAAAAACATGCACATACGCACACAAACAAACAAACATACGCACATACACACATACACACTTACAAACACACACACGTACACAGTCACACACACATACAAACAAACATACGCACGCACACACATACATGCACACAGACACACACACAGGCACACATACGTACATGCACGCACACATGCATATACAGACGTACAGACACAAACACACACACACAGGTACAGACACAGCATACATACATCATACATACATACATGCATGCACACATACACAAACGTGCACGCACAGTAGCCTACGCATGCTCTCTCTCTCACACACACACAAACACACACACACAAACAAACACACACACACACGCACACACACACACACACACACACACGCACACACACACACATACATACACGCATACACACACACACACATACTTACGACTCGGTCATTGCACATGCACACAGACAGCTGCAACATTAATGTACATCACAATATACATGTCAAACCTGTGTATAGTGGCCACCCAGGGAGACAAGAAAATAGTGGCCACTGTAGACAGTTTACCTCTATAGACAGGTTCCACTACACTGTTTTTCCTCTGCTGGCAGGGAATTAATTTGGTGGCCACTATAGGCAGTTTGACTGTAGTCCAATGTGTACAAATTGATCCAGAAAGAAAAAAAGCATGGCCATCTCTCATTGGTTAGTTTCAGTTATGTGATATCCCATCATGCAATATTCACAGCCATTTTGTTTTGAGGGAAGCATGCAGCATGCTTGTTACTCCTCATTTTTGGTGATAATTTTGCAGTTTTGGGTGAGAAAATGGTGCTTTTTAATAATATTCATTGCATGCATGCATCACTATCTAGTCTTCATTACTAATTTACTAAAATTGATTTCCCTAATCAATACTAACTGTCAAATT
>JBAMJV010001002.1:97500-120000 GCA_037951105.1 Echinarachnius parma | reverse complement strand
TCAACGGCCAAGTTTATGTGGCAGAGAGAGTACAAGCGTACATGCATCGACCGAGCAATAGATCATTACGTAACATAACATGACAAATAAAAGCAGCTTTCAGCAGTATTACGCATCATTGGTACACTCCTCTCTTTCCATTATGTATTCCTTTATTTCGATAAATTTTTATAATTGATTTGTTATTTTTTGTTGGAAACGGAAATACAAATTGAAATTGAAATTGACAATTAACATCAATAAAACATAACATCTACAATATCGTTTAATGTTACGACTGGTCAAAAGATTATATTACAGGTGTATGTATGGAATACCAAAGTTTCAGAGTTTAGTTATGAGAAGGCACGATTTTGTATTTGGTTTGTATTTCATGACTTTCATTACGTACCTACATTACAATTGATATGCAAATGTGATAATTTTTTTGGAATTCAACTTATTTTCATACACTTTACTTGACCCTGACCAAAACGTACGCGTACTAATTTGGCGCACTCTGAGACGTTTTGGCGCATACGGAAACGTGAGGTTCCGTAGGTGTTGGTAATTACTTGTATTGTTTATGAATTACACAACCCTTTGCAAAGTTTTGGGCATCTATCTAATATCACACAACAGTATCGAAACATATAAGTATATGGTGTTCTTTGCCTGCTGGTCCTCTTTGATAAAAACATTTCAAAAATAAATAAGCTAGGGTTCAATTCAACCGTCTGGTTGGAGACCAGGGGTGTTTTACAAAGATCCTTACTTGACCTTAAATTCTAAGTTGAACTTAAAAGTATGGAAGGCCATTTGTAGCCTTGGATTAAACATGTTCAATGCCAAAAAATGCAAATATTTAATATTATATCCTACATGAATGAAATCCTGTTCAGTGATTGGTCTACATAGCGTCATGTGACCAAACATAGTAATGACCATGGAGAAAAATGTGCTATGCGTGAGGTCATTCATGGAATAGTAAATGCTATTCCATGAATGACGTCATAGACGCCGGGTGATCATATTATTGAGCCCATAGAGATGCGTGTTATAAAACTTCCCTGCGAGCAGAGGTCTTGTTTTAGCTTGCGAAAGATGCTCGACTAGATTTCTCAAAGAGTTTAAAAAAAAAGAAATACAGCATATTTTCACCCGTGAATATCAATAAGTTCCAAAGAATATTCTAGAGATGCATTTCATGTATAACGTAGCGGTATTCGAATTTTAAAAATACGACAATGGTGCACATTGTGCATCGTTGTCCTTCTGTGGTCGTGACACTAATTCGTCATTAATCGGCCGCGGTGTGCACTGCACTAGCTGTATGTGTAATGTATTTTCTCCATACAATTACACGTACGTGTGTAGTATGTAAAGCAGGTTACTTATTCACTTTGATGCGCGCGTTTTGCATTTGGGTGCGCATTAGTTGTTAAGGCGCGTAACCATGAATGGAAAGATAGCGCAATACGCGCTCTGCGCGAAGACTATTGCGCAAAGGGGGTCAGTGTCACAAACAGAACATACAGGCAATTCATACTTACGTCTAGCACTGGCTCAGCACTGGATAAATCCACTGCTAGACGCAGATATGAATGGAATGTCTAGCATCAGTCTGTGCTCAGCCTGGCATAACTTTGATCCACTGTTGATCCCATAGAGTAACTATAATATAAAGACTAGAGAGTGAACTCGGCCAAAAAATCTGTCAAATTAGAAGCGATTTATCTAGGTCTTGAATATTCATGAGGCGCCGGATGAGCCCATGTAATGCTATTTCTCACGTAAAAGTGTTTGAAGTGTTTTGAAACTGTACAGCAGCGAAATTCTACTGAGCATGCGCAGTTCAACTTGCGCGCTGTATTTATATGATTTGCATATTTACGCACACATTTTCTCATTAGCATATCATTATTATTCATGAGATGTTTTTTCTCTCATAAAAGCACGTGTAGTGTTTATGTACCACAATGTTGATTATGCTCTCCAATTATACAGTATGTTTTTTTTTTATAATTTCATCAATTAACTATTTCCCTTGCTAAATGTACCATGTACAGCTTTGAGTTCTAATTTAGTCTTCATATTAAAAACAAAAATCCTACTGTTATGGGGCCAATTAGGTATGGGGGTGTAAGTTGGCATGCTAAACTGTTTTATAATTGGTGGAAATTGTTCTTATGGATTAGGCAATTTAATGGTTTAGATTGTTGTCTTTATTGTCAACAAGACTAGAGAGCAGCAATTAAGTTGTTGACCCCCCCCCCCCCCCCCCTCCCAAAAAAACAAACAACAACAACAACAACAAACAAACAACAACAAATTCACCTAAATTAATCCAACAGGTTACTTCTGGTTCTAATGTGTGCCACCACCAACATCACTATCAAACTTATCACTGATTATAAACCATCACAACTTAATTGATGTCATTCGATCACCATCGTAGTCATATTATTACTGCACATGCATGTCATCATAGCCTGTATCCAATACAGATTAAGTATTAAGTATGTAGGCCTGTCAGAATACACTTCTAAACAGCATTCACTTTTGATTGCACACCCTCTCATACCACACATACATAAATATACATGATAAATGTTCATTATAGGTTTCCATTAACATTTAATTTAAAAACAACAACAGTCATATATAAATTAAACAGACCAAAGAAAATATAACCAACCCAGTATAACTCCGGGGAGGAGGGGGGGGGGGGTGGGGGAGGGGGGGGGGGGGGCACGCTCCCCAATTATTTTACAAAAACAATAAAAGTCATATCTAGAACATAAAAAGATTATAAATGGGCCACTTGCCCCCATGCAATTATTTTACACAAAAAACTAGGAGAAAGATAAGACACAAATATAAGTCTGCCCCCACAACAATCTATATATGTGCCTTCCCAATCTTTTTGACCACACTATGTTACTGACCCCATATGATCTTTTAATGCAAGTTATACAGTTCACTAGTTGAAATCTCAAATTCAATTCAGTGTTGTTGTTTTTTTTTTTTTCAAACAGAATTCAGACACAAAATGTACACATGAAATGTTACGGCTAGCACCTAAAAGAGGCATGAGTCAAGTAGCTTAATCGTCGAGTAGGCAGGTAAAGGCTGATTGGGAAAATATACAAAATTTAACATTAAAATACATGCAGAGCAATTGAAACATTGCATTGAAAATAATAGCATCCAAACATGATAAAATACAATAAAATAATTGAGGTCCTACTATATACACATACACTTTGATATAAGATTAAAACACACACAAAATATTCTAATAATTTGGTTAACAAAAAAAAAACATTATTTTGTTTAAAGTTACATGAATAATCAAAACTGTATAATTATACTTTAAAAAAGAAGAAGAATATATACACATTCACTAACAATAAATAAGTATAAATGTTAATTCAATAACGTACTAATTATTATATAATATGAGTTATGGTAGGGAGAATTGACAAATTCAAAACTATAGTCATATTGGAATTTACCAAAATGGGTTCATATAATCAAAATATAGATTACACAAGATGGATGTGGCAATGCAAGAAATCAAATTATTGATTCATTATAGCTATACTGTTTGAAATATTAACACCATAAATCCTGATGTATTAAGTCTGTGCAAAAGTATTCTGAAATAAATGAGAATGTTACTAACCCCTTTGCTACTATATGATAAATATTGCATCAATATATTGTTTAACAAAAACCATCTTTAAAGGGATAGTTGAGTTTTGGTTGAGAGGGCGCTACACAAAATAATTTTGTTGTGAGAAAATGAAAAACTGAGTGTCAAATTTGAAAGAGAATACAATTTTAATGGAAGAATAAACTTTATTTGATCAAAATCGGTTCAGAAATGGCTCAAATATCCATAAACATAACCATTTGTAATAATTGTGGGGCCCCACAAGAATCCGATAATTTTGAACCAGCCGTTAAAATTCGTTTTAAAATGCCTCCTCTTTTCAAAAGAGTTTTTTTAGATAGTTTTTTATTATCTATCTAATTACTATTTTAACAAAACATCACATGCACAATATTTTATTTAAAATGGTTTAAACAAATGCGTTTTTTGAAAGCGCCCTCTTCAGTTTAAACAGCTCTTTTTGAATGATAACAGGCTTTTTACTTAGTCATTTGTAATTTTGTATTCCTTTTGAGCATGGTGGAGTTATAATTATTAGTTAGTAATGTAATGGTGTAGGTTTTGATTACTAAAATTCAGTTTGACTTAAACTGTACTCTCTCTACCAGAACTCAACTATCACTTTTATAATTCCAGTCAGTAACTTGTGATTTAATTATTACATTAAAAAATGTGAATTTTTAAATATTGAATCTAATGAAGACTTTGTTAAAATGAACCAATACTTTAGCACCAGTAAAAAAAAAAATAATAACCAGGGTCGGTATTCAATTCAATACTTTAAAATACAAATTTACTTAGCATTTTTCTAGGCTGAGAACTTGTATTAAAATCGTTTTTTTAGAATTTTACTTCAGTAAGTCTAAATTAAATATTTGAAGACATAATGACACCAAAATTTGGGCAACATTTTCAGTTGATGAAATAATCAAAGCTCAGTTTTGGCTAAGTAATCTACATTTTTACTTGTATGGAATCAATATACCGTCCCAGAATTAAACCTTTCGCCTTATTTAACATTTTGTTGGCTGTCTTGCCATGTGTAATTACAAACAAAAATAGGTCAAACTTGTCTTTTAGAAACCACCTGTCAATAGCAACCATATCCTGTCTGCAATGGCCACAAAAGTGATCTAATGCAGAGGAAAAGGTAGAGAACCTATGTAGAGATCACCTGTCTACACTCTACAGTGGCCTATTTTCTTAGTTCCATGGATGGCCACTATACACAGGTTTTTACTGTGTATAACAAATGACTCACTCGACCGCATGGTCAATATCATTTTCTGTTTTTATAATTGTCCTGATGTGTGTGTGCCTATTCAGCACCATATTTGTAGACATGGCCGATCTTCCATGGGCTCCCTTAAATCATTGCTCGAGTCCTCTGGCTTGCTGTCCAGGCAGTCTGTTCACATTGATACTGGTAGAACTTGATCTGTTGAATCAAGAAAAAATACACATAGCAAAACATACATTACTATAGAAACTAGAAGTATTGGTTTAATTTTGAAAGGTGTGTGTACTTTCTACCACTCTAGCTCTGTGGGTGTCTATTTTGTTTGCTTCTAAAATTTAATTCCATGAGGTAATTATTGTTTCCTAGAATATTGCTTCATAAAATGTGCAAGACATTTAATTTTATCTTAGATATAATGTAAACAAATACAATCATTAAAAAATAACCTTGTTATAAATATAGCAGGGAGTTGTATTTTGTATGCCATAATTTCAATTGAGATATATATCAAATCTTTTCACCAAATGCAGTAATTATAATATTAATATTTACGAATAAGTGTTAGAATAGTACAAACATCTAATATCACTATTTGTTATACAAATTGACAGAAATGTAATCAGTAAAAAAAGTTGATTACCTGTTGGGTGTGATGATCCACGTCATGCATTGCCAATGGGTGAAAAGGAAGAGAGTTGACATGAAGCACACCTTAGCCGAAGGAATCTCCAACAAATGAAGCACCAGAATCAAACTGCTGTAAACGGAAGAAATTAACAAAATATCTACATTAATAATAAACAAACATAAATCCGATTATGAATTTGTTTATATCACAGTAAATACTCAATTCAAGAGCACTTAGACAGTGTCCATCGTTGGATTTTCGAACCATCAGTGCCAGTTCACCAAATAAAAAAGAGGAACATAGATATTAATCAGTAATTTGCTTTGAGACGAGTCTAAAATACTATAGTCTACATTCATAATTTCACATAGAATCCTACTAGTACTAGTAGTAGGCCTACTACCACAATAAACATATATTCATGCAAAATTATCAATCATTTAAAAAATCATCTATCATCAACTATCATCTAGCTCAGCAGTTTCTGGACCCTGCACAAGCAGAAATTTTACTACTCTATTCATTGTCTCTAGACCTGAAAAACAGTCTCTATATATATTCCGACAGTTGCTCCACTGACCGCTCCATTTAGGGGTAGTACAGTATAAGTTTTTATTTTAAAAAAACAACAACACATAATAAACCACACAAAGAGTTGGTTATTTCTGACTAGACCAGGTCCAGCCACTATCTTAATATGGCCCTAATCTAATTAGGCCTTACGTAGTAGTAGTACGTACACGTACGTAACATGTACACAATTGGTTTATGAATGACCGTAATGAACCACCCAAGGCCAAGGGCAAGGCCAAGACCAAGTAACCAAGTTAATTATTGGGCCACGACCGCTGGCACTGATTCCCATTGTCTACTGACTGTCTAGAATCTAGTGTGATTTGGATTTCTTTTTAAACAGTTTTAATCACTTCAGTTATCAAAATCAGTCTGTGTTCCAGTGTTTCCAGATATTAGAATGAGAGCATGAGCCTGAGCCTGAGGACTGAGGACCGGCCTAGTCCTACCCTAATTCCTAGACCATCTTTGCCTTTTAAAAGCCAAGGCTTAGCCTTAGGCTTTGGTAGCTGGCCAGTACAAGTTGAAAGTCACAGACTCGTATCAAACTTCATTCAATTTTAGTTAGATTTGAAAACTAGTATAGTAATATTCAAACTTGTTTCTTCAATAAATTCTGACTAATTACTCAATTAAATTGATATTGAGACTAGACATGATGATACTGATCTTTATTTAGACTCTCGAAACCAACATTTAATGGCCTGACCATTCGTTTTTGTGTCTACACAATCAAACTTTCGCTTATTATTAAGTTGCCTGAATGCAGCAGCAAGACGGTACTACTAGGAATCTAGGTACGGTCATACATATAATTTGTCCCCGCTGCTGGTGGCCCAGCAAAACACTAAATATCGCTATCTACCGTAGATAACGACCTACGCACAGTGGAAGGGTTAACTGACTATAGCGTAAAACCTTATGAGGATTTTAGGCACACTTACCGATATTGCTGTAAACTCTTGATGGTTCAAATACTGCGTTCCGTTCCACTCCATATTCTGGACCCGATGATCATGAAATTAGGCATTCAAAATGCCTCTTTGCGCCGCAAAATGATTTCCAATTCCGATGATGGGTTGAGAAAGTTGTACTGTTGCACTAAATTCGTGTGGAAAATTGACCACAATAAATCAGCTGATTAGCGATACTTCGCGATATTATCGATACTTAATTATTCCTTACTGATAATTTCATGTAAATATGCATGGTCAAACTTGACTAATAAGGCATATCCATTACTAAATAAGGTAAAAGTTATGACGAAATTCTTCATGAATATTCATCAAAATGTATTCTTCTGCGCATGTGCGATGAACTTTCGCTGTCCCTACAAATAATGTTGGATTAACAGTTAAGAGATATGAGGGAGGGCAAGCGAACAGCTCATGAATATTCAAGACCTAGATAAATCGCTTCAAATTTGACACTTTTTTAACACGTACGTCTATGGAGAGTTACCCCCCCCTTGGTTGATCCACTGTTGATGCTAGACACCTCGTCTAGCACAAGGTTGCGCATGCGCATTACGGTATTGCGCGTTCAGAATTTGCAAGTCATCGTTACGTCACAATAGAAGTGTACTAGTGCGCATGCCCAGTCATGTCCTAGACAGCTTTTCGATCCACTGTTGTATTTATACTTGCGCGTCAGTTATCCACTGTTGATGCCGAGTATGAATGGTCGGCTTTTTTGTCTAGCACTGGCTCGGCAGTGGATTTATCCAGTGCCGAGCCAGTGCTAGACGTAAGTATGAATTGCCTGTTAGTCAGTGCAGTGATGGTTCCATGATCAATGTTTAGTTTTTCTTTATATTTTTCTTTAATTGAATTGAAATCATTTGTTTTTGCGATGATTATGATTATGCGAAGGATATAAAACAAATATATCATGCACTATTTCGAGCCACTAGTGAAACTATGGATTCCTCGGTGACAGAAAAAGCACTATGTTCTTCGGGTCTACGACCCTCAGAACATAGTGCTTTTCCTGTCACCTCGGAATCCATAATTTCAACTAGAGGCTCTCAGTGCATGGTATATTTGTTTACTATCAACAAACATTTATATCACTATCATTAAGGCTCTTTGATAATAACAAGTATTAACACAGTTTCATCCAAATGTATGCCTTTTCAATAGATCTGTTTCGAATATTGTATGGAAAAACAGCTTTCCATAATTGTCCGACTTAAAGTAAAGTTCAACCTGGAATCTTTGTGAAACACCTCAGGTCATGTAGGCCTACTACATAATCGATACAGAGCGCTATATTTGCCTAGCCCAGCATTGAAGTGTTTCGGGACGTGTTTAAAGGGACATTCCCTCTTTTGCAAGCCAAATTTCAAAAGTTGCGAGGTTATTGTCTTATATGAAAGAAAATGTCATTTAATAGCATGCCTGAAAAAATTAGGGCTTGAAATCTCTTCTTCGTGGAGTTATAGACCTAAATCTAATAAACCATCGTCCAACGGTTAATTGTGCATGACACGTGTATTCACCCGTCGAGAAAGTTCGCTCACGGATTCCACGGAGCGCCACAGCGCTATGCGTGACCCCTATGTGACCCGCGCTAGCTACATGACCCACGCATGAATAACAGTGGGTAAGCGATTACTAATCAAAATAACCAAACCTCGCTTAAACTGACTACATGTATTAATATATTCTTCATTTTTTAGATCTTTTTCCGTGACATACCTTTACAAATGTCGGCTTCACAATACCTTCACAAGAATAAGTGCAATATTGTTGTAATATTATGCTAAATCAGTTCAACTTATTTATTGACCGATATATAGTTTGATGGAGGGACGCATTCCTTTTTTCATTCGTAGAATCCAAATTACAGGGCTGTTCGATCTGATTTCTTTTGTGTGTGTTACATTCATCCCCGTCCGTCAACTGAAAACTGTTCAGAGGTTTTGTAAAAGAGGGACTGTCCCTTAAGGCACACACATTGGCTTAACCCACACAGTACCAATACATGACAATAACCATTGCAGTAGTATATATACCTTTGTTTGTTTCTACAGTAATGGAAGGCTTGCCTATGTATTCCGAGCATACTGGCCTAGTCCCACATGTACAGTTTCTCCTTCCTTTTCTTATTCGACCAAAATGTCGCGAAACGGTCTGTATCTAAATTATATTATTTTGAAGTTCCACGCCGTTTCGTTTCACGCGAAACGGAGCCGAATTAAAAGCATCCTACTAGTCCATTCCGAAATTGGTCCGCATCATTTCGTTTCCTGCTTGTAGGCTACCTTCCGGAAGTCAAACGGAAGGAGATAGGCTATAGTGGGACTAGGCTATAACTAGGCTGTATGGATTGACCCTTCGAACGTAGGGCGAACTTGTAGAGAGTGTGGAGTGCTTGTACCTTCCGAGAACTGTACGTGAGTGCTGTTTGTCTCGTATGTTCTATGTGAAAGCAATTTCGGCTCTTGAAATGAACGATGGTTGCCGCCAACTGCTCACATAATTGAATAATGTAATTTTGATATCATGTGAAATATCAATGTCAAACATATAAACAGTTGTATGTGAACACATTCAGAACTAATCCCGAAATGTCACGGGCTGGGGTCTTTGGAATATACATTTTATAGCAAAATCAATATGAATGGGTTAATCGATGTTCCAATATATTATAATATATTATGAGGGTGCATTGTGTAATTCCGATATTTGATTATTTGTACGAATGTTCTATTGGTTGCAACTAACATATGTGCATCGTAATGGTAAATATCATTATGAATACAGCTAAATAGCAGCGTTTGAAAAGTGTACATATTGTAAAAATCGCAAAGGAAATGGTTTTGGATAGAGATTTGGTCATCTTAACTTTTACCTAAACATACAAAATAAAGTAAAACAATTTCATACAAAATTAACTGCGCCGCTGGCGAATTTTTAAACCGTAGGGTGGCAACTGGAGATAAGCAGTAAGCAGTGATGTTGGGCACAGTTTTCAGACCTTAGTGAAAACTGTGCATGATACATTTACTAAATAAACCGCTACTCAACACTTATTATGGCAAAAGAAAAGAAGAACAGAGGATTCGAACCCATGTTATCAAGAAGTGTTGAAGTCCACACCATGACCATTAGGCCACGTAAATTGCCGATAGTCAGAACGGTCTCATTGTAATTATAATCCTCAAACTCACCCAACCCCTAATCTTAGTTATGAATATTCATGAGTAGCCATTGACGTACATAGCTGCTTATGAATAATTCATCAACCTCCAGTTGCCATCGGATCCTACGGTTTAAAAATTCGCGCGCCGCTGAGATCAAACCGGCTTACATAGTCTGTTTGCCCGCCTCAACCATTCGATCACTTAAAGTGGACTTCCACACGATTTCAAGCTTCTAATGATTGAAAGACAGATATTCTAGGTCAATAAACACAATTTTGTATGAAAAAAGTATGATTGTGGGTTCTTATAATCGGCTTTGAAATTCTAATGACACAAATTCGCGAGCGAGCTTGTTCTATCCCACAATGCACCAATTTGTGACGTGCGACCCTCACTATGCGCCTTTCTATGTTTTTACACTGCAGCGAATGTGTTCTTTTGATCGGACCAATACAATGCTCGATCATGAATAGTTTAGTCCACGATGCGCCACTCAACCGTGCCTTTGAGCATTACTGCATTGTTGAACCGTTTGAAAATACTTGCCTGCCCGAAATTGTAACACGTTTGGCTTTCATTGGAATTTGAATAGACACAAAGTCCTGTAAACGTGGTTATTGAATTTGCTGGCTCTGCATGACCGGCTATTATGAATGACACATGCAGTGATCACAATGCAGTGGCACCGGATTCAAGCCTACTCAAGAAATTGAGCAAAGTGAGGGTGCTACGTAAGGGTCTCATGATTGTGTGCAGTAAATTTAATTATTTCCTCAGAGTTAATGACATTAGAAAAATCTCTTAGAAATCAACCAAAGAGAGTCAAATCCTGAAAATATTCAAGCACATCCCTAGATTTATTTCCAATATACTGTATTTTGTTTAAACTCGTCCGGAATTCTCCTTTAAAGGGATAGTTGAGTTCTGGTAGAGAGAGTACAGTTTTAGCCAAACTTAATTTTAGTAACCAAAACATGCACCATTAAATTACAAACTAATAATTATAATTCCATCATGCTCAAAAGGAATACAACAATTACAAACGACTAAGTAAAAAGCCTGTTATCATTCAAAAATAGCTGTTTAAACTAAAGAGGGCGCTTTCAAAAAATGCATTTGTTTAAACCAT
Organism: Echinarachnius parma; assembly: GCA_037951105.1. Classification (NCBI taxonomy): domain Eukaryota; kingdom Metazoa; phylum Echinodermata; class Echinoidea; order Clypeasteroida; family Echinarachniidae; genus Echinarachnius; species Echinarachnius parma. The sequence continues at coordinate 108,625 of JBAMJV010001002.1, read as the reverse complement.
TTTAAATGACATATTGTGCATGTGATGTTTTGTTTAAATAGTGATTAGATAGAGAGATAATCAACAACTATCTAAAAACCTCTTTTGAACATTTTTGAAAAGAGGAAGCATTTTAAAGGGATCTAGTAACTTTGTTGACATGTGCAAAAAGTGATGAATGGTTGATGCAATGTATATTGTTGTTATCTCATATGTCCACAGGGTATTGTGTGAAAATTTCAAGTCAAATGGACATTGTATGGCCAAGAAATGAGCGAAAATGCAAAGTGATATTCAGTAACTCACTTCTCACTTTTTCTCATCTGAATACTTCAATCATACATATCTTTGTAACGAAAGGGAAATTTGAAAAACCCGAAACCTGTCCCATGATTTTATTGTTAATACGAATACAACAAGGTATAAGGGAACCGCTAGAATACAAATTTTATTTTGAGGATTTGGACAATGTTACTAAGTCCCTTTAAAACGGATTTCAACGGCTGGTTCAAAATTCTCTAATAAACCTGGGGCCCCAGCTTTATTACAAATTGTTATATTTATGGATATTTCAGCCATCTCGGAACCGATTTTGATCAAACAAAGATGATTTTGTTATTCAAATATTATGCTCTTTCAAATTTTACACTCAGTTTTTCATTACCTCACAAAAAAAAAAGTAGTCTAGCGCCCTCTCTACCAAAACTCAACTATCCCTTTAATGTAGCTACTTTTCACGCGCTGTCTTTGTACGGATTAAATTCATCGTGTGTACTGGCTAAGTCATGTAATACTTTGTATTTCTTGAATAATCAATTACTTCTCTCCTAATTTTTAATGCAATCCATATATCTTAAATAATCTCTCCTCAAGGCCGATCTTGTCGAAACAGTATTGCAAGTTTACCGCAGTACAATATTATTAAAGGTACTACATCGTCCTGTCGAAACAGGATTGTAAGTTTACCGCAGTACAATAGTATTAAAGGTACTCCACTGTCGTCACGCCTGACAACAACGTTCAAAGAGAGGCGCCATGTTGGTCGCACACCGCGCGCTTTGTAGCTTACAATCCGGTCCCAAGGGGGAATCCACCACTTTGCGGGGACCTTTTGCAGCAAAATGCATTCTTATTGGCTTTAAAAAGTCCATCGGTCCGCCATTTTGTTTATGTCCAAAAAGTAAATGCGCGCACATCTACATTGGCAGTTGGATAGAGTCAAACTTAATATGTAGCTTGCGTATGATTCAGGGCTGTGTGGATGTCGTGGGATGTCGTGTGTACAAACGATTCTGCCTAGTTCAAAGTAAAGCGATGCCTACATACCCAGTGCACGCTTACAAATTTAACGACACTATAAACTTCGATGTCACTGTCGCAAACTAAGCATACTGAGAGTGAGAGAAAGACAAATACGACAGAGGAGTGAACGATCGCTGATGATTCAGTGCTCCGGTGTTTGTAAAAGTTAAAATTATCCCATAGGGACCGTTTAAAACCCAAACATAATTATCTCAATGAAAAAGGCAAAATTTGAAGAAGCTCGTTTTGGACAGAATTACCAATTCCCTTTAATGAAATTCTACTTCGAGTAGTGAGCGTTAAGGATTGAATTACCACTCAAAACGCCACGTGAAATAAAGTGAAGTAGCAGTGAAAATAGATGGGCGGTTTGGTTGGTTAGTAAATATTCACAAGCCCTTATAGGTTTCCATGGCAATGGATAAATTAACCAAATCACCGCGGCAACCTACTCTACGCTCTACGCTCTACTATCGAACAGGTAAATTAACTGGATGACGAATGTTTTGCAGTCAATAATACTACAATAATAATTGTAGTTATGATAATAATAATAGTAAAAATGATAATAAAAATAATACAAATGATAATAATATTAATTAGACAAATGCTCAACTCTTTGCTGGTTATGGAAATTGTTTTTGAAGATTTGCAGCATTCATGTCACATAGAGCCTCAATAATTATTAACCCTCTGATGCTGGATAAAGTGCCCTGCTAAACAATGGCACAAAGTAAAATTCACAATCTTAAAACATACACCTTCAATTAGTGTATTTAGCAAGTGTGTAGTGCTAAAATTGTTAAGCAGTAAAACGTGTACTTCTTTCTCTATCAGTTAACAAAATGATGCTCCATAGTTTAAATTGAATGTCGGTCATTTGTACAAATGCTAATATCCAGATAGCAGACGCACGTTTTCTCATTTTAATCTATAACCCCTTGCTAACTAGATATCATGTTTCCCGTATAGAGAGTAAAATACAATCATGTTACACATGCATGTTCCCGTCGTGAACGGGTTAAGTATGATATTATTTATAGCATGGCATCCTTGTATTAAATTCCACCTATACTATCTCTTAACTAAACGTCCCTTGCATAGGCTGGATGTGGTTCTAAATTATTCACGAATATTACCATTGATTCCTTATACAGTCAGACAATGGCGACCGTAACATAATTTATAATTCTGAAATATGACAATATATTCAATTTGTATACAAGGGTTATGTGGGAATCCATTGTTGGATTCTATTTTAAGCGTTTCGGCTACTACGTAACAACTTGTCCGAACTGCAAAGAAAATGAGTCCTAATACCGTGGTCCTTGTTTCCTCTTGGCGATGTGTAAAGGTTGAATGTCAATATAATACGGCCGGATAAATGGGCGAAATTGAACTTTACTCATTTATACCCGAGGTTTGTATACAAATGAAACGATCTCGGTAATTATTTATTCATATAATTATCTAAAATGCATGCGGGAGGGATTGGGGAGACTTGGACAGGGTCCTTTAAAATCGAAATGCCACTAAATTGGCAAAGGGTAATGCTAATTCAATTTATAAACGCACGAATTATATTTGCAAAACAATTGTGACATACATACAGGAATGGGTCCCGACTATATACAACCAATTGATAATGTTTGTAGGGTTTACAGCCACGTTACGTCATGAACATATATTTTAGAACCTATGTTTCATTTTTAATGCATTGTATGGTCTTTTTATTTTTTGAAGGAAGCGTAACTGTACCACTGTATATGCATTCTTTAAATGAAGTGATTTTGCAACATGATCAAATTTTAAATATCTTTGTTTGTTGTTAGTTTTAATATACTTGTGACAAGTAACATGCATACCGTAGTGTGTTTGCGCGTGTGTATGCATTTGGATGTGAGTGTGCGTTAGTATGTGTTTGCGTATTAGTGTAAACTGTGTGTGTCTGTGTGTGTTAGCATGACGTGATTAACGTATTTTTTGTTCTTACATTAGCACACTTATCTATCGTAATGACAATTTTTATTGTTTTGCTTACGTATTGTAAAGTGTTCTAATAGTTACTGAAAGAATGGGCATGCACGTTATGCTAAACCATTCTACATATAGCTTAATTGCACAAGGCACTAAATCCACCTTTTCAACTTTGGAGGAAAGAATAAGTATACAGCTTTCTATACATGTTTATGGGAATATGAACATAGAATGTTCCATAGTTTGATTTCGATTGAGTACTTTGTCCAAAAATGTTGATTTCTAGATAGCTCTGTAGATTATGAATGTACTGATATCGAACAGTTAACTCAAATTAAATGGAATGTGGATTTAGCGCCTTTTAGAACTAAGTTCTTCATATGTTGTCACAGTGTATAAGCTGGAATCGAACTGAACATGTCCAGAGAACAAACACGTAAACATCCAAATCAGATTTCTATTGATGGATTTACGAGCTAACTACGGTAAATAATTCAGGAAATCAATTGATGTTGATATTAAAATCAACGGAAAGCATGCTAGTGTTGTAATACAAACAACGATGCGCAAAATGCAAAATACTCGACAACATCGCTCTTCTTCTTGTATATGCCTCCTTCAATTTGTAAGATTCCCGCAGATTCTCGCAAATCTATACCCTATCCTTGCAAGTTCGTTGTGCATGTAGAACAGCGCGATTCTATTATAGTATTCTACTCGGCACTTTCTTGCTTGAAATAATTAGAGAAGGCAACAGAAGGAACCAGGTAGTCAAATACAATTCCGATAAATACAAGTTGACAGATGGTGTAATAAAACAAAATGTTAGATTTCATGATACACCAACATACTGTCCTGAATTATTTAATTTATGTTTGATTAAGTTTTATTAAGTGAGCGGGAACGTGAAAATGGGCGTAAATGGATGAGTATTATAAGTGGCTTCAGTGAGCGATTATTTTCTTCGTTTAATGTCCATTTCGTTTATTTTGCTCAATTAAATCGATCAAATTAGCGTTCCGTACAATAAACGAATTAATATAATGAATGTATTAGGAAACCTACTATGAATCAAGCTCTTAATTACAAATATATAGGCCACCGAGAAAAATAGCAAAAATAAGACTTCCAACAACGCTGAACACATCCATAACCGCACGCCCTTAGTTCCCTCGTGTCTTTGTTCATTTGGCTTACGCTCCACTATTACATCAGTCAGTACAGCTTAGTTGCAAGAAGAATTGATTAATATAATATAAGGAAATCTATTAAAAGGCAAAATTACGTTAAACACGATGTTGGCCATGGAGTAAAGAATCACACCATTAAGACACGCGTATATACTATGCAAGGATGTTAACACACCCACCGCAACACCACCATAATTTTTCTGTCTGTCTTTCCTCTGCTGATTTCATTTATATAATACTATTATATTAGTCGATATGGCATGGCTATAAAATAATGAATAATATAAGAGGAAGCCTCTTCAAAGCGGCACGCTTATACTCAAAAGAATTAGGCATCTAACAAAACATCTCAAAAATAAGACTAATCTCAAGAACGTAAACGCACCCGCCATCACACCTTCATTCCCTACCTTATTCCTTCATTCATTCAATTTATTTGACACTTTGACAATTATATTAGTCAGTGTGGCATAGTTACGAGAATAGAACTAGTTATTATGATATTAGGAAACCTACAAAATACAAGGTTAATATTATTTAAACATTTAGGTCATCGCCGAAAGAAAAAGAATAAAGATCACTTCACACGGCCCCCCCCCCCCCCCCTCCCACGTCGAGCTCAGTCCCACCCTATTTTTGTTTCTCTCTCACTCACGCACGCACACCCACAAGCACACCCCTCAGACACCCACAAGCACACCCTCACACACCCACAGGTACACCCATAGCCACACCCACACACACACACACACACACACACACACACACACACACGCACACAGACACACACACACGCACACACACACACACACACACACACACACACACACACACACACACAGGCACACCCCCTACACCCCTCCCCTCTCATACTCACACACACGCATGTGTACAAACATAACACATACTCACATATTCACATTTATACAAATCCTTAATGGGATGCGTGTAAAGTGTCTAACTCCACGAAAATTACTTGGAGCTTCCTCGTTTCTCTTCTACCGTGTTGTTTAGCTTATGGTAAGAAACGAATAAACCTCATAAACGTCATACGGTAATTCGTTGTAAAAGCTGACGCGGAAATATCAAGTGCATTTTCCTCGATATTCCAACTGTAATAACGGAGTGGTTTCGAGTAAATGATGATGATTTAGAACTCATTTGGAGCGCCTTTTCTTTGCAATTTATATTGCCCACTCCGCCCAATCACCTATGAGTAGTATCATCAACATCATCATCATCATCATCATCATGAACCTCAGGTGGCGCTGAAGAGCGCTGCTGTGGAATTCACAAGAGTATCATTGCCCAAATAAAAACCAGTGGTATAGAGCAAACCTATTTCATAATTTGTCTTGTATTTATTAATTGAGATCCCCTCAATTTATTAAAATCACCGCATGAATTCTATCTATGCCCAACTCGTTTGTCCTTCAGAAAGACAATTCATTCACATTGCTGCTCTCTACCCAGGTGTATAAATTGGGATCCAGTAGAAGGTGACAGCCTTTTTAAAATAGTGTATAATATGTGAACAATCTTCTTCAGCCCATGAGCCGCGTGGAAGGAATGCTCCTCAGGGAGTGGAGTTGGTGCACACAATGTGTGCTGGTTTGCATTGTATCCTATGACCGGGGTAATTATATCAGCGCTCAGAGATGATTATCAATAGTATTAGCCGTTATATAAACATGATAAATCGAGTATATTATTATCATTATTATTATTATTATTTGCATTATCATATTTCCCTGTATATAGTTCAATGGGTTCATGTCGACCCTCTGCTCCTTCGCTAACTTTGCCAACGTGATGTGCATCGCCGTGGATCGTTACGTCTCTATCGTCTGGTCGACGCGATTTCCGTCAACTCGTCGTCGCGTCGTCGTCATGGTCGCACTCGTCTGGGTCCTGAGTACGGCGATCACGCTGTTTCCCGCCTTCGAATACCAGTCCGAGTTCGAGTTCACTTCGCAGACACACCACTGCTCACCAAAATGGAAGGTTCGGGTGTGATTTGATCTATTTTTGTCTTGTTTCTCTCCCGTTCTATATAGAGTTGACCAAAAACATAAGCAAGGAAGTTATTGAGCAAATAATAAATAATTAATTAATTAATTAAATACAAAATCAATTAGTACTTAAATAACAAGATCGAAAATTAATTATTACAACTTTAGTCAGAATAAAATCGTTAATACATTCGTAAATAAAACGACAAATAAAAACTAAATCGATTTATTCGTTAATGATTTTTCAAATTAATTAGTCAATACAATACAACACAATCTAAGTTCTTTTACAGCGCTAATACATTAATTTTTCATTGCGCTTTACATACTAAATGTTAACAAAATCAAAGATATATCGGACGATTGAATCAAGTCAGAATTGTGTCATAAAATAATAAGTATATGTGAAACGTCGAAAATAAAAAAAAGTATAAAACTAATTGTTTAAAACAAAAGAACGAACGGATACATAATTGATTGTTTTGTTTTCCTGGTAGGTTGACGGGTGCGTCTTCTTCACGCTGTGGCTCCTCAGCATCTATGGTGTTTGCGTGCCGGTGATGGCGTCCTGCTATGCATGCGTCATCTATTACATCTGGAGTACACAGCGGAACATCCTAGCACATGGCGGAGCGAGGAACTCGACCGAAGCAAAGCCCAAGTACAGTTATAGTACCAAGTCCTACTCCAACTCCAATTCCAAGACTACGTCCCACTCAAGGTCCAAGTCACGTTGGTATACTCCGTACATAAAGACACCAGAGACGGTCGACACATATATCACAAGTGACAACATGAGACCCAACTGTAAGTTCAACTCCCGGTCTAAGTCCAGGTCGAATGCGCTTCTTACATACGCAGTGACACCAGAGACTGGAAATACCTTTGTTGAGGAAAGCGACATGTATAGCTCTAGAGACATCCATATGAAAGACTATTGTACAAACACAAATAACAGTTCCAATGCCAAGTCCAATACTAGCTCCAACTTCAGGTTTATGCCCAAGTCCAACTCCAAGTTACGTGTTCCGTACCCTAGGACACCAGAAACGGGGAATAGTATAGTTGAGGAGAAAGATTCCAATATTGATGCTGTAATTACATATAGCTGTATGGACACTGACACGGATAGATATATAAACGACGCTGTATCCAACTCTATGTCAAAGTCAAAGTCTAAATGCAGCTCCAAGTCTGAATGCACTTTAGGGTCACTTAGACCAATTCCCTACATAAAGACACCTGAAACCGGGGATCGTATAGTTGAAGATAATGAAACATCCTTTGTGGTCGATAGATATAGCTGTAATGTGGACACCCTCGCAGAGCGTCATTGTCCAATATATTCCGAACCAGATAGATGTTGCCCCGTGAACATCCAAGATGGTGGAGAATCACTACAGCCACTAATTATAAACTCGCCTGCATTGCAAACACCCGCTCGCGATCGGATGACAAACGAGAGTATACTCAAGGATACTCTTGTCTCAACTGACATGACTGATGGATACAGCCCTAAAGACTCTGAGTTAATTACATGTAGATATGATAAGAGGAAGTGTGAAATTGATCACTGCAGTCTGGGAAACTCTGAAGGATCGCAAATAAGAGACTCGTTGAACTTGAAGGCACGAGTTTGGTCTACACACTACAATGCATTCAGAGGAACAATGCTCGAATCCAATAGGAATGACATCAAAGAGTCTCATGCCTTAAAGATAAGCAAGAATTTAGATATTCCTTTGGAGTCAACCATCGAGAGTACGCAAATTGGGAACGTTGATGAACTACCTAGCAACGCGGATATGGAAACCCAACTTGATGATGAGGACGAAGATGATAATGAAGATGATGGATATCTTAATACCGTGTCTCAACCTCGAAGACCACACATTGGCCTGTGTTGTTCTCACCATTCGACGGCGGACGTTGCATCGATCTACAATCCCTCGCAATTTGACAACTCGGTGAGCAACATGTGCCACCCAGCTCAGGTTAATGCAGACGTCCAGGGAGCTGAAGCTCAGGACAAACGTTGTTATAAAACGGAATCATGTTTTAGTGTACTGCCACTAAACGCGACTGCCAATGCGAACGAAAAGGGAGCGGAATGTAAAGAAACGATATTTAGCGTCGGCGAAAGTACAATATCTCGGGATAGTTTGCTTCCCTTAACAATTACAACCCATGAGCATGTCCCAAAAACGTATCTGGACAACAGTTGCGTTGTCAACAACCCATCATCTCATGACACATTGCTACAACGTAGCTCAGCAACTCATGCGGACGCTAAGGGAGCATCATATCGTAGAAACGGCAAAGTGTCCCGCAATAGTTTGCAGCCACTTATACTGACAACATATGCGGACGTAAGTGAGGGAAACATATGTGACGTAAATAATGATATGTCACACAATAGCTTTGATGCCATTGGTAAAAAGGCGTTTGCAGATGCAGATGAAGCATGTCAGAAAAGTGTAATAGTCAACAGAAAAACAATGCTCAAAGGAAAGTCACCGTCTGACGCGAAGAGGGAGAATAGCACGCAAAGGAAGATCTTAGCGAGGCAAAGAAGACTGAGCGAGGAGAAAAGAGTGGCCATCGTTGGTAAGAAACATCTCACATGTTTTATTTTAGGTCTTGTCATAACACATTTACTATTACGGAATTAATGTGCTGGGATATATAAATTAATGTCAAGTTTCCCTTGAACAAACTTGTTAGGTGCGATGACAGGTGCGATGCTGATCCTGACCTGATGGACACTCTACACTGGGTCAAGTTGTTTTAATATTGTCAATCAGAGATGAGGCGTTTCTCAAGGGGTAAAGCCGGTCAAAGTCGGTATTTTTAAAAGTGTAAATCGGTACTTACTGTATACGATAAAACTGGTACTTATAGGGTTAACAATTGTGTTGCCTCCTCTCTACCTGACAGGTACGATGCTGATCCTGACCACGGTCATCTGCGTGATACCATACATTGGATCAAGTTGTTTTTTGTTTTTATATTGTCATTCAGAGATCACGGGTTGCTTCGGGGGTTAAGTCGGTTAAAATCAGTATGTTGTAGTTTAAATCGGTACTTATACGGTTAAACTGGTAATACTAGGGTTAACAATATTGTTGCCTGCTCTCTACCTGATAGGTGCGATGTTGATCCTCACCACTGTCATCTGCTGGACGCCCTACACTTCCACCCACCTGTGCTACTACTCCATCCAAGTACCTCACTCCGTAGCAGTCGCCACGATGTGGATAGGATATCTCAACTCCCTCCTGGATCCGCTAGTCTACGTCTTTATGAATAGGAAACGGAGAACAGTGCAACATATAGGGGATCTATTTGCCCCCCTCCGCCACCTGATACCAAGGAGATTGAGGGACTTATTGGGCAAACGTTTATAAACTACACGCGTGCTATTTGTACCATGCCAATGTTCCTTACTCAGTGGCAGTGGCCACCATGTGGAAGGATAACCGAATTCGGTTCTAGACCATCTAATCTATGTTTGTATTTATTAAGAGGAAATGCTTCACAGGGTGTATGTTTGCACTCCCCCACCACTCGATATCGATTTGGCGTACGGTGTATAACACATTTCAACGCAACCCACTCAGATGCAGTGACTACCATGTGGATATTATACAATAATTTTCTGCTGCATCAGCAAGTTTATGTATTCTAGATCCGCCAGTCTTTGTCTTTACGAAGAAGAAGACTCTAGAACCGTGGAACACATAGGAGGTCTTCTTGCTCCACTCCGCCACTTGACTTGATACAAGAAATGAGGGACTTTTCACCCTGGTGTATATACATGCACCTGTGTTACGTCCCCCCCCCTCTCTCTCTCTATGTACTGCAATTAATCCTAAGCATTCAATGCCATCATCTTGGTCATGTCGTTACCTAGGAAACATAAATTAGTATATAGGTCCGCTAGTCTTTCCCAACGGGTATCTCAAGGATCCAACATCTCGTGTCTCTGTTTACGTGCCACAATGACAAGATACAGATTAAATCGTAATTGTGCGTTGATAATATTTATAAACATAATTACGTTCAGAATAGTGGAGTCGAGGTATCGTTGTCATTTATTGCATTACGCATGTGTTCAGAAAGATGGCAATCAAATGACAAAAAATGTTTAACTACGTACATAGTCAATACATTATGATTGGTCAAAATCACGGAATACAAAACTGAAAGTGGATAAACAATGCATGCATTTGATTTTCTCTCGACTAGCCTTCGTTTTGTAAAAATAAAAGGTTATAAAACATTTTTAAAGGGTGGTCAAGCGTCACATAAATGACATAATGACATAGGGGCACATAAATGTTCGTTATTATGGACGTTTGGTGGATAAAGATCACTCAATCGTTCAAAAATGACATGTACGCCAACATGATGAATGTGCAATGATTATATACCTCAACCCGTCATGTTATCAAACATTCATAGCGCCAGCTTTCGTTGTAAGATTACACAACACATTCTGAATAAAGGATAATTATTTCCCCTACTATACACTTTATTTTACTTTCTTACAACTTGAAGAGAGCCTTTTACAATACCTACTTCGTACTACTACTATACTACTACTACTACTACTACTACTACTACTACTACTACTACTACTACTACTACTACTACTACTACTAC
>JBAMJV010001002.1:0-95000 GCA_037951105.1 Echinarachnius parma | reverse complement strand
AAATACAAAGGCTCCCATTCGAACCAAGAAGCACACGGAATCGGCACTGTATTCAGTGTTAAATATTTGAACGTAGCGGTAAGACTTTTTTCCCACAACTTTGTTAATTTACGTAAACACCCTATAAATTCACATGATTTCTATAATAGGATATGCTTGGAGGAAAGTTGGAGTATCTTAGTGCACGGGTATATTGGGCCATTCTGATAAGTAGCCGCACACCATTGGTTAAAGTGATCCATTAACTTTGTCTAATTCAACCAAAAATCACCTGGAGCTCTTACATTCTCTCGCATCTTGTTCTTATGCTTATGATATTAGGAAAGTTAAGTGGGTTTTTATTTTTCAAAAGTCTCCCTAATGATGGAGTTATAATGACTGAATGCAAAGCGACCCAGGAACCAACTGCCTGTTCGCTCGTCTAAATCTCAAAATTAAAACCCTTTTAGGGCCAATGTCCACATGTATGTTCAAATATCAAGTACCAACATCTCCGTTCTTCAACCCTGAAAAAGATTTTCCCATTTTCTAAAGTCAATTTTGAAGGGTTGAACGCGTACATAATATTAACAATGATTTCTTGCATGATTGAATTTTGATTGATTGATTCTTATTTTCCGTTATAAAAAATACAACAAATGTAAATACAAGTTTAAATTTTAAACAACGGCTTGATGGCCCATTTTCAGGTATGCCAACACGGCACACTTGGTTTTCCATGGGGTCCAGAAGTTACATACAATGAATTATGTGATATTACACTGTTTGTTATTACCTGTACCACTAGCATGTAGATATCTGTATTATAGGATAATGTATCAGACATTGTTTTTAATGAAAAAAGCAATGGCTATAATGTGTGTTAAAATATTGTAGATAATTAATAGCATGTTTACTTTGAATACTGTACATAATCGTATAGGTCACTCGGTGTTAAATGTATTTATTGATTTATTTTCATTATTTTGTTTCTTTGAGGAAACTACCTCTATCGAACAGCTATTTTGTACAATTTTGTTTAACCCTCTGATTGACTAATTATAGGGTCCACTTGGCCGTTTAGACAAATTTAAACAAACCTGTATGATATTCATGTACAAGGAATCGAAAGGAAATTGTCCAAGCTTAGCTTTCAAATAAATATAATTCGTAACGGGCAATTTGATGGTAAAAAAACAATTTCTCCCTACTTTTCAGATGACAGTCTGTGACCCCCAAACAAATGTAAGGCACATCTGGTGCTTTCCCACTCCTCCACCCCTCCCCCCCCCCCCCCCCCCCCCCACCCCCTTCCTCGAACCCCCAATGATTAGATGCTGATACAATTCTGATTAAATTCAGGTTAAACTCTGGTTCTGTAAGTATTGCGACTATAATGTCGCAATCCCCCTCCCTCTCCCACTTTTCACATCTCTGTAAGAAGAGCGCCCCTCCCCCTCCCCCCTCCCCCCCTCCCCACCCCCTCTCCCTCTTCCCCACCCTGTCACATTTCTATCATTCTAACGCCCACTGTTTGCCACTGCCTTGGGTACGCCGCTGGGTAGCCTATATCTGACAGGAATGTGTAGTATCTAATGTCACATCATCAATCACGCTCAATTCACCGTTTACATTTTCACTTTATTGTTTCATTGCTTTGCTGATTATGAAGCTATTCTTGAACATGATGAGACTCAGAGGCACACGCGGTAGGGGTAGGTATGGGGGGAAAGTCAACTTGTATACAATTTTCGCCCCATTGTAATGTCCTCAAACTAAGCTCTTTTGGGTACTAAGGCAGCCTATTTTCGGGTAAAACCAGTTCATTTTCGGACAGAATCAAATGCTTTTTGGGAACAGAAGTTGAGAAGCCCCTTTGTAACGAAGAGACAACCCTGTCCTTACACCCATGATAATAACGCATAGCAATAGTGCCTGGCAATCTGATCGAGACACCGGTCATACCAGCGCGATACTGGCATCGAGCACACCTGTCGAGTCAAGAATACTTTCCATTTCTGGTATGTTTTGGTAGAAATCAATGGCGTGCCCATACATCAAAAAAAGGGTGGGGGTATGTAAACGTAAACCGGGGTGCGTATACCGTTACTGACAGGGGGTGTCATATATGCATCGACATGTGTCGTAGGCTTCAGTATGTTTAGTGTTCAGTAATATTAAGATTCAACTTGACAGAAGGCTAGGGCGTTATAAAGATGTAACGGGGAAACGTACTTTGAGGGCTGGTAAGACGGCATCATGTGACAGGGGAGGGATCAGCGTTGCCAATTACATTTGGACAGGCCTGGGTGCGATCGCCCAATTGTATGTATACTCAGTCAAGCCATGGAGCTATATATAGGACATCTTTGTAGCTCTTGTGGCTCAAGCCTCAATGATTTTTCATGTCTTGAAGATTTGTTAAAAAACTATTATTTATATTTTTTGGAAAAGGGAAATAAACAAAATAAATGTATACTTTTATAATATGAATATTGATAATGTGCATTGAAAAAGAAAAAAAAGGAAACGTACAGTCTGTAGGTGGCGACAATAGTCGATATTGACTAATCGCCAAAGAGAACTAAACAACAACAACAACAACTGTAAGACCCAGGGGGTGCATTTGGGTTATTTGCATGTCCGATATATGTATGTATATGCAGCACTGTTAACATGGTAAAGCTGTATTGACTTATTTCCCTTTTTAAAATCAACATACGGAGGAGGGTAATGGTTTGGAAATAGGAGGAATACTTTATGTTCAGATGATATATGTGCCAAAGGCTGCGGGATACATTTAATTAATTTGATTGATTGTTTTATTTCAGTTAACAAACAGTCACGTGGGTGTATACGTATTTTTTCGGGGGATGGGGGATATTTAGATGAATGAATGAGTACAAGCTTACTCAAATAGAAGTAATGAACAGCTCATCAACATGGGAAGGTTAGTCATTATAGGTCACTCGTAAAATTTGATTAGTTTGATAAAACGGTCTGGGGTTTTTCCGTTCTTTTTTGTTATTGGTTATTTTGAATCATAATTCACTCGTCATACCTCCCCTTTCCTAGCCGTGGTAATTGTATTTTGAAGAGCTAATTTCAAAAGAGTGCTGAATCCACTTTATTAACTCAGAAAAAAAGACTGTAAACATTGTGATTATGAAACTTAAATGCTCCGTATTTTCATTATTTTTCCAATGTATCTTTCACTGTGAATGTTTAACTCATTATTACAATTAAAGCCTATTGTTTTACACCATTCCTGTGGAAGTAACCTGTTTAAGCGCCTTTATGAATAAAGCTATGTATAATTACTATGTGTGTGTCTCACAAGAAATATATACATTGATATTCATACTAGTAATCATAGTTGTGCATGCCTTAAATGTGATGTCATTTAGTAGTTCCACGACGGAACATTTCACAGTGGCTTTTGAGTTTTTAATAATTTCATTGCGAGCTATTATTTCTGACCTCAGGTATTAACTACTTTGCATCTCGAAGATTATATCGATGAAACGTCAGAAAACGCAACTCAATCATGTGAATGTTATCAGTGTGTCTTTCGAATGATTTCAGTGACAATATCTGCCATTTCAAACCATGTGAATTTCACCCCCTAAAATAACAATCAAAAACCGCGACATTCCGCTACATCGATTGTAAAATCATGTACAAATGTTTCGATAAGATGTCCTTCGTGATTTGTTTAAATGTCTTGGGATGTTTTCACGACATTGTGAGAGGTTTCTCAATACTTTACATATGAAAACAATTCTGACCATGTTATGAGTAGGCAATGTGTTTCGTTTAGTGTACATAGAAAGCTGGTCTACTGAATCTGTATATAATTATATATAGTAGTATCTATACTAGGTCTCCTTTCCTTGGTAACTCAGTTTGGAGGCCTTGTAACCTCAATTGTGATGTACATATCTTATAATGAATTGTTGTATAATTCAGAGAGAATGTTTCTGTATAGAGCCTTCATGTATAGTTTAGACCAGTTGTAAGATAACTGCAATCATCTAATGTTGTTATGATTCGTAATTAACAAATAAATCGAACTTGAATTGAGTAACACCCCTCGCTTGATCCTTTTTCACTGTGTATCATTGCGGTTTATAATGTAATAAACGGTGTGTTTTTTTCAAACACAAATGCACTAACACACAAACACCAACACACACACACGCACACACACACACACACACACACACACACACACACACACACACACACACACACACACACACACACACACACACAAACGCGGATACATACATACACAAACATACACACACACTTACACATGAACACATTTGAAACAAAAGCATACATTAATACGAATAAATGACAATCGAGCCTATCCCTTTGGAACAAACCCTTCGAAATGATCACAACACGATATGCAGATGTATTTGTATACGTACTATTAATTTAATCTGACTAGCAATATCTTGATAATTAAACTAACATTTAAATAATAAATACATGTATAATCAAAGGTGGAGTAAAAAAATCGTATATCTGTAATTCAGCCAAGAGAAAAGACTCACGTAAAGTGATTTGGATGCAAAATTTGGCATTCCTAAAAAAGTCCGATCGGCTAATCCAAAAATAACCAAGCAAACAATTAAAGCCAAATACCAGTTTTTGGAAAATTACCGAAAACATCTATATTGGCCAAACTAATAGATCAATATTGTTGAATAATTATTTTAAAAGGGCTTGTGTGTTAAAGTCAGAACATAAGCATCGTTAAATGCAGAAATATCGGAAGAAATCCGATGGCCGCCCGTAAAATTTATAAATCCACCGCCCGTTCGCACCTGTCCGTGCCGCTAGCGCTGGGCTGGAGATATCGACAAGCCCGCATACGGATACCACATGGCCCCGCGTGGTCTTCTGCACGTAGCGTATGCGCAATTCCGCGTTGGCGTTATCGATTTGCGGCAAATCAGTTTTATAATTTTGCAAATAATATATCAATTAGTAGGCGGTTTCCTTGACAAATTTGGATAATCTCATTTTGGTAAAATTCTATTCTTTCACATGGTCGGTAATAAGAACGTACCTTTTATTTTGTTGGTGTGTGGGGCGTTTCCCACTACTGTCATTTAGCTTTAACAAATACATTTGAGAGGGTGTTAATAGAACACGCACATTATAGTCGCTTTATAAATCTGTATAAAGAGACTCTAACGCATTATGACAGCACCATTTGTTCAGAACCAGAGGGAATCGTGTGTGCGCCTATCACTCGTAACCACATGAATGAATAGAGCTATGAACTATTTTGAAAAGCGCCCAGTAACGTGAGGACGCGGACCCTTTGATAAGAAGAAAATACGGACAATTGGAGTGCATTCTGAAGTTTATGGAAAATATGAAA
Organism: Echinarachnius parma; assembly: GCA_037951105.1. Classification (NCBI taxonomy): domain Eukaryota; kingdom Metazoa; phylum Echinodermata; class Echinoidea; order Clypeasteroida; family Echinarachniidae; genus Echinarachnius; species Echinarachnius parma. The sequence goes on along the minus strand of JBAMJV010001002.1, from coordinate 89,620 downwards.
TCCTCATTCTTTGGCAAAGTCCCATAGTTTTTTTTTTTAATAGCAGTGCATAAAAATGATCAAAAGGAATTTACACAATTACATTATTTAAATTAATAAGCAACGAAAGACTATAATAAGAAAAATAACTTCTTGGGGTTGACTGTAATTATCAGGATCTTAAATGTACACAATTTCTGTATCACGCGATAAATGACTAAACTCCATGAGCTTACATAATGCAAACAGTTGTATATGCCCAATGTCACAAATGTAAAATGTATATTACACCAGTGGGAATTATGAAAGTTGTTGTTTTTTTTGTAAAACTGTTTTTAACTGTAAAAGCGTTTTTCAATGAGAGTCAAATTATTTTGTACAAGTCACCTACCTATAAAGTAGATTTAATGCTTATGACGCGAAATTTCCAGAAAATCTAAAATATTTATATCTTCTTTTTTGTTTTAAAGCTACAAATTACCTGTCATAAATTGTTAGTTTAAGTTCAGCATAAACCCTTTTCACAGAACGCCTCACGTTTCCGTAAGCATGGTATAAAACCAAAGGGTTAATATTTGCAACGGCCTCGTGATGAATACTAATAGTTATTATTATCGCAAATAATTGTGGAAACAGTAAAAAAAAAAAACGCCTGGAAAGAACTCATTTTGATACGATAATATAATTATAGGTATATTGAAAACAAAATCGGTTAACTTAGTTAATCAAAAAGTACCAAGAAAACAATTACCGAAAGGGAAAAACACCAAAAAGTCCTCTCATTGTTAAATATGACTATTTTATTTTTATTTTCATTACTAAACATTGCAGCATTTAACTTGTTTTGTAGCGTGCTCGACGTTGGACTTGTTTTTTGAACAATAAAATAAACGAGCGAAATTAAAGGGGACATATCCCCGCCTTCAGTTTATTTTTGTTTATGATTTCAATAAAGAAATGTTACAAATCACAATAAGTTAATCAATAGAAAATTTGTATTTATGAAAAAATAATATTAACAATTTCATTAAAAACGCAATTGAATTATTTAAATAGTAATACATTTAATAAACATAAAGTTAATTATGTTTTCACTACCAATATAGAGTCGTGTTAACCAAGGAAATTGTGTTACAAAGCATCAAACATGTATTTGTATAATTTCAAATAATGATCTACATTCAGATTTCAGTAGGCATATATATTTCTCTTTAGCTTGTACGCATATTTCATAAAATACAATAAAATATGGTATTGTTAAATATTCATGACTCCTTTCATCGAAAGGATCCACTCTTTATATATCGAGCTGAGATCATCCCAAATATGAATTTTGTATTTTCCTTTCGAGAGACTCAGATTTCTTCTGTCAAGACTTTGTGTTAACTTTTAGAAGTAAAAATCATGACGACATCACTTTTTTATAGCACATATTTTTAAAAGGATAATACATCTTGTTATTCTTGTTTACAATTTTAAATTAACTAAATTAATAGTACTTTTCCCTCAAAATTATTTCTAAAACGCTTTACAAATCTATGTCGCAATTATACATAAACATCTCCGATTTATACATTGTCACTTCATGATGTAAGACATCAACTGAAAGCTAAATGACCAGAGAACACGTCAAATCAATACCTAACGTCTATCTCTTCCGATTAGTGGCTCGTTCCGATGAGGTGGGTCACAATATCAGTGTCGGTATCATCGTAAATAACACGATCAGTGTCCCGTTGCAGAAAGAGATACAATCGGTTGTAAGTTACAATTAATTGTAAGTCAATTTTGCGCATTTTAACCGATCAGATTTGCGCATTTAGTCACATGATCTGACTACAATGCCTAGTACTATAAGGTGGACATCGCACATTGTTCTGAGAATATTTATCCATAAGAAATATAAATGTAATTATACAATATCTGGACAAGTAAACAATGATATTACTTTGCAAAAGGGTACTTCGTAATGATCGTTGTTCGACGAATATCGCACCATGTAAATCACGTGGATACACTTCTACATGCGAATCAAATTTATGGAACGCCAATAGGGTTAAAATGCAAACTGCAAAATTGTTTTATGACTCCATTGCCGCTCTATACAGGGTGGCCCAGAAATAACGGAACGGGGCACTTCCCAAAATAAAGTAACACTATCAACATGTCCATCGGATAGGGTGTCCTTTCCAATGAACAACAATACCAAGAAAAGTAATTTTGGACGTGTAGTTTTTTGTTTTAGGACGCTTTGAGTGAGACCATGTCAGGTTCCTATTTTTGTCAATTTTTACCAAGTCAGTGTCAGATAGATGAGACTTACTGCCCGTCATACTTATTGACCAATTATGCCCATTCTCTCGGCACCGCTCGACACAGAGCTGAATGCACACTAAAGCTGCGTTCCCACTAGAGCGAATTTCCGCGCGAATATTCGCACGGATCAAATTAGTGTTATTTGTATTAGAGCGTTCCCACTATGTAGCGGTAATTCGCTTTGCATGGCGAATATTCGCTAGCGAATTTATAAAATCGCTCTGAGGAGCGATTTTTTCCAAAATTCGCTGCGAATTTTTTTTTTTTGACCAGTCAGGAACAAGGGTGTGTCCGTGTGGGCGTGGCTAAAACGCTGGAGGAGATATTTCAAGTGTGTGTCTTCCTCGCTTAAAAATGGCGTCGATGAATGTGGTGATAGAAACAAATAATCGGGAAAGACGTCTTTATTTACTGTTCCTCCAGAGATTACAATAACCATGTGAAACAGAACTTAACGTTGGATGATTTTGAGGAAACACATTGTCAAAATGGTAAGTGAGTTTTACTTTTTCAAGAGAAGAATCATGTTTTCGTCGTTCATGCTCGATCTTGAACTCATATAATTCATCTTGACTAAAACTATAAGTTCTAGATACTAATCTATTAGTATTAGTTTACTAGACTAGGTTAAAAGTAAATCTAACTCCGTTAAACCAGGCTAAACATTTAAGTAATTAACTAGTCTAGAGGCTAGAGCTAGAAAGTAGAAGTAAGTAATTGGTAAAAATTAAAATAGTAGAACCAAATTATGAGTTTGGATGGGATTTAGATTTGTTCTGACATTTTTAGTTTTAAAATTCAAGTTTTATGTAAATTAATATCGAATTATAATTATAAAACTAAAACTAAAGGCACCCAAGGGATCGTCAGGACTGGGCTGTGTCAAACAATGCGACAGTACACACTACTCACTAGAGACATGTCACATGATCATGGATAAAAATAGTCTATGAAATAACTGTAAAGTGTAATCAGCGGTGTGCGCCTGGTTACGTTGTGAAATACCTAACTTAAGCCTAATTAGGCTAGCCTTAGCATAAGGGCTGAGGCTCGGGCTAAAAATAAAGCCATTATTATATAACTTAGTCTTAGATCTGCATACCTACATTGATTATGATATTGCAATAGGTTACCATTTACATTGGACTAGCCACGACAATAGTTACAGGAATAAAGGAATACACTAGGACGGAGGTCTAACACAAATTAGTCTATAGTATACTGTGGGCCTAACCCCTAATTAGAATACTAATAGTAGTACAATCACTAGATAAATTTAGGCCTATATCAAAATCGTATTCTTCTCGGTGTAGACTATGTCGAGTCTTAAGAGACAAAGCCTAGATAGGACGACCACATTTTACATTCTGCATCTAAGTTAAGCCTATTGTCTATCTAGCACTCGGTATCATATAATTATGCATAATTATGCAGCGCATGATTACTATGCATGTTCTAAATATAGATGAAGAATAAACATAATTGTGCTGTTCTCCATAATTATGCCTGATGTAATGAACTCTTGTTGATGAGTGGTAATTCATGATTGTTGATGTTTTATGTATAAAACCGATTAATGGTCATATGTATTCGGGGGTACATTATGTCTTCCAAATTGATCGCACTAAACAGGATGCCCCCCCCCCCCAAAAAAAAACAAAAAACGGAAAGGGTACTCGCCATAATAAAGTAACATGATGACTCATGTTCACGGGATAAGGCATCTTTTTCAACGAAAAATGATACGAAGAAGAGTAAATTTGGTCGAGTAGTTTTTGTTTTAGGACGCAAGTAGTTAGGAAATACATATTGCAAATGCCTATGAGGTGTACTGTTTGGGTCACTGTGTGTGTGTGTGTGTGCGTGTGTGTGTGTGTGCGTGTGTGTGTGTGTGTGTGTGCGTGTGTGTGTTTGTGTGTGTATGTATATGTTTGCGTGTTTATGTGTATGTACTTGTGCATGCGTGCAAACAAATGTGATTGGATATGCGTATGTGTGTGTATATTTGCACGTGCGTGCGTATACGAATGTATTGATGTGCATGCGAATGTGTACGAATGTGTGTCCGTGTGTGTGTTTTCTGGTAATGTGCTTTATGAGGGCGTGTTCTGTATTTTTGTAAAATGTGTGTGTGTATGTGGTAGTACTTTAATCTGTGTGCGGGTTTGTGTTTCCCAAGCTGACTTCGCAGAAGAAAAGGAGTGTGTGTATGACCTCATAATATGTCCAAATTCAGGTCAAGAACTATTGTTTGTGCTGTCGTTTTTATAAATCAAACTGATTAGCAGCTAGGCTATATGGTCTAAATTAATCAAAATGTTTAATCATTGTGAATGTCACAATACACATCATTAATATTCGATTGGCAATTTGTCAAGTATCGCAATAGCTATACCGTAAATTAGATAATTATATTATATTATGTTATAATTAGTACCAGTTGTTTAACAAAATATAATTAGTACTCGTTTATGAAGAAGATAAAGCCAGACACTTGACATTATCCTAATTGATTTGCCCTGATCTTCGGTTGTCAAGGACAACGTACTAATTTGCATATACCCGGCGAATATTCGCTCTAGTGGGAACATTTTTCCGCCGCGAATTTTCGCAGTGAATATTCGCGCGGAAATTCGCCGCGGAAATTCGCTCTAGTGGGAACGCAGCTTAACAATGGCGCGCGGAATACTCGCGTGTTGAATGGTATGTAGGGCAATAAGTCTCATTTATCAGGCACTGACTTGGTACAAATTGACAAAAATAGGAATCTGACATGCCCCGTGTTCACACACAAAATTTTCAGCCCTTAATCATGACTTAAGAGTCAGCAGCTGACTATAGAATCAGCTTCTCATTAAAAATTCCTATGGCAAGCCCTTTGTGTAAAAACTAGATAAACTATGTTTTTCTCAGATACACTAAGTTTTTCTCAGATAAACTCAGTTAATCTCCAGATAAACACAGTTTATCAGAAAACTCAGTTTATCAGTTGATAAACAGAGTTCATCAGTTGATAAACTGAGTTTGTCTGATAATGTGTTTATATGGCAAGCCCTTTGCGTAACAACTAGATAAACCCTGTTTTTCTCAGATAAAGTCAGTTTATCACCAGATAGACAGAGCCTATCAACTGATAAACTGAGTTTTTCTGATAAACTGTGTTTATCTGGAGATAAACTGAGTTTATCTGAGAAAAACTGAGTTTATCTGAGAAAACAGAGTGTATCTAGTTTTTACACAAAGGGCTTGCCATTAGTCATGATTCTTTAGTCATGATTAAAGGGATGAAAAATTGTTGTTTGTGAACAGGCTGAATATCCCTAATAAGACTGCATGAAATTTGTGTCATAATTGACTCACCTGGATTGCAAATTCTTCGGCCAGTGCTGAAACTTTGGCATTCAAACAGTTATCCACGGTAACCCCAACACGGAGTTCATCGTTGTAGGTCAGAACGCACAAGCTGACGAAACCGTAGTTTCCAGGCGGGAACCAGTTTGTGATGTCGGTAACAAAGGCGCCAGAAATGGTAACGGGCCGCTCGGGTCCGTCCAGGTTGCTAACAAGGCACTTTCCACACCCAAGAGTCTCTGACAGCCAACGCGCCGCGGGTCCCGAAGGCATAATGTTCATGACGCACTGTAAGACGCCGCTGGCTATGGAATCCGCGCAGTACTGGCGGAGTTTGCGCGTGCAACGGAGCGTATCCCACAGGCGAGGGATGATCCCTTCTGTGTTGAGGGGTAACCGCACTGGGATCTTTCCATAGTGAGGGTTCCAAGGCACACGTGGAGAGCAGGTGACCGAACACGCGCTGCTGCAGTCGCTGTATCTGTAGAGGAGGTCAGCGCGGATGTCACCCAGGTTGAAGTGTTGCAGAGAGTTCCGCAGGAAGCAAGAGCGAATAGTCCCCGCCGCGGCGCAGAGGACAAAGTCCGATATCGAGCAGTTCGCGACTGTCTTGCTCTCGATCAACTTCTTGAAACCGATGGGGCGGGATGACGCGACGGAATATTGCATACTTGGGGACATACCTTGAAAGACGTCGGTGGGACTTCGTTGATTTTGGAATCGGAAATACACTAAAAGGATTGGTCCTAGCAGGATACCGCTCATCAGGCTAACTACCGGGTGCGTTTGGTCCTGCTCTCCCGCCATTTTATACGACACATAGTTGTCACTGAAAGACTTAACAGCTCAACCAAAGTACTTCCATCCGCGAAGCACGGATGCGTCCGAATTAGAAGGCTTGTCGTATTATTCCATCCCGAGTGCAGAACCGCTACGCTCCAGAGAGGTCTCCTGAAGTCCAATTCCTTGGAAGACATTTGCGCAATGTGCGAGTTTACATCTAGCTCTGATATGAACTTACCCCTTATCTCAGTCACGTGATTATCAATGGCAAACTCGGCATCAGGTCGCCATGAACACGCCATCCAGTTTTTAACCAGACGCTTCTTTAGTCGCGTGTATGTCCCGAATCTCCGCCGGTCGAGATTTACGATTCGAGTCACGAGGATATCGCGGATGGACTTCACGGTGACGTACCGATCGAGTCCAATGCGGCACTGAACTGTTGAGGGTGCGCCGTATACCCAATAGAGTTCCGTAGTCGTCAGAAACTCTGGGAAAGAACCAATGCAGTTAAAACAGCACACGTTTATTCGACGCATCACCCATAGTATGATCATCCCCGCGATTCAGATAATTAAGATGGGTATGCTGATAAACATCCAGACGATTGTGATGGAGGCAAGGGTGCAGCAGATGAAGAAACCACTGACGCGTTTTTCACCGCTCCGCTGCAGACACCTGTCGACACCTTGTTGCTCCATGAGTCCAATAGTTATTATCACCGGACCAGAACAATTTAACAGTGACCACTGCATTTACGTGTGCTGCACGCATTCTCATAGGGATGGTCTGTCGATAAAATAATGTATCAAAAAGCAGAATGCGTGATTCGATGCTTCAAAAGCCAAACAAGATGTTGCAACACATATGCTACATGTCAAAAACCTTAACAAATGTTGTTATTTTACCATTCGCTGATTTTGAAAGTATTTTCTCCATTATTTTAACACCATGGGCGCTCGAATACTCTCTCCAATGTTACCTAGAACGTGTATAGATGATAACACAACGAATCCTAGATCTTTCATTCACTTTCATTTGGTGGAAAAAAGCAACAATAATTTGGCATCAGTTGTGTCGGTTGATTTCCACAATTCAGAGCGAGCGAAGATAAATAAGCGTGTTTCCATTGAACGATTCGTGTATTAAAGTGACATAATATCCAGTCTATGTATTAAAGGGATAGTTGAGTTCTGGTAAGGAGAGTACAGTTTTGGTGAAACTGAATTTTAGTCACCAAAACCTGCATCATTACATTACAAACTAATAGTTATAACAAGAAAGGAACACAAAATTACAAATGACGTAGTAAAGATCATGTTATCATTCAAAAAGAGCCGTTAAAACGTAAGAGGGCGCTCTCTAAATACTCATCGGTTCCAACCATTTTGAATAAAATATTGTGCATGTGATGTTTTGTTGAAATAGTGATTAGATAGAGAAATAACCAACAACTATTTAAATACCTATTCTGTAACTTTTTGAAAAGAGGAAGCATTTTTTTAAATTTTTAACGGCTGGTTCAAAATTCTCTAATAAACCCGGGGCCCCAGCTTTATTACAAATTGTTATATTTATGGATATTTCAGCCGTCTCTGAACCGATTTTTATCAAACAAAGATGATTTTATTATTTAAATATTATGCTCTTTCAAATTTTACACTCAGTTTTTCATTACCTCACAACAAAAAAAAAGTCTAGCGCCCCCTCTACCAAAACTCAACTATCCCTTTAAGCTCCGTTGGCAGTGTTCACGTGGGTGCGTATGATAGACACAGTGATACTGGAGTATTTACTCGACTATACAACTATAGTTTGATGGTTAACGAGTACGCGAGTTCATAGTATTGAATTTGCTATAATAATTCACAATATTCAGTTTGCTTCAATTGGATAATCCGCATCACGACTACTTTCCTTAACGATGACGTCATATCACAGCGGGTGACATGTGGTCGAGTGTATCCCCGCGTTTTTTGTTTCATTATTATTCATTGATTCACTCTCTTTAATACGTTTATAGGAAGACATACAAGCTGGGGCAAGATGTCCTCTTGACTCGACCGCTCTCGTCTAATAGGGTTTCACTTTACATTATGATGCTCAAGGCATTCCCTCACACGTGAATTGCTTATGACGCGAGGTTGTGACGACACTTCTTCGAAAAATCATTAAGCGAAAACGATTTATAAACCCCTCTTTCTTCTTTCACAACGTCCTTCAGATATCTTGATGTTCTACCTGGAATCAAACAGTTATACACGGTAGAAGTCAATCAAAACTCCCTCTAGCTATATTTATGCCACGTCCGTATACAACTGGCCATGAACCGCACATGTATACATATGATTCAATAACTGTGATATCGAGAAAAGGGATTCAATCACTCGCCATAAGTACGCTCCGCCCGTGTAAGGATGAACTGATGAGGGTCACGATACGTTCAGCACGTTTATCTCGATTGTATAGAATTGTTATAAACAGTCGCTTATCATGGCATATTTCCCCCGCAAGGTTTATACGATGTTGTTGTTGTTGATGCTGCTGATGATGACGTCGACGACGGTGATGATGATGGCAAAGATGACGGCGGTAATGGAGATCAACCTTTCCAGTATTTAAAACCTCAGTGATGTATGAATCGCTTCCACTCCGTCCTCCGTCTTTGCATGATGATGCTGATGATGGTATTGCTCATATATCGCAACATAGTTTATCCCCGATTCCCGGCCAAAGGTTGATCATGGTAATCACGGGAAGGAGAGTGGGGAAAAAGCGAATGCGACCGGTGTATTTCCAAGAACTCACCTGCGGGAGAGAAAGGAAATGAGAAAAATGAGAATGAATGACATGCAAGGAAAATATTAAAGTAGATAATCACTAAGTAAAATGCGAATGTTTAACCTTTGCAGTCCCACTCATTATGCAATTGCCTATATAATACGTTATACGGGTACCCGGAGTATTTCTATATGGGAAATGCACAATCTAGTAGCAAGGGGTTAAGAGGGTACAACATTAATTAATGTTGCATGGCGACAGCAGAATGATGATCGTCTTGCTTTGGGTGATGTTGGTGTTTTTGATTAAAATTTCTCGCGTTATATTCAATTCCGAAAATACAATGTATTAGTACACCATAAACAATACATATACATTTCTCCTAACTAAAACACATATTATGTTCATAACAAGAAAAAGAACATGTCCATTACGCTGAGCCTCGCAACTTTATATCCGCTGTTATCCCAAGGTATACCTTGCCAGCTTCTTACCATTTTTTTCAAGCGCCAATCTTTATAGTAACACACAGCTAAACTACTGACATATACGAGATACTATGGATACTGTATAGCATTATGATTATGATAGAGGATAATAATGCTACATTGTCTTCATTATATCACGTTTAATAAGCATTACACACCCGACATCACCGTGGTACATGGGGCTCATACCGTTCCATAGAAAGGATTAATTAACGATCAGTGTGTTTACATCTACCGTAGATGGGGACGTTAGTGACTTTATATTGCATGCTTAATTGCTCGTTAGTATCTTATAATTGCCTGTTAGAAACTCCTTGGGGAAAAGAAGCGTAGCAAGTGTCAGCCTAGGGGATAATAAGAGACGAGCAAGGGAAACTTGAAAACAAGGGCAGCGGGCAATGAAGATATACCAAATAGTTGTATGCGCTATGGTTTTATCGTTTTATTGTGTCGTCCGTTCTGCCATGGACAGATTACTAAATAAACCGTATTATGTTGAAGGCATACACTTTGGGCGAGCGAGATCAATATATAGCGTATTACTTTGATAAACATTACGTATGGGTGTGTGCGTGTGTGTGAGTGTGTGTGCATATGTTCGTATGTTTGTCTGTGAGTATGGGTGTGTGCGCGTGCGTGTATGTCATTGTCTGTGTGTATGTGCGTTTATGTATGCTTTGTAAGCTGGTTTATGTTTGTGCTTTAGTTTTTATGTGGTTATTCTCTGTAGTGTTTGAATGTGTGTGTGTGTGTGTGTGTATGTGTATGTGTTTGTGTGTGTGTGTGTGTGTGTTTGTGTGTGTGTGCGTGTACGTGTGTTTGCGAGTGTGTGCGTGTATGTGCGTGTGTGTGTGTGGGTGTGTGAGTGTGTGTTTGTGCTTGTGTGTGTGTGTGTGTGTGTGTGTGTGTGTGTGTGTGCGTGTATGTGCGTGTGTTTGCGGGTAAATATTCCGTGTTTGTTTGTTTTCTAATGCTTTATATGCAATTGGCTATACTATTAGTTGTTTACTGCTATCTTCATACGATGAAAATATGATGTTATTTGTTTTTTAAACTACCAAGGTCGTTCATAATTTGCTCCCAATGGGCATGATTATTGGCAAAGATTAGATTGCCAGATGCCAGCTAGCTTTGTTAGGACGAAACCCTTTATTTCGCTCTTGCCGATAAATACGTAGATCGTCAGTCCGGAATGCAGGTAGCTTTTCAGGATTGTTTTGCTCAGCATGTATATTAGAAAGAAATGAGTAGATAATATAATCATATAACTTGCATCTAATGCAATCAACTAACAATACCAACCTCATATATACCTATTCTCTCTATTTAAGTGGAATCTTCGGGGAGTGCGGGGAGATTTTTGTTAGGACTTTTTTACCTCTAAAGATGGAGCTCAAAACGATTTGTTGTATTTAATGAAATCACTAACAATGATAATCTCATTTATCATCTTTTAAATGTAAAGCCTGTATATGGTGCAATGACGAGATTCCGGGATTTTTTTCTTCCACATGGATTAGAGACTTGAATCTGAAAGGTCGATGACGTAGATACACTTTGTTTGTTTGTTTTTATTTCCGAAGTCCAGATATACATTTAAGTAAAAAAACATACATAGAAAGTACATTTCAAATGATAATACAGTAAGCAAATATATAAAGTATCGACAAACTGTTGGAAAGCCCATTTAAGGACCATTTAAAAAAGGTCCTGTTCTACCATGCATGAGGTCTAAAATGTTACATTAAGAATTATTGTAAAATAATAATATACTAATCTAAAGTAATTGTGTTGAGCACTTACCACCCACCCCCCCCCCCCCCCCCCCAGTCAATAAAACCAGTCAACAGGTGGTTAATAAACTAAAGACAAAACATGAAGTGTGCCCTCATAACTGTGCTTGCTAAGTTGTTTGATTCATGGTCAACATGTCAGTTGCTTACCATGATAATAAAGGCGAACGTGTGTTGTTATTTATATTTATACACAAACAAAGACATGAAGTGTGCCCCGCCCCGATAGGTAGCGTGTGACAAACCCATGTAATGCCGCTGTGGTGAGGGGTTGTTTACGCATTTGGCAAGGGTCAAAAAATGGTATATTGCTAGTCTTTTACTGCACGACTCACAGTCAGTGTTCAGTGTTCAAGCCAGAAAAGACGGATAAGTGATGAGTCTGTTTTCCCTGTCAATCATTGTTTATTGTATTGATCCACCCCTGCCTAAACAAACAATACAGTGATAATCGAATTACAAATACCCTTTGCGTCCATGAAGTAAAAAAATTAGAAGAATGATACATATAAATTGACGCCGCAGCATAACTAATGAACTTATTATTTGAGACATACGTATATTAGTCTTTCCAACCCACTGGTATTTGTTTTATACAAATCAGAAAGGTCCTTCATGTTAGTATCTCAATTTATGAATTAACTATAATACCATTATTCATTGGACTGTTTGCATATCAAAAGAAAATAGCAACAGTAAATCAATACCAATCAAAAGATAGCTTGCTGGTCCATGAAGTAAACGTATTAGAAGTGTCATTAAGTTAAATTTGTCGCCAGAAGAATGTCTCATTTACTTTTTATTTGAAAATTTTAAATTGGACGCTTTTCTAGTTCTCTGATATGTATGGCTCTTCTTTTCTAAGAAGAAAGGTGATACAAGTTTTCTTTTAATTTGATAAAATGCTTATTAAATTGGTGGTATGTAGATCACCCCTCTTACAATTAATGACGACGCATCAATATCTTACACTGCATAATTTCTTAGTGGTTTTGATATTAGTCAACTACAAAGCAAGGGAACAAATAAGATTTGGCGCCATGGAAAGAAATATCGAATTAACGAGTCCATGGAGCCAGAAATGTTCTATGTATAGCAGCTTACTTTTGAGTATGATTCTTCAATAGTTCTTTTCAGTTTTCCTAACAAACTAGAACTAAAATACATACGATTGCGCCAGACAGTATACGGTATATAGAAGTGATGGTAAGTGAAAAAGTATACTTATTCGATAGTAAATGTACTGACCAATTATTATTAGCTTACATACACACATAAGTACATTTATCCATACTATTTTACTGCATGACAAAGTAAACATAGTTATAAATATTGTAAGTAAACTTGTATGCCCGAAAACACCTCATTAACTAATCCATTTGGGAGTTCTTTGAGTGAACTGTAAATAAACATCAAACTTGTTTTATTGGTTGTATGTGTTGATTGGCCATGGGCGTACCATACCATTTACTATTTAATGGCGAAGGCCGAAAGGACAAGCTCGCAGTGCCCTTTTAAAAAAGTACAATATGTTCTTTCACATTTACCAAGTTTTGTTTTTGATGAATCAGTTAATTATGAAAGCTAATAATTGGTCAAGGGAGTGTAAAAAATTTGCATCCACCGAACCAGGCGGGAAAAAATAGTTATGTGTCCCTTTTTTTATCAGGTAAGAGGGAAGTCGAATGTTTTGTATTTATTAATTTTTTCAAAATCGCTAAACGTCTAGCTCGACGTTAACCCTAATAATGCCGGGGCCATTATGCTTCACTCCACCCCCCCCCCCCCCCCCACCCCCTCCGCGGTTTTGTTTATTGCTCCGGAACCGTAAACATGACGCCCTGCTGCTTGGTGACCTTTTTCGTTTGGGTCTTGCGCATCTTTTAAAACATTATTTGTGAAAATCGGACCTACCGTAATGAAGTCCGAGAATCGTAAATTTCTTGATTTGCGTATAAACATAATTATGGAAATATCAGTTTTCGTAAAAAGAGATATATCCTTGTTTATGTGGTCTTGTTTACACTTTAGGTGTTTGTTTTGGTGTTCAAAATAGTATTATAGTTAGAAATAAAATAAACAACACAACGATAACATACATAAGTAAACAAACACACAGAAATACATAAGAAATTATAAAAACAAAATATAACATATGGAAGAACCTGGCTATTCCAATTTGTGTTGTTGTATTATTATTCAAAATGTTCCAAAGAACATCATATATGATTTATGGGTAAACATATGAATTTTTAACCGTAGTTGCATAAATTACCATAAATATGCAAATTTATGAATTTTCGAACAAATTAGAATTACCATTGTATTCTATTTACTTCACTTAACATGCGTGCAAATTTTCACGACGATCGACAAACAATAAACAAAACATGTTCAGTTGTTGTTGTCAGGTTATAGGCAAGTATATGTATAACCTCTAAATTACTTGACTTTCATTCTGAATAGAACTCATGGGCAATACGTTTTTAATTATCCACACTGAACGAGATGAGGTGTTCCTTATAATCCATTATGTGTGCTCTTAATGTCACCACTTTACCTCGCCATTTATTTTACAATGAACAAACATCAATTATAAAGTAATAGGAAACAATGCTATAATATTGCTTCGTTATTTTTCCTGCAAGCTATATGGCAAACATGTTGTCTTTAAAGGGGAACTTACTAGTATAATTTAGTATAAACAATAATTTGATCGTGAGAAATCTTGGGCGACATTGTTTAAACAAACATTTATTGGTAAAGGGAGTGCTGCATACATAATGTACTTTTGACTCGGGGATTTAATTTTTGTATAACTTTTAGGAACATTATTATCAAAGATTATTTTGTCATCGCATTCGTAACTTCCAAACGAAATTTTAAATAGACGACAGACTGTTAGGTACCGCGTTTTAACGGGATCAGGTGACGGTGACATGTTCAAAAGTGATGAATGGTTGGGTTAGTGGTATCCACAGACTCGTTGCACTTATCGTGTACACACAGTGAATGAGAATAAAATACAAACACTTTAATTGTAATGATATTTCTAAACAAATGGAAATTGCATCCACCCACCACCGGATTGATTGCTTGGTCAGTGTAAGCAGTAATGATCATAATAGTAATATGTATTTAACAAATAAATAAATATATCATTATTTCACAGGTAATCTTGCTTCAGTCTTTGCTTCATTTCTATTTGCGCCTGAGAATACTATTCTAGAGTCATGGCGCATTATAAGTGCTCTATATTATTATTATTATTAAATTCAAACAAAGAACTAAACCTGTTTCATGCTTCGATTGGTAATACGAAAAAAGCAATTTTCAAGAGAACCACTATATTATTTAGGGAAGTTGTATTTATTTAAACAAATGTTTCTAAATTCCTTTACAATGCCGTACAATAGATAATGAATGCGTGCCAGAAAATTACCGCATTTTCCCCAAAAGGGTTTTAAAGGTTTCAAGAGAACCAATATTAGTGTTAGATTAGTGGCATTTATTTAAACAAATGTCTCTAAATCCCTTCACAATGCCATACAATAGCTGCTGAATGCGTGCCAGAAAATTCCCGCATTTTCCAAAGATAAGTTTAAGATAAATCAATACCGTTTATGCGTGGCGTGCAGTGGCGTAGTAATACAAACAGTTCAAACCAGGTAGTTGGAAAGAGGGGCCAATATTACATATGGGGAGTGCACACTGTTGAAATATGTTTATTTATGGTATTTTCTTTACAATTGCTCCATCAGCTCATTCGCCATGAAGTTGAAATGACATTTGAATAAAACTGTGTGAGTATTGATAGTACAATATATTTGTACCAACATTGTCACAATAAATGTCTTATTACAAGATGTAATTCAAACAATAGAGCTTTATTTCATTCACGCATTTTCCCGCACAATTTAGCAGTCTAGCATGTACGATAACGTTTTGATTAAATACATACACTGCATTAAGCCTCAGAGGAGAATATCAGTTTTCTTGCAATGTTCTTAGTTGGGCCAATCTCCATTTACTTCGTAGTAGTTTTCAAACAATTATTATTTTATTATTTCGGGAGGCAAAAATCAAGACGTACACGAATGATTATTCCATGGAAGGGAGTTAGTCTTAGAGGGGTAATACTCATAACATAATCGGGATATGTGTATACTAAATATATAAATGTTAAACGTTCATTTACATCACATTGCAATGCATTCATGCATGACGTATCGTGTGGTTGTCATTGTTAAATTAAAATCGGGGCACTTTGTTGGCTTCAAAGAAATACCTAAGCATACAATAATAGTTATTATAACAATTAAAATGTGGTCAGGCCTCCACTTTCAAATCCGTCCGCGGCCCCTGAACTGAATGGACATACACTGGGGTGTATACATCAGTTCGTAAAATATTTACCATTTCACCCTGGGGAAGGTGAGTAGAACTGATCGAAACAGGGGGGCGGGGGGGGGGGGGAGGTTATCAATTACCCCCAATCACCTCTAATTGTTCACGTCGATGATATAGCAACGTAGTGCATGCAACATGTACAAAGTGGGCGAATAGTTTCCAGCTGAAGTCAGGCTTCAGCAGGTAAACATAATAGCCTGCATGAAATCACAGCATGAACATGCGTGATATGATGATGATGATCGACAGCATTTGTATTGCGCCATTTATCTGTTCAAACATTCAAAGGCGCCGCTCCTCCAAAAACTCAATTTACTGCACATATTGCTTGAAAAGAAATGTTTTTAGGCCCGTTTTGAAACCTTCAAGTTTGTCAATTTTGCGAAGCACAAGAGGGAGGGAGTTCCAGAGGCGTGGAGCAACTGAAGAGAAGGCACGATCACCATACTTCTGGAGACGTGTCCGTGGGACGTGGAGAAGAAAACCTGACGAGCGTAGCCCTGGACGGGACTGATTTGTTTCCACCAAGGAAGCAACATATTGAGGGGCCAGATCGTGGACAGCCTTGAATGTCAGTAGTAGGACCTTGAACTTTATCCTGTACTCAACTGGCAGCCAGTGCAATTCTTCCAGGATTGGTGTGATATGGTCATACTTTTTCCCTCCTGTGAGTAAGCGAGCAGCTGAATTCTGCACAGCCTGAAGTCTTCTTATTGAAGAAGCTGGAAGGCCAACTAGAAAGCTATTGCAGAAGTCCAATCTGGATGTTATTAAGGATTGGATGAGGCTCTCTGCTGCAGCACGGATGAGGAGTGGTCGTATCGCGGCAATCTTACGAAGTTGGTAGTAGGCCGTTTTACAGACTTTGGAGATATCGTTTTCATTTCATTTTAGAAAACTCTTACCATTGACTCTATATACACCAATCGACGTTGCGCCGCAATTTTATTTCACATCGAACAAAATCTGGTAAGTTCTGACAGATCTCCTGTATCTTTTTTTTAAATAGAGTTATTTGACAATTGAATAATCAGTAATTATTATACAATATATACGTATTACAATAGAAAATACCTATAGTGACAGCCTATAAATGTTGTCTTACATTATCATTAAAAAAAAAATCGTGTACTTCTATTGATCAATTAACTACATGTATATAAAATGGTAAGTTTCCACCATAACTTGAGATGGGAAATAAATCTAAACGCCGTTTACGGATTGCAAGATTATGTCACCTGTACTCTGCAAACGTATCACTTCACACTCATTATAAAGAGTAACTACGATTTTGTCGAACAGTAATGAGGTAATACCGTAAATTTCAACATATAATGCATTTTACACCCATGTTATCCAAGCTGGCAAGCTGATCGTAATGACATAAGTATTTATTCATAAATTGTCTAAGTAATATTTATCTTGCAAACAATTATCAGGAACAACGTTGGTAATTTATTTCCACAATGCAGGCTACATCATGACCACCGGTCGGGGGCTCTTGGTTATCATCGCATGTGGAATGCTTGCTCGTATCGCGTGTGACATGCCTTTGATGGACTTCAAAGCAGGTGAGAACGCAACAATCACCTTTACACAGGCTCTGGACAAACCTCTGGAGGCATATACGTGGTCATTACAGTATGCTGACGAAGAGAAACCATTCTACGATTATGCTGCAGATGGATCATGGCATTCGCCAATGCTTCACTCACCAGATCAGCTTGGCCGAATGTCAGTGAAATTCGAAATGAAAGCGAATGTCTTAACGGTCAACTTATTCATCACCAATATTGAGGCAGGAGAGGTTGGTATTTATTTACTGAATATTGCCGAAAATAAAGACCAGCAAGATTTCCAAAATGCACGCTTCGTGTTGGAGGTAGATATAAGAGTTAAACCTACTGATGCAACTTACTGTAAGGTTTCCTTCACTGCCCCACAAGTGAAGACTTGGCGAATTGTGTTTTGTATTGCAGACGGACGTAAGGACGGAGTATATTATTGTTATATGCTGTACCCCATGGTTGGGCATCAATTCGAACATCATATTTATGTAAATGACGAGCCGTATGTACATGAAACAATATTGGACAATAACACAACATTTTACTGTTGCTTTCAGTACCAAACGGTTACACGTTGTGACTATTATAAATTAGATGCTAGTGGTAACCTCCTGTCTACCAACATAACCGCTAACCAATATCCTAAGTACACGCCGTTCAATAATCCTGTCACACGTCCTCCTGATGTTACTTCCCCGTCAAAGACCCATGTGCCGCCTACAAATGATGATGTAAAAGAGCAAGACTGTCCTACTCTACCACCTGTAGAGTTTCCACAGGATGGCATAACCAATGTGCTACCTGAAACGAAAGGTGAACAGTTACTTTGGGTATCCGTTATTTCATCGTTAGCTATGAGTATCTCGTTTATTATCGCGCCCTGCTTTTGGTATGTCTCTATTAGACCTAGATTAAATGACACATCTTAGGGTCTGGTCACACGCCATTGTGTCGAACTGTCGAACATGCAGCAGCCTATGAAAGGCATATCATGTTCAAAATAACCAAACCATACAACAGAATCCAAATTTCGGATTTGATTCATTCTAATTCTCATTTATAGCCATAAATGAGGTTTGTGTATTACATTTCGGCTCAAATAAACCTTATTTTGTATATACTGTGTTTGATAAGCATACTAAGCCTGGTTTGGGATTGTTGATCAAACACTAGCAAGCTGTGGTCGCGAGGAACGCATGCGTCGTGTGTTCCCTTCCCGCCGCAATTTTTGACGCAAGTCTTGACGGAAGGTGTGAAGACATGCGACCAAAACAATACAACAGAGATAACATGCGGTGATGGCAGTGGCGTAGCGCCAGAGTTTGGGTTGATACGCAAAATTATTGGGGGCACAAACTTATGTATTTATTTGTTGTTTTGTTTATATACCCGTATGTTTTCTTATATTTTATTTCCAGTATTATGATTGCATTATACAAATTGTTTATTATTAATTCCTATTTTGGAACTATTGATTTCTAAGTGTGTATTTTCAAAGTCCTAATTCAATTTATCGAGAAATGTGTAACTTACTAATACTGTAAAACAAAATTAAAGGGATCTAGTAACTTTGTTGACATGTCCAAAAAGTGATGTATGGTTGATGCATATTGTTGTTATCTCATATGTCCACAGGGTATTGTGTGAAAATCTCAAGTCAAATGGACATTGCATGGCCAAGTAATGAGCGTAAATGCAAAGTAATATTCACTAACTCACTGCACTCACTTTGTACACGATTTCAAAACTCCAATGGAGTTTTTCTTATCTGAATACTTCGATCGTACATATCTTTGTTACGAAAGGGAAATTTGAAAAAAATGAAACCGGTCCTATGATTTTATTTCGATACAAATACAACAAGGTATGAGGGAACGGCAAGAATTATTTTGAGGATTTGGACAATGTTACTAAGTCCCTTTAATTGCCGTTATATTGTTGAGTATCTCGGACTAGTTTGTGTACGCACTGTGTATAGATTTGATTTATACAAAATTGCTTTAAACAAAATATATTTATCAATTTGCTGTTCTAAAAACAATGTTTACTGTGTTATCACGGATGTATATCTTCAAAGCATGTATTCACTTGAAGTTGAGTCATTTCAATGAATGTGTAACTTGATGATTCTGTCCAAATAATATAACATACTATACCCATCCTTTGTTAATATTGATTGTATAAACTAATTTGTAATGGTATAATTATTACACCCCGTAATTTTTTCAAAATGCAATGTCTTAAAAGAAGACTTTATTGACGAATTTAAACAAAATATGTTGTTCTGTATACCCTCAAACGTTGATCTCCACAAAAATGTCAAATGTATAACTTCCAATAAAGTCTGCATTTGTTTTTCAAAAGTACCTGTTTTTATGTTGACATATACTAATTAACTCATCTGCTCGGATGTCGTGACGTCATTGAAACCAAACTATGATTTTGTGCTCGCTTTGCGTACGGGCATGACCTTTGTACTCTGTTGTTCGTGTACAATTACCCTTTGTGAACTGCTGTACCGTATCGATCGTGAATACGCCAAAGCTCGGACAAGCATGACAAAGATGTGTTCGAAAAATTCGATTTCTTGGCCCGTACAAACTGATCCCTTTTTTTAAGTAAACAAATCTTGTTTGTTAGGTCAATTGATTAACTAAGAATTGCGAAGTAAACGAGGTAAATTACTTTCTCTCACGTTTTATGTCTGATTATGTAATGCGTGTGCTCCATAAACGGGGGTCTATGAGGGCACGTGCGGAGTTACCAATTTTTTGTCGTAATTTGTATTGTATGAAGTATACCACCACATTTCGGGTACTTTTATTGTTGATATTGCAGATATTATTCGTAATGTTATTGTCTATTTTTTAGCGAGCAAATAGGAAGAAAATGATGAATTAATATATTTATATTTCATGTATGGTTTTACTTAGTAGATTGGCCTACGGTGATTTTCACGAGAAACGTATAGTTTGGCATCAGTGACGTATTGGATTTTGAGGATCGTTCCATTACTCGTTGATTATTCATGTTTTTGTATTATGTTGCGTGTATAAACCCTATACCTTTTAATGGTAAGAATCCATGCAAATGCTCATAAAAGTCTTGTTTTCTTAAAATATAAGGCATTAAATATGCTGTAGGCATTCCTAATCCCATTGACTATACCCTCTTTAATATTCTATGAACTTTTGCTTCTTTAAAATGTCATTAAAGTAATAAAAGTGTAAAACAGCTCAAAAAATGAGCCAAAAGTGCTTGGTCTAATACATTTTCCAATGCTGTATATAACATCGATACAGAATGTGTAAATAAACAAAAGAAGCTTGAAACAACAGCGTCCATGTACATGATGTATGTAATTAAATATTTGATATCAAGAATGCAATTCTTGATAGAATCAAGAATTCAATTCTTGATAGTATCAAGAAGTCAATCAAAAGGAAGGGTTACAGTCCGTTATTCCGAAGGTTCTTTATTCCGAAGGTTCGTTATTCCGAAGGTTCCTTATTCCGACGGTTCGTTATTCCGATGGTTCGTTATTCCGAAGGTTCGTTATTTCGAAGGTTCATTAGTCCGAAAATTAAATAGGGTTCGTTAATCCAAAAATTAATTTGGGTTTGTTATAATGCTATAATTTCATATAAATAGATAAAATAAACTTAAATGTTTGATTGGTCTGGCCAAGGGAGGGAAAGGTGGAGGGGTATGCTTAATGCAGGCTGTACATTAAATAAACAAAACACAAATTATAGTATGATAACAAACCCGATTTAATTTTTGGATTAACGAACCCTATTTTATTTTCGGATAAACGAACCTTCGGAATAACGAATCTTCGGAATAACGGAACCTTCGGAATAACGAACCCGATGTTTGTTTCGGATAAACGAACCTTCGGAATAACGAACCCGATCTCGTTTTAGGAATAGCGAACCCTCGGGATGAGGAACGTTCGGAATAACAAACCTTCGGAATAGCGAACCTTCGGAATAACGAACCTTCGGAATAAAGAACCTTCGGAATAACGAACTGTAACCCTTCCTTCAACCATGTTTGTTTCATCGCTTCTATTCGCCTTACCTGTTGTGTTCTGCACGAAGCTATTCTTAATTATCCCACTTTCTAAATTGATATATTCAAATGAGTGTACCTCGGTCCCCAGCTTATTTCCTCTCCTCCTTTCTGTTTTCTAGTAATCTTTTCTAATCTCCAAAGGAGATGGTGGTTCATTTTTATTTTTTACTATTTATAAATATCATAAATTGTATCCCAATTATTAGATGAGTTAATAACTGTTCCTTCCCTATGTTTAACTGAACTATCCCTACATGGATATCCTTTCCAATTTATATTTGTAATCTCTACTAAATTAAATGAATTCACACACTCTTCCCAAATAGGTTTTACTTTCTCACAAATACAAAATAAATGCTCGTAAGTTTCTTCATATTTACCACAAAAAGAACATAAATTAGTATTAACCATTTTAAATGTATACAATTGTAATTTAGTATATACTATTATATAGCATTTTCAATTGAAATTCTCGAACCTTTCTATTCAAAGTACATTACAAAAGTATTACAAATATTGAATGTATATCTTTCCCATTTTATATATCTGCTCTAAATTTCGTCCTGCATATGATTTTCTACTCTCTTATTTAATAAAAATGCATACATAATTTTTAAAGTAATTTGATAGAACAAAATATACTCTTTCAAAAAAATAAAAGTCCATAACTAATTCCCTATCTGTATTTAAGTGAAGATTCATATTCAAAAATGGTTTCCATAAAGGGGGAATGCAAAGGAAATATATTGTATTTAAACCCTTTCTTTCAAATTCCCCATTTGCTGTTATATTGCCTTCTCCATCAATAAAAAATAGATCTACTATTATAAATGGTTTTCGTGGCCATCCAAACGTCTAACATATTTCTATGAAATGCTGGTAATACTAATCCAGATATGCCTACGGTTGCATTATTATAAAATACCAAAGTTCCTCCAACATCTTTAGTTAAATAATTGAAATACAGTCCCATCCCATATTTTCATCCCCCTGTTAAGAGTCTCTTTACCCATATAATCCTTTGCACTAAAATACATACATGAAAGTATGTTAGTCTAAGTCCACCTTTACAATAATCCAAAAACATAACATTTCGTTTGATCTTATCTTTTCCATTCGACAAAAAGTAAACAAAGCAATGTATCCAAATCTTAAAATTCCCAATTCGGTACTGAATTCTTGATATCGAGAAATGAATTATTGATATCAAAAAATTAATTCTTCATATCAAGAAATCATTTTATGTTGTTAACCAATGGTGATTCTTGATATCAAGCATTTAATTTCTTGATATAAAGAATTTACTTCTTGATATAAATAAATAAATTCATGCTATCAACAATTCCATTTCTTGATAACAAGAATTCGATTATTGATATCATGAATTGTTTAAGGTGAGTAATTTCGAGAGCGAAAGAATTGCAAAAACTCATTTTGATATCGAGCTCAAAAGTAGTGTAACAAATCGCACTTGATTACGAGCTTAAAAGTAACGCAGCAATTCATTCTTATTTCGAGCTCAAAAGTAGTGCAACAATTCACAGTTGATTTTGACCGCAGAACTAATGCAAAAATTAATTTTGATTTCAAGTTTAAAAGAAGTGCAGAAATTCATTCTCGGTGGTCTCGAGAGCGAAACTATTGTAAACATTAATTTCGTGATATGTTGCGTATGAACAGTGCATGAGTTTTATTTAAAGACTATTCCCATAGGAAATATTTCTTTGCTACTTTTTAAAATGAATTTGCATTTTAAAATCTGAAAAAGGTAGCAGAAAAAAAAGTTCATCATAAATCTTCCTATTAATAATGTATACACAATAGTAATGTTAGTTGAAATAATACTATCATGTACTAAGGCAACTTACAGAACACGTATTGTAAAAATATAAATTGGCAACTTATCACGAATTCATGACACGTGCACCGAAGTAATCGTTGCAATACACCACGTGGAATTAATTCGTGATGTTACCAATATTATGTGTGTTTTGTAAATCTATTTAGAAGTTTTCAGCTGGAGAGTTATCACACCTGACATTATTATTTCAACTAACAGTAACATGACTAAATACAATTTGAAAGTTAATTATTCAGAAGAAACGTGGACACACATTATTGCACAGAACGTAGAACGGCAACATATCATGATATGATTTTGTTGTCGGTTTTGTGTTTTCAAAAAGTATTTTGTTAGACTTTTGTATACATTATTATTATGGAGATTTTTGATGAAGTTTATTTTCTTCTACTTTTATTTCAGAATATAAAAAATGCAAACACATTTCAAAAAGTAGCACAGATTTGATTTCTACGAGAATGATATTTTAATAAAACTCATGCACCACTCGTTGGCAATATAATTTATCAAGAAATACATTTTTGCAATACTTTGGCTCTCGAGGAAACCAACGAGAATGAATTTCTGCACTACTTTTGAGCTCGAAATCAGAATGAATAGTTTGAATTCGTATGCGCTCGAAATCAACTTTCAATGTATTCGCTACTTTTGAACTCGAAATCAAAATGAAAGTTTGCATTATGTATTAGATCGAAAGCAACTTTAAAGTTTTGCACTACTTTTGAGCTCAAAATCAACTGTGAATGTTTGCACATACATTTTTGATTTCATCTCGATCGGTCACGTGAAGCATTTAAATCCAGATCTCTATGGACGATTGAATTTGGTTGGTTTTACAAAATTAATGGATCACGCTAAGACTATTTAACGTGGATAATTTAGTATGTAAAGGGCATAGAGAGTAATCTTACTATTATGTGCTGTATACAGTTGTTAACTGGTGGTGGAGGGAAAAGCACGGAATGTTCCATTCCCGAGGGATTTTAAATGCTATACCGGGCGTATCAAAAAAAGCGTTACACTTTTGAAAAAATTGTCAACATTACATTTTTATATATTTATAAGATGTTTTCATGTCGATGGATGCCCCATGGTCTCATCTATCAAGTGCCACTAACAAAACAAATTTTCGTTCACGCTTGGGCGAACACTGACAGTTTTTGTACAGAGTGTCAAAAATTGCTTGCGCTAAATTGAAAGAAGAGGGACAATTAAACCAGCAGACTGAATAAGTACTCCCATTCAAACAAATTGCTCTTTGCCATAAATTTAAGAATATTTTATGATTGTGTAATAATTTTGTGGCAATTTTCTATCATAATTTAACTGATTTCATTGTTTTATATGCATGGGTGAGAATCAATAATGGGTAATTACTTCAAGATCTTTTTTAAAGCACAGACACATCAAAACCACATGCCAGTCATTCATTCAAAAAGTACCAAATCAATTAATCTTCAAATCATACAACCGATTAATCAATCAATCAATGAGAAATCAATCAATCAATCAATCAATCAATCAATCAGCCCATCAATCTATCAACATGAATATTCGTTCATGCATGCTTCTGGGTCATCTTTTGTATGTGTCACACTCAATGAAAGGATTTGCATCGTTAACATGTTAATGAGGACAGACTGGGAATTTTGTCATTAACGATGCAAATCCTTTTATTATCTATCAATCTATGTCTTATTTATTCTAACCCATGCATAAAGCAATGAAATCATTTAAATTATGATAGAAAATTGCCACAAAATGATTACACTATCATCAAATAATCTTAAATTCATGGCAAAGAGAAATTTGTTTGAATGGGAGTACTTATTCGGCCTGCTGGTTTAATTGTCCGTCTTCTTTCAAATTGGCGCAAGCCATTGTTGACACTCTGTACAAAAACAGTCAGTGTTCCCCCAAGCGTGAACGAAAATTTGTTTTGTTAGTGGCACTTGATAGATGAGACCATTGGGCATCCATCGACATGAAAAAATCTTCTAAATATATAAAAATGTAATTTTGAAAAAATGTTCAAAAGTGTAACGCTTTTTTGATACGCTCTGTATAGGAAAGAGTAAATAAGTCCCGAGACGTAGTCGAGGGACTTATTGTCTTCATGAAATAGCATTTAAAATCCCGAGGGGAACATTCCATGATTTTCCCGACAGCAAAGTTAATAACCGCCTGTTCTATCATCTGAATTGCCGTTTCAGTGCCATGTAATATCAAAAAATATTACATGGCAGCTTATGTACTGTATTTACTTAGTCAGGTGATAAGTAAATATATATTATTATTATTATTATTAGGATTATTATAATACATTTTGTTTTATATATCGTATAAATGCAGTCTCGTTGGCCTATTCATATCGTGGAAATGAATGAATATTACAATTAACGTCATATGACTTTTCATTAGACCGCGGACTTAATTTACACTCAGCTAGTTGTAAATATACACATGAACAAACAAACGCACACATATTAATCACACAAAAACCATTGAGGTCTACAATAACTATCGTCACTTGCTGTTATTCATGCAAACTCTGTGGCAATCGCATTGATGTGAGTACAATGAGAAATGTTCTGGTTATTCCAAAAATGGTCATTCCACCACTGGAAAATATATTTATGAGAGAGATTGTTTATTTAATTGATAGAATACGTACCAAATACTAATAATGTACTTTGGACTTTGCATGACTTTTTAGGAACATTATATTAACAACTTCGCGAGCGAAGATATTACTCATTGTCAAACATTTATAGAAATTATTGTACCATTCATGCCTGACGCGCCGGGTATAACAAGGGTCCCACAATACATGGAACAAGGGGGGAGGGGGGGGGGTGGTCCGATTGTTTATAACTGTCTGTGTTGGTTGGGGGGATGCTGGTGACAACCTCTGAAGCTTGTTTTTCATTTTGAGGTAAGGCAGTCATAATTATACCAAGGGGCAAACATTTGCCCCAAAGGTGCGTACTCCATTGCTTACGAAAATTATGACGTGTAACATTGCTGAAAAATACACAGCCATTGTCATTGTCACAATGGGTATCCATAAGCAGTGGCGTAGCTATGGGGGGGGGGGGGGGGCGGCACGTGCACCCCAATCGTTTGGCCAAAAAAAAATGACGACCCGACATTAAACAAATGTGTCTATACCATGCACTATTATCATGTATGATTAAATGTGTGAAGATAATGATGTTATCAATAATAATAAAGAACATAACGGTCTTTCCCTAATACTGTAATACTAGCAAAAGCGCACCTATATCAGTTTGAATAAACCTTCCAATAAAACGCCTTATACAGATTTTCCACTTCCTAGTGCATGGTAAATCGTTCATCATACCAAGGACCTTTTTAGGATCTTGAATCTGCATCCCGCTTTTATAGATAATTTTGACCATTTGATTCCTCCATGCAGGCTATAAAGACGAATAGCTGCACTACGTAGTTCTAAATGTCTAGATAAAAACAAACTTCCTTTACTAATTTCTTCACTCCAAATACACCCGTTCCATTAATTCATTTTGCATATCTAGGCATATTGTTGATGATCATGATTAACGGGGAGGAGCACCAGTCATCTTCTCCAGAGTTGACATCTGCATCAGTTGAGCATACGCCTACTAGAACTTACTCAAGGGACTCGTGTCATGGGTCTAGTCACGCGGTACTTGAAAAGTGGGCGACAACAGGCAGGGGACGGGGGGGGGGGGAACATGCCCCTCCCCATACATTTGAGTGGAGGTGATTGTTCTTTCCACTTTTTAATATGTATTCATTATGTATGTCTGATTCTATAGCTTAAACTACGAATCATATAATTTGGTCTCGGGTATGCGCCAAATCGCACAATTTAAAGCCCCCACCCCAAATTTGAAAGTGGAGGAGATTGTCCCTCTCCCTTTGTCATGATGTATGTTTGGTTCCATATTTATGTACTTCATATTACGTGAAATATTCTTAGGTGTGCAACAAATCGCACAATTTCACGCCCCAAAATACCAAAGCTCCCTATACTGTGGGAGGGGGACACCGCCTCCCACACCCTCACCCACTCGGTCGCTTCGCTTCCTCGCAATGTCTCCCCTCTACTTTTGAGAAGTTGTTGACGCCCTTGCTTAGTTTCATTGGAGCTCAATGCCCTAGACTATATTGATGGCTCTTTAGTATACAGGATCACGTGGATCCATCTCATTCAAGGCTCAATCTTTCCTCGCTATTCCCGTTTAAAAATACATTAAGACTAGGTTCACTATTATAATACAATGAAAATGACAATAATGACCATACTTCTACAGTGTTATTTTAAAGCCCAAGTCCAGTTTCGGGAAAGTAGCCGAATACATCTATATTGATCAATTTTGTTGAATATGTATTGAAATAGGGCTTGTGTGGTAAAATCCGAACCTAAGCATCGTTAAATACAGAAATATCGGAAGAAATCCAGTATCCGCCTGTGAAATTCATAAATCCACCGCCCATTCAGCTACCTCTCAGTGCCACTAGCGCTGGGGGAGATATCGACAAGCTAGAGACAAGCCCGTAAATCGAACACACCTCGTGTACACCTCATGGTCGTAATACACGAGGCGTATGGGCGATTCCGCTTTGGCGATATCTATCACGTCGGGATCAATTTAGAATTTTGCAAATATATAGATTAGTAGGCAGTTTATTGGCCAAATTTTGATAATCCTATATTAGTACAATTATATATTCTTCCCCGTTAATGGTAATAAGAGCTTCCATTTCATTTTTTGAGAGGTGGGCGTTACCAAAACTGGCCTTTACATTTAAACACCAATTTCAAAAGTTTCTCCACGTGGGAGGGGGTAAACCTCTTCCCACACCCTCCCACCAATAGGTATAGACAAGCAAGGATATACGACGTGAGCATATTTGAGTCTGGTGTGTGTGCTTGTACACGTAGGTTCGATTGTGTTTGTATACGTTATCATGAGGGAGATGATTTAAGTTTATCAAATTTCCTTTCAAGGTATGCACCAGATTGCATTATTTCAAGTGAAAATTTGCAAAAGCTCCCTACCGTGGGAGGGGGACACCCCCCCCCCCCACCTTGGGCGCTACGCGCCCTCGCATTTGTGCCCCCCTAATCTGTTGACCCGCGCTACGCCACTGTCTATCAGCACTTCTCTTTCATCACAAAAGGGAATTTAAACGACAAACACGTTGACCCAAAAAGGTAAACATTACATTTGGGAAAAAAATTGTAAAATCGAGTGCGTGATTGTTTTGTTTAGATTCTTTCTCATTGTACGTGACATCCACCAAACATTACATACAGTAGTCAGCAATGCTCCGCAATTTTATTTTGATATTGAGAAATGGGTAAGTTCCAACATACAATTTCGATATTTTACTTCCCCCGCTACAAGCATTTTTGTTAGAATCAATTAATTTATTTATGATATTCAATATAATTTGTTAAATATTATAATATAAATAATACAAAAATACAGTACAATTATCTTATGTTTACCAAATTATGCATTAATTATGCAAATAATTACCGTTGTTGAAGGTTATGGGACAAACCTTCAACTCCGATGCGATCTGGATGTAGCTATATTTCCGAAGCAAAGCTGAGGAAAGTTAGCGTATACATTCAGATTGCCGAGAAAGTGATAGTTTGACGTTTGCTGTCGCCTGAAATCGAATGGTGATTATTTGCTTTATATTCCACATCAATTATTTTTTTCACACAACTTATAACTAACACAAGGGCTAAAACAACTTGGAATAAGACGGTTATATCAAAGACGCTTAATGGAAAGACCGACCCCTGGACAATTTTCTTGTACAAAGTGAATGGGCAGCGCGCGATGTCCTTAGTTAATGCGCGCAATTAAAGTCCTGACGTCACAATGCAAATTGCACAGGGGGTTCCCCTCATACTTATTGTTGCAGTTGTTGTTGTTGTTGTTGCTGGCTTAATGTGAATGACTCGGCTATTTTTAGCCTAGCAACAACACTATTTTCGGAAATAAATCAGCTGACTAAGCGCACCGATTTTATAATGCGCACACATACGCAGTTATCATTGGTCAATTATTCCACAAAGCAGTATCATGTTGGGAAGAACAAAGTCGATTGGTTTGTCGGTGCGTATATTCCAGACAGTGTGCGTGATAATATGCAAATATCCAAATATGCCATTGCCTGTTTATTGTGCACGTTCGAGATTTGTGAATTTAACAATTCTTTATTTCAAAAATGTGAGTGAAAATCTCTAAAAGCTATCGACTAAAAAGCAATGTGTCCCCCAGGTGTACCCAACTTGGAGATAAGCTGATGTTCAATCGTCATACTAGCCTGAATTTGCCGAGTTTAAGTAAGTACGTTCTGATCCTTACTTTTGTTTAAATTAATACTTACAAAGGGAACATTTGTTCCAAAAAAGTTATCGACTATAATTTGTAAATGTTTTTTCATTAATTAAAATGAACAAGATTCAGTATTGTACCCAAACCTCTGGGTGTACCCAACTTTCTCTTAAGCTCGATTTGAATCTTCATTCTGTTTGAAGGAACATCGCTGCGCGACCGCTAGTGATCTGTCTTGTAATTCTACAGTCTTTAGCCGTATTCAGACGATGAAAGCCAAGTTCTTAAGAATTGCAATTCTTAAGAACTTCAAAATGTGTGTTCAAACGATGCCAATTCTCGAGAGTTGCAATTCTTAAGAATTAAAACCGGAAGTAGCATGCGCGCATTTCTCATTTGAGGTCACGCGCGCTCACTTGACTTGTTTTCACACCGGAAGCATATCTCGGTCATGAGGTCAACTCAAACCACGAGTCTGGAAGCTGATTGTGTTCAGACGGTAAAAAAAGTAGGCTGTGCGCCTACTTGTGGTTATCTTGTGGTTTGCAAACCACAAGATAACCACGAGATTGCGCATTTTTAGCAGTGTGCGCAATCTCGTGGTTTGGAAACCACAAGATAACCACGAGTTTTGCGTGTTCAAACGAGCGCAAACCACAAGATATTCTCAAGAATTGCAAACCACAAAATAACAACAAGATAACCACGAGATTTGCTTTTATCGTCTTAATGCGGCTATTGGTTATATACAACTCTCTATTAAGCGTAACCGCGCGTAAACATTGCGTACCAGCGCGCTACCGTTCTACCAACGACTGTATAATTATAAGACGGCTCACTGGCGTTCGCGCAGCGATGTCCCTTCAAGCAAAATGAAGATTCAAATCGGGCTTAAGAGAAAGTTCAGTACACCCAGAGGATTGGATTCCGTACTCAATCTTGTGCATTTTAATTAATGAAAACACATTTTAAGATTATAGTCGTTAGCTTTTTCAGTACAAATGTTCCCTTTGTTAGTATTAATTTAAACAAGAATAAGGATCAGAACGTACTTACTTGAACTCGGCAAATTCAGGCTAGTATGACGATTGAACATCAGCTTATCTCCAAGGGCGTGTTAATTTTGTACATCGCGCTCTGCTCGTTCACTTTGTACAGGATAATTGTACAGTGGTCGGTCTTTCCATTAAGCGTCTTTGGTTCTACCAAAGACTGTAGAATTAAGCGTCTTTGATAGAACATAGTAGGCGGTGCCGGTGTGGCAGGGATAATTGTCCAGGTGTCAGTACCAATTATCCATAGATAAATCAAGGGATTTCTGTCCATCGGACAATTATCCCTGGTGCACGTCTAGGCATAATTGTCCAGGCCCAAGCAGTATTGTCCATCCTGTGAATCGATTTTTAATGTGGATTATTTGCTTATTAAAATCATCTGGCGACGAATAATATAGAAAATCAAAAGTTGTGCGATGTAAAGTGTAACAAATATGTATATCTTTTTGTTTTTGAAGCTAATGTGTGTAATAATTTGTCTATTAATAATGGGCTCATCATCGGGGATCGACCTCAAGATCCTTTTATCCTGAGTATTTGAGGTTAGCAACTATTTTAATGAAGTACCCATTAGAAGTTAATGCACTATTGCCGATTTTATAGTTGCTAACTTCAATCACTCAAATCTCCTTTATGGCGCGTGCGCCTAGGTGTACGCTGTGACTTCCGACGCCACAGCGTACGGCGCGGCGGTCTGCGCAATCTGCCAAGTGCATGCAGTCACGTCATTAGCCGTATTCAGACGATGAAAGCTAATTCTTAAGAATTGCAACTCTTAAGAATTGCAAAATGTGTGTTCAAACGATGCCAATTCTCGAGAGTTGCAATTCTTAAGAATTAAAACCGGAAGTAGTGTGCGCGCCTTTCTTATGTGACGTCACGCGCACTCACTTGACTTGTCTTCACACCGGAAGCATATCTTGGTCATGAGGTCAACCCAAACCACGAGTCTCGAAGCTGATTGTGTTCAGACGGTAAAAAAAAATAGACTGCGCGCAGTCGTGCGCTCATCGCGCGCTCATTCTGCGCAAAATCTTACAAGTATCTTGTGGTTTGGAACATATAGAAGTAGTATATAAATAACTAGAAGAGAATCTACGCACTGCGCGCTAATTTTCCCATAGCCTTAACACGCAGCAAACATGGCCGGTTAGGGAAACTTCATGGACTGGCTAACATGGAATGCTGGGTATTTTGTAGTCTATGATCTAAGACCCTCGATCGCATGCTAGAAATAATCCCACCACCCATAATAGATAGCCGCCAACGAGAGAGATCTGCACAACAGCAGTGATGGCTGCCAGCCGAGGCCTCGTGAGCAGCGATCACTGATGTTACGCAGACCGCTCTCGTTGGTCGCGCTATGTTCAGCATGCGATCGAGGGTCTCGATCCTAGACTAAACGTATCCCAAAATTCCATGTTAGCCAGTCCATAAAAGTTTCCAAGATTAGCGCGCAGTATGACCCCCCTGATTTGGAAACCACAAGATAACCACAAGATAACCCATAGAAGTATGAATAAACAAACCAACCCGTTTATAACTAGAAGGCTCACTTAACGCGCGCAAGTCACGTGTCCCATATACTTTGTACATGGGCAATATGGCGGAGTGACTCGATTTTTGAAGCTCCCGTGTACTACTTCTCTACGTCATCGGGTAGTGACCTAGAAATACTTGACCAATCATCATGAGAATCTACGCACTGCGCGCTAATTTTCCCATAGCCTTAACACGCAGCAAACATGGCCAGTTAGGGAAACTTCATGGACTGGCTAACATGGAATGCTGGGTATTTTGTAGTCTATGATCTAAGACCCTCGATCGCATGCTAGAAATAATCCCACCACCCATAATAGATAGCCGCCAACGAGAGAGATCTGCACAACAGCAGTGATGGCTGCCAGCCGAGGCCTCGTGAGCAGCGATCACTGATGTTACGCAGACCGCTCTCGTTGGTCGCTCTATGTTCAGCATGCGATCGAGGGTCTCGATCCTAGACTAAACGTATCCCAGAATTCCATGTTAGCCAGTCCATAAAAGTTTCCAAGATTAGCGCGCAGTATGACCCCCCCTGGTTTGGAAACCACAAGATAACCACAAGATAACCCATAGAAGTATGAATAAACCATAGAGTAACTATAATATAAAGACTAGAGAGTGAACTCGGCCAAAAAATCTGTCAAATTTATCTAGGTCTTGAATATTCATGAGGCGCCGGATGATCCCATGTAATGCTCACTCGACCGCATGGTCAATATCATTTTCTGTTTTTATAATTGTCCTGATGTGTGTGTGCCTATTCAGCACCATATTTGTAGACATGGCCGATCTTCCATGGGCTCCCTTAAATCATTGCTCGAGTCCTCTGGCTTGCTGTCCATGCAGTCTGTTCACCTTGATACTGGTAGAACTTGATCTGTTGAATCAAGAAAAAAATACAAAGCAAAACATACGTTACTATAGAAACTAGAAGTATTGGTTTAATTTTTAAAGGTGTGTGTACTTTCTACCACTCTAGCTCTGTGGGTGTCTATTTTGTTTGCTTCTAAAATTTAATTCCATGAGGTAATTATTGTTTCCTAGAATATTGCTTCATAAAATTTGCAAGACATTTAATTGTATCTTAGATATAATGTAAACAAATACAATCATTAAAAAATAACCTTGTTATAAATATAGCAGGGAGTTGTATTTTGTATGCCATAATTTCAATTGAGATATATCAAAGCTTTTTACCAAATGCAGTAATTATAATATTAATATTTACGAATAAGTGTTAGAATAGTACAAACATCTAATATCACTATTTGTTATATAAATTGATAGAAATGTAATCAGTAAAAAAAAGTTGATTACCTGTTGGGTGTGATGATCCACGTCATGCATTGCCAATGGGTGAAAAGGAAGAGAGTTGACATGAAGCATACCTTAGCCGAAGGAATCTCCAACAAATGAAGCACCAGAATCAGACTGCTGAAAACGGAAGAAATGAACAAAATATCTATATTAATAATAAACAAACATAAATCCGATTATGAATTTGTTTATATCACAGTAAATACTCAATTCAAGAGCACTTACTTAGACAGTGTCCATCGTTGGATTTTCGAACCATCAGTGCCAGTTCACCAAATAAAAAAGAGGAACATAGATATTAATCAGTAATTTGCTTTGAGACGAGTCTAAAATACTATAGACTACATTCATAATTTCACATAGAATCCTATAGTACTAGTAGGCCTACTACCACAATAAACATAGATTCATGCAAAATTATCAATCATTTTAAAAATCATCTATCATCAACTATCATCTAGCTCAGCAGTTTCTGGACCCTGCACAAGCAGAAATGTTACTACTCTATTCATTGTCTCTAGACCTGAAAACAGTCTCTATATATATTCCGACAGTTGCTCCACTGACCGCTCCATTTAGGGGTAGTACAGTATAAGTTTTTATTTTTAAAAAACAACAACACATAATACACCACACAAAGAGTTGGTTATTTCTAACTAGACCAGGTCCAGCCACTATCTTAATATGGCCCTAATATAATTAGGCCTTACGTAGTACGTACACGTACGTACAGTAACACTAACATGTACACAATTGGTTTATGAATGACCGTAATGAACCACCCAAGGCCAAGGGCAAGGCCAAGACCAAGTAACCAAGTTAATTATTGGGCCACGACCGCTGGCACTGATTCCCATTGTCTACTGACTGTCTAGAATCTAGTGTGATTTGGATTTCTTTTTAAAAAGTTTTAATCACTTCAGTTACCAAAATCAGTCTGTGTTCCAGTGGATATTAGAATGAGAGCATGAGCCTGAGCCTGAGGACTGAGGACCGGCCTAGTCCTACCCTAATTCCTAGACCATCTTTGCCTTTTAAAAGCCAAGGCTTAGCCTTAGGCTTTGGTAGCTGGCCAGTACAAGTTGAAAGTCACAGACTCGTATCAAACTTCATTCAATTTTAGTTAGATTTGAAAACTAGTAATATTTAAACTTGTTTCTTCAATAATTTCTGACTAATTACTCAATTAAGTTGATATTGAGACTTGACATGATGATACTGATCTTTATTTAGACTCTCGAAACCAACATTTAATGGCCTGACCATTCGTTTTTGTGTCTACAAAATCAAACTTTCGCTTGCCTGAATGCAGCAGCAAGACGGTACTAGGAATCTACGTACGGTCCTACATACAATTTGTCCCCGCGGCTGGTGGCCCAGCAAAACACTAAATATCGCTATCTACCGTAGATAACGACCTACGCACAGTGGAAGGGTTAACTGACTAAAGCGTAAAACATTATGAGGATTTTAGGCACACTTACCGATATTGCTGTAAATCCTTGATGGTTCAAATACTGCGTTCCGTTCCACTCAATATTCTGGACCCGATGCTCGGTTCTTGGCCCATGTCTGTTCCTGTATTACATAAATGACTTGCCTGACAAGCTCTCCTCCCCAGTACGCCTCTTCGCCGATGACGCCATCACATACCTTACTATCGAGAATGACCAACAAGCCAATCAACTACAAGGGGATCTCAATCGAATTGGGGAGTGGTCTGATTCATGGATGATGGAGCTTAACACAAAGAAGTGCCATGTAATCACTGTTTCAAGGAAGAGGAACAACATAGTACATCCCTACTATCTCAACGGCACCCCCCTAGAAACGGTCAACTCTACCAAGTACCTTGGAGTCACCATTACACCAGACTTAAAGTGGAATGAACATATCAACAATGTATGCCACAAAGCAAACAACACGCTGGCCTTTCTGCGACGGAATCTTAGAATCAACCATCCAACCCTAAAGGCGACTGCATATAAGGCTCTAGTGCGTCCACTGGTGGAGTACAGCGCTACAGTTTGGGATCCGACTAGCGCCAAGAGTGTACACCAATTGGAGATGGTTCAGAGGAGAGCAGCACGTTTCGTATTGAACCGTTATCATTACACGTCAAGTGTAGACAACATGCTGAGGGAGCTCGAATGGCCTACCCTACAGCAAAGAAGGGAAGACATGAGGCTGACCATGATGTACAAACTACACAACAATGTAGTTCCCTTCCCGACCCAAACCTACATCACACCGGTAATCGGATCTACTCGTGTCCACTCAGGAGGATACCAAGTCCCTTACTCTCGTCTCGAGGACCACAAACAATCATTCTTCCCGAGGACTGTGAGAGCATGGAACACTCTACCCGAGAGTATCGGCTCTGCCCCGTCTACAGATGCCTTCCGTCGCCATCTGCTGGAAAGTCGTGGCTAAGATTGTCCTGAATACAGTCCTTTCTGAACTTGTATATACGTTAATTTTGTTTTATTTATTTTATTTGTTTTTGTTTATAAATGAGTTTGGACTTGCAAGTAAGAATATGAACTATGCACGTCGCGTATACACACACACACACAAAGTTTGCAAGAATCTTCAAGTTGAAGGAGGCAGACTATACAAGAAGAAGAAGAAGAAATTAGGCATTCAAAATGCCTCTTTGCGCCACAAAATGATTTCCAATTCCGATGATGGGTTGAGAAATTTGTACTGTCGCACTAAATACGTGTGGACAATTTGACCGCAATAAATCAGCTGATTAGCGATACTTCGCGATATTATCGATACTTAATTATTCCTTACTGATAATTTCATAGACATTATGCATGGACAAACTTGACTAATAAGGCATATCCATTACTAAATAAGGTAAAAGTTATGTAATTCTTCATGAATATTCATAAAAATGTATTCTTCTGCGCATGTGCGATGAACTTTCGCTTTCCCTACAAATAATGTTGGATTAACAGTTAAGAGATATGAGGGAAGGCAAGCGAACAGCTCATGAATATTCAAGACCTAGATAAATCGCTTCAAATTTGACACTTTTTTAACACGTACGTCTATGGAGAGTTACCCCCCCCCCCCCCCCCCTTGGAATAAACAAACCAACCCGTTTATAACTAGAAGGCTCACTTAACGCGCGCAAGTCACGTGTCCCATATACTTTGTACATGGGCAATATGGCGGAGTGACTCGATTTTTGAAGCTCCCGTGTACTACTTCTCTACGTCATCGCGTAGTGACCTAGAAATACTTGACCAATCATCATGCTATGCAGTGCGTAGACTATCGCGCCTATTTTCCTGCGCACTGTCCTAGATTTCATCACGCTTATGAGAACAATGAGAGCCATTGTGACGTATGAATATGAACTTGTTTTATTGACCTCGATCCCGTGACGACGCGTTTGAACTACTCTGTGATTGGTTAACTGTAGTTCCCAAGTAGCCCATAATGCAACCATTAGTAGTCCCGGTGACCCAAAATCGTGGCAGCAGTGACACCCCCCTGTTTGGAAACCACAAGATAACCACGAGTTTTGCGTGTTCAAACGAGCGCAAACCACAAGATAACCACAAGATACCTCTAAGATTGCAAACCACGAGATAACCACAAGATAACCACAAGATTGGCTTTCATCGTCTGAATGCAGCTAATGTCAAACTCAACTGACGCGTGACATGCGCCCAGAAAAACGCTCATGATAAAAAAATGCATTGCTGTTAATTATCGTTCTGCATTCATATTTTGGCAGATGTTCATATTATTGGTCAATTTATTAGTAACATTTTCTAAATGATACAAATTTCATTCTTATTTTCTGTCCGTTCATGGACATATCGGCGCTCGTCGTCGGCGTGTGTAGATCTGTGTTATTGTACTGAGTTAGTCCACACGCCACATGACGTCGCAACGATATAGTGATATGGAAAATAATCACTGAGCATGGTCAATTATCCCTAGATGTTGTCTAGGGATATCTGTCCAAATGACGTCATTGCCAATTATCCCTGGCCGGACAATTATTCCTCTCACACCGGTGTCAGACAGAGCAAAAAATACTAGTATTATTTAAATGCTGTATTTTCATTGATGTATGACCAGCAGAACGATAGATTACTGTTTTTTAATTATATTTGTTTGAAATATGTTGTTTAGTAAATACTCCAACAGATACGTAATCTATCGGACAAAGCAGAACGAGTGAATTAATGTATCTGGTTTTGTTCGTGGTTATGTTTCCATTGTGTGATACGGATGAGTAAATGTGTATGCTTCTCCCATTGTGATATGTGGCGTGTGCCTGCTGTAGTAATGACTGTAAGGTGTTTTGTGTTGACAATCTGCTGGACTGACAATCACGTGCTTGCTGGAGTACCCAATATTTTTTTTTCTTTTATGAAAAGATTGTATATATCAGGGGCGTCGATCACGGGGGGGATGGGGGGATATATCCCCCCCCCCCCCAATATTTGAGGTGGGGGGATGGCCTGTATTATCATCCCCCCCCCCCAATATTTGGGAGGGTAACAAAAAAAAAAAAAAGTATACTGGCGCATGGGATCTAATCTCTATGAGCTTTTCTTTCTGCCTTTATTTCACACCATCACCTGCATAGTGTATTGTATTCACATAATAAAATGAACCAATCATATATCAGGCACAGTAATGCATTGAATTACATACTACTTGGCATGTAGTCACTTACTTAGTAATACATAATAAATGCATAACATGTGGTTTATGTTTAAATGAAAACTCTTCATCTCATTGTGTGCCATTGTGTGGTTACTTTGAGCATCCAGTTGTGTATGTGACTGGTGTGTATAGTTTCTTATATCGTATGTCTCATGTTAGAAAGTCCTTACTCATTCCTCCATAAGCAAAAGAAGTGCGATCCGCCCTTTGGTTTTCTGCAAACTTGATTTCATTAATTGTGTTTATCTATAACACGGTAACTCAGAAACAAGTTTATAAAACGTGAAATTGATGCCTTAGGTATGCTCCAGATTGCACAATTTCAAGCCCCAAAATGCAAAAGCTTCCTACCGTGGGAGGGGGGACACCCCCCTCCCACACCCACCCCCCCCCCCCCCCCGGCGCGGATCTACGGGGGGGGGGGGGGGGGGGGTTTAGGGGTTTTAACCCCCCCCCCCTTAGCAAAATAGCCCCCCAAAAATCGCCTCGCCGCTACGCGGCTCGTGGACGATGCTCCGCATCGTCATTGGGTCAAACTCCCCCCCCCCCCTTAGCAAAATAGCCAAAATAAATCGCCTCGCCGCTATGCGGCTCGGACTTCTCCGCTACTGCGGCTCGTGGACGATGCTCCGCATCGTCATTGGGTCAAACCCCCCCTTAGCAAAATAGCCAAAAAAAAATCGCCTCGCCGCTTCGCGGCTCGTGGACAATGCTCCGTATCGTCATTGGGTCAAACCCCCCCCCCCCCTTAGCAAAAAGCTAGATCCGCCCCTGCCCCCCTCGGTCGCTTCGCTCCCTCGCAATGACTGATCATCCCCCCCAACCATGAGAAGAAATCGACGTCCTTGGTATATATACAAGTATTTTTATTATGTATATAGAAACTTAATTGTGTTTTTATTATTTGAAATAAATTGAAGCTTTTTTTTAAATATAATTTTGTCAACAATTCTTAAAAAGTATATCTTGAATCTGCTGTCATATGCTACTTGTACATATTTTTATATTTATGTATTACTGTTTTATTTATATTGTATAATGTTATATCAGGACCCTGACGAAAAACAGTATCCTTGCTGATCAGGCTATCCTGTATAAATATATTTGAATAAATAAATAAATAAATAAATAAAACAATAAATACAGATAACTCTAACTGGATTATTTGCTGTTTGACACCAATAATCCCGCGAAAAAAGCTTGCAACGAACCAGGATTATTTCAAATAATCAGGGGCGTAGACAACGGGGGGGGGGGGGATGAGGGGGATGCATCCCCCCCCCCCCCCCCCACCTCACAAGATGGGGGGGGGGGGGGGTGACATGTACAATCATCCCCCCCCCCCCCCCCAGGTTTTAGGGAAAGATATATTTTTGTTGTGTGTATCTGTATACGAGTGGGAAAGTATACAAATGATGCACAGGCATGAGTGAATCGTAAGAATTGGATGCACGAGTTTAACTTTGGAATGGTTTAAACCCACGAGCGCAGCGAGTTGGTTTTAGACCATTTCCAAAGTTAAAAGAGTGCATACAATTCTTACCGGTCCACGAAATATGCCTGTGCAGCATTTGTTTTATAAAATGGGCGCGAAAAAATGTGAAAATCAGACTTTTTCCCAGTAATGCCTAAATTGGCTAAATTTACCGACCCATGGCTTCAAAAGTACCGACCCATGGCTTCAAAAGTACCGACCCATGGCTGCAAAAGTACCGACCCATGGCTAATTTACCGACGCATGACTGGAGACAAATTTGATTTTCAAATTTAAAAATTTAAAAGATTTTTTTTTAATATCAATTTCAAAATTCAATATATTTTTTAAAACAATTAAAAAAATTAAAAAATAAAACATTTAAATGATATAATTTTTTTTTTTTTAAATGATAAACAATTTTTGTATATCAATTTTAAATTTTTTATTTTTATTTTTTAAATTATATCATTTTTTTTTTTTTTTGGATCCACGAAATACGCCTGTGCAGCATTTGTTTTATAAAATGAGTGCAACAAAAATGTGAAAATAAAACTAAAGTGAACCATGCATCAGTAAAAATCTTTCACATGCTAATTGACCAATCAGAATGCAGGGATTCTTCTACCAATTTTATAAAAAACATTAGTTGTATGAGCTAAGACTTGTTAATTCTAACGTTATCAATTTTCGCTGCGCGCTTCGCGCGCGAACAGACTATCTCAATTTGTTGTGTAACTTGCGTATGGTCTGGGGTGAGTTTTTTTTTTCTGTATACCGGGCCACGTAGTTCAAAAAAACAAAGAAATAGCCTACATAAAGAAAATCTGCGCTGTCGCAATTTCTAACGTTCGAAACCGGTTAATTTAGGCAAACAAATATATTAATGTTCAGTGATTATTTAGCGATTAACAGACAAAGAGGAAATTTCAGCATAAATGTGAATAATCAATTGAAATTGTATTATTTTCAAAAACATAACAATGTAATATTGTAGATTATGTCGGCCGCGCTTTCGTCGGCAGAGATCTCAAAGGGGGTGGAACCCCCCCCCCCCCACCCCCCCCCCCCCCCCCCCCCCCACC
This sequence comes from Echinarachnius parma, assembly GCA_037951105.1. Taxonomy (NCBI): domain Eukaryota; kingdom Metazoa; phylum Echinodermata; class Echinoidea; order Clypeasteroida; family Echinarachniidae; genus Echinarachnius; species Echinarachnius parma. The sequence continues at coordinate 48,677 of JBAMJV010001002.1, read as the reverse complement.
CCGACCATTACATATCCAAAGTAATCCGGCCTGGTTAAGGTTAATCATTTATTACTTTAAAACTGTGTGTAAAATATGCGTCGTTCATTGGTTAACACATTCACGTGATTGCCATATTAGTTTTGACCGTTACATGGCAAAAAGCATTGTTAATGTTTGTTAATGGCGCGCGCTACATAAGAGATTGTATTATGACGTCACAATGACAACCAAATGAGAGATGACAGAAGGAGACCGTTCAAAGTTGACATGTGTTTTCCATGTTGCAATACATCCATTCTTTTGCATACATTTAGACATCAACCTCTTTGTCACTTGTTACACTGCTTTTACACACACACATAGGCGCACCAAGGACAATGGGGGGGGGGGGGGGGGGTTGGTTGGGGTTGGGAAAGGCCTGTTTTGGGAAATCAACCCCCCCCCCCCCCCTTACACAATTTGAGCGGTCTTGAGGCCTCATCTAAGTGGTCTCGACCATCATAGCCAATGGTCTCGATCGGACCCCCCAAACCAATTAGTGATCTCGGTCTCGGCCTTTTTTGACAGGCTTCGAAAACTCTTCACCAACACCCCTCCCCCCCCCCCTCGAAACATTCTACATCCCCCTTCAAATAAACCTCAACGACACCCCACTCGAATAATCCTCACCGACTCGCCCCCCCCCCCCCGTGAAAAAAAAATGGGTACGCCACTGCACCCATCCCTAAAACACACCCCTCCACGCCCACCGTCACTCCTCCACACACACACCCCACACACGCATAAACACACACACACACACACACACCCTACATTCACACATACACCCATCCTTAATCCTTCACATACCACGTGTGCACACGCACGCACACACACATACACACATCAGGACCCTGACGAAAAACAGTATTCTTGCTGATCAGGCTATCCTGTATAAATATATTTGAATAAATAAATAAATAAATAAATAATACACACACACTATACACAAACCTCACATGACCTATAATGTTGGTGCGTTGGTATATATCCGTATGACAAGAATGATCATTTTAATCCAAAATGTATGTCATCATGGCTTTGAACAGGACCGTAGGTTTGGCGACAATTTGTGGGGCCAGCTACCAGCACAAATTGTCGCCGTCGCCTCCACACATTTTCGCAAACGACAATTTGTGCAGAAAGTGACAATTTGTGGAGCAACATTTTGCACGAATTGTCGCCTACGACAATTTGTGCAGGTACGACAATTTGTGGTGCAACAACCCCCCTCCCACACCCTCCCCCCGCTCAGTCACTTCGCTCCTTGCAATGTCTCACTCTCACATCTGGCTCAAAATGGCAGCACTGTGAGGGTGGTTGGGCATGAGCCCCTACACACACAAAATCGTGAGCCCCTATAGGTTTTGCCCCCCCCCCCCCACAAAATTTTGTTCCAAAACTGCTTCCGGCCCGCCTGGTTACGACCATCTTAACATCGAAACCCCCCTTCCCCCCCCCCCCCCCCCCCCCCCCCCCCCCCCCCCCACTGAGAGGACTTTCAAGCAATTGTATTGGTCTCGAAATACTTCGGCAGGTGGTCTCGGCCGCGAAAAAATGGTCTTAGTCCGGTGAACGGCAAATCATCCCCCCAGGTGTAAGAACCTGTCTACGCCACTGCAAATAATACAAGTATTATGTGTGGGATTTTTCTGTCTGACACCGATTTTAAATAATCCCGCGAAAATCAACTTGAGATTAGCAACATGTAGTACCCGTGTAAGCAAATGATCTATGGCTAATTTAGTAGCTAACTTCAATCATTCAATCTCTTATCGTTACGTCACGGCGTATCTCGCGCAGACGGTTTCGGTTTCGCATGCGAATGGGATTTTTAAAATACTATTATAATTCGCCTCTGACACCGCCTAGTGTAACGAACTTTCCTTCTCCCATCAATGATGGTCGAATCTATATTTCATCACGTGATTAACTTATATGACCAATCGTAGAGCAAGATTCTTAGTATAATATATCTTAATGTATTTTGATTATCGTGATCACTTTTGATGTAACTAAAATTGTTTGTTTATTTTGGTATTTCGATAAATATATATATTTGTATGTCCACATTGCAGTTTCCACAATGGACATCCGGCTGGTTTTGATCATCATATGCGGGTTGTGTACTCGTGTCACGTGTCCTATCCCTACAACGTACGTCAAAGCAGGTCAGACCGCAACACTCACCTTTTCACAGGCTCTGGACAAGCCTCTGGAGGCCTATAGGTGGTCGCTACAGTATGGTGATAAAGAGGAACCATTCTACGATTATGCTGTATATGGAACATGGTCATCGTCAATGCTTTACTCACCAGATCAGCGTGAACGAATGTCAGTGAAATTCGGAATGAAAGCGAATGTTTTAACGGTCAACTTATCCATTGCCTCTAGTGTGGAAAAAGACAGTGGTCCTTATTTACTGAATATTTTCGACCATATATACTTTGAAAGTATCCAACCACTCTTCTTGCTGGATGCATATATGAACGTTAAACCCTCTGCACGACATTTCTGTAGGGCTTACTACACTGCCCCACAAGTGAAAACCTGGCGATATGTGTTGTTCTCGATATATGGACGTAATGATTCAGACTTTTATTGCTATACTTTGTATCCTCGGGCGAGGATGCTCGCTCAAGTAATTTTTGTAAGTGAGAAGCCGAATCTAGCTATACAGCGGCTGAACAAGAACACAACATTTTATTGTTGCGTGCACTACAGTTCAGACATATACTGTGAATATTATGAGTTAGATGCTAGTGGTAACGTCCTGTTGACCGACACGACCACTGGCCAAAAACCTAAGTACACGCCGGAATTCAATAATCCTATTACACGTCCTCCTGATCTTACTGTCCAGACAATTACCCATGTTCCGTCTAAAACGGATGATGTAAAGGAGCAAGAGTGTCCTACTCTACCAATTGCAGAGCTCCCAGATGATGGCATAACCAATGTGCCACCTGAAACGAAACGTGAACACAATTTGGAACTTGTATTAGTTATTTCAACGTTAGCTAATACCTTGTTTGTTATCGCTTGCTTTTGGTATGTCTGTATTATTATTGGACCTAAAATAAGAACCATACTTGCGCAAGGAAGTCGTGAACAATATGATTCGACACCTCTTGCCGACAGGGAACAGAGGGAACAGTTAAGCCCGGCGCAGACAGAGCCGACTCGACCCGATCCGAATGGTGCTCAGTTAGGCGAGAGTCAGTTTCCCTTAGTCGGAGCCGATTAAACATGTTGAATCGGCCTCAAATGACCTCCGACTGGCTCTTGACTGGCAAAACCGGAGTCCTGAGGCAACGCATATTGAGTTAATCAGGCTGAAAACCAGTCGGATCGGGTCGATTCGGCTCTATCTGAGCCGGGCTGAAGCCTACATGTGAAGGATCTTCTCAATGCCCATGAGCCGCTTGGAAGGAATGCTCCCCAGGGAGTGGAGATGGTGCACACACTGTGTGCAGGTTTGCATTGTATCCTATGACCGGGGGTAATATTATCATTGTAAAGCGCTTAGAGATGATTATCAATCATATTAGGCGCTATATAAATCGAGTATATTATTATTAAGACGCACCCAAGCACCTGCGCAGAATATGGACTAGACACGAAATCAATGCACTAAGTTTGGTGAATTAATATAGGATTTTCCAATCAATGTTGTAAACTGTTGTAAACAAATGAACACAGCGTGGACTCGATTTTGCCGATACGGTGTCACCGCAACTACGTGTTTTTACTCAAATTCATTTTTTTAGCATTTTGCTTCCCATAATTGTTATTGGTTGGTTCACATTTATTTATATAAGAAGTGTTTGCTTTTCTCAAAAGTGCCATACAAAATGATAATTAAAAGTGTTTGCGCTTGTATACAAATCTGTAATGCTGAAAGCAGGATTCTTTATGTTGACCAGTAATAAATCACTTAACCAAAGAGCTTATTGAAATCAACAAATGCAAGTTTAAACAACAATTTCAAGCTTTCAATACAATTTAGGGAATGAAAATGGTCCGATTGTCTATGCAAATGACAATTTGGGAAAAATGGCTGAAAAAACGTTGATACATTTCACTCTGTTATATTGACTACAGCATCTCTAAATAGAAAAGAAATGACTTCATTAGGATGTGTGTATTATCAAATGATTGTTAAGGAGCAAAGAAAAATAGGCTTCGCCGGGAATCGAAGATCCGAGACCTTTAAATTGTTAAACCGGTCCTCAACCCATCGAGCCACAACGATTTTGCGTGTATTTTTACGTAGCATTATAAAATAATATTTTGTCGAAGCGAATATATTTCCTGAACTGTTCTTGTGTATTTCACATCAAATCGTTCTGAGTGTTAAAGGGGTAGTTTCGTTTTGGTATAGAGGGCGCTGCACAAAATAACTTTGTGCGAGATAATGATACACCGAGTGTAACATTCGACAGAGCATACAATTTCAATGGCAGAATAAATTTTATTTGATCAAAATCCGTTCAGAAACGGCTGAAATATCAATAAATATATTCGTCGGAATAAATCCGGGCCCCCAGATTTATTCGATGATTTTTATTTATTTAAAGAATGGTTACACTTTTTCAACAGTTTTCAGAAAAGGATTTTAAATAGTTGTAGATGAACTCTCTTTTTAATCATTTTTTTTCTTCAAATGAGTGAAACCAATGCTTTTTAATAGAGCACCCTCTTATGTTTGAATTGGTCATTTTGAATGATAATAGGATTTTTACTTTAATTGTCGTTTGTTATTTCCGATACTTTTCGATCATGGTAGAGTTATAACTATTAGTTTGTAATGTTATTGTGCAGGTTTGGGTTACTAAAGCTCTACCTTACTAAAACTGTACTATCCCTTTAAAATACGATACCGGTATTTGAATTTTCATGTTTAGTCTTATATCCGATCGGAATAAATCCGGGCCTCATATTTATTCAGTGATTGTTGTTTTAATTTTTTTAAATGCTTATACTTTTTCAAAAATTTCAAAAAAAGGTATTTTTTAATATTTGTTGATGATATCTCTATTTCATCATTATTTCATCATTGAAAACATCCCATGCATAATTGTGCACGAAAAAAGTTGAAACCAAAGCTTTTTTAAAAAGCGCTATTTGGAGTTTTAATGTGTTTTTTTGTAATGATAACAGATTTTTATTAGTTTTTAATTGTATTGTGCAGGTTTGGGTTAGCCTACTAATGTTCAGCCTTACCAAAACTGTACTACCTTTTCGGATAACATTCTCTTTTTCATTTGTTGGAGGTCTGTGGAGGGTATACCAAAACTATGATGTTTAGCAAAGAGAAAAATAATCATACACCGTGTATGTCCGGAAAACGAACGTGTATTTTTATGTTTAGTCTTATATCCGATCGGAAAAAATCCGGGCCCAAGATTTAGTCAGTGATTGTTATTTTAATTTTTAAAATGCTTATACTTCTTCAACAATTTCCAAAAAGTTTTGTTTTGATAGTAATTGTTGATGATCTCTCTATTTCATCTTTGGAAACATCACATGCATGATTTTGCATGAAAAATACTTGAAACCAATGTTTTTTTTAAAAGTGCCCTTTGGAGGTTTAATGGCTCTTTTTGAATGATAACAGGCTTTTTGCTTATTCGTTTTTAATTGTATTGTGCTGCTTTTGGTTGCTAATGTTCAACCTTACCAAAAACTGTACTACCCCTTGAATATCAAAATATATACCTTTCGGATAACATTCTCTTTTTTATTCTTTGGAGGAGTTATTGACAACCGATCAATGCCCTGCTATTTATTCATTTATTTTTTCGGCAAACCATTCGTTACTCAACCCAAATTCAATTAATGGGAATCCGACAGGAATGTATGCAGTAAAAAAGTCAGGAGCATAATCTGTGTATATATAAGTAACGAATTTACAGCGATTGCGCCATGTTTATACCTTTTGTAGAAAATTACAAGTTCCTGGGTATTGTTATTACATGCTCTGCCATTTTGTCGCTATTGTGAGCGCATTCATTGCTGTATCATTATAAGGTACGGGTCTACACATTTGTATTACATAATACTTATTTTCACTTACCAGCTGACTCTCAACCTTTCCAATAACTATGTGAACGTTTAACCCCAAAGATGTAAATATATTCATTTAACTTTTGTAATTTGAATACATTTGTTAGTCAGTATATACAATGCATACCGTTACACTAACTTTAAAATTCCTGTGTATATAAATACATTTCTAATCATGTAATTGTAAATAGAATGTAATGTTCGTGATATTTAGAATATTGTTTACTATTCTTATATACGCAGTTCTGAACAAACCATTTATGTGATGCTATTGATGTGCATTTTAGATAAGCTTATACGTACATGTAACAAAATTATGTATAACAACACGGTTATCATAAATGTGTAGACTTATATTTACCTAAATTTCAGTTACATCAAATCGCTACTGACTGAAAATAAAACAAGTTGAATCTGTAAATAATAACGCTCAAAATATTTCATATTGTATCAATGATCTAAAAGTGTTTGCATTATTGTATAGATGTGGGTATTTAGTGGCGTTTGTGTGTGTGCGCGCGCGTGTGTGTGTGTGTATGTATGTGTGTGTGTGTGTGTGTGTGTGTGTGTGTGTGTGCGCGTGTGTGCATGTGTGTGTGTGTGTATGTGTGTGTTTATGTTGCTGTTCATGTTCATAGTTAGGTGTATTTGTTCTGTGTTATCTACGTTTCACCATTGTCATGAAACTGTTTGTTTGTTTGTTTGTTTGTTTATTTCCGAAATCACAACAATAAATACAGCAATGAAGTGCAACGGGGGATGACCCAATTCAGCAGAATTAAACAAATTAATTATAATTATAATTAAACGTCTATATACAATGATTGCAACATAGAGAAATTATAATTTCATAAATTATTCCATATTATGTACACTAAATTAAAATTGGTGACAAATATTATATAAACACTTCCAATACGTGCCTTCGCAGTTGTTGCGATCGCAAGAACACGTGACCAAATTCTAGTACGGAAGTAGATTCACGATCAGCTCTTCCATAGACTAACACGGGATTTTGTTCTCAAATCAACATTATTAATCTCGCACAGGATCTGATATTTGGCAGAGATTTTCTTTTATCCTAGTAATTATTTGTAAGGTAAGAAACCAACGTTTACGATCCTGTATTTTTATAACGATCCTTCAACAAATAAACCTTATAAAACGACGTTAAGTCGGCTAATAAGAGTGGGGCCCTGCCCAGTCCCATATGTTCAAATGTGTGTGAGTGCACGTATTTTGCGTCGGTGACTTTACTTTTCCAACTGCTAAACACGTGTTTTAGGTAGAAATTAATTAACCAAATGAATGTCTCAGGTGTATGAAACCATGAGGCATATGTTTAATTTTAAAGCACATTTGGGAGTGTTTGGCAGCTGGAAAAGGCAAGTCACCGACGCAAAATACGGGCACACACATGCACTCCACACACATTTAAACAGATGGGACTCGGCAGGGCACCACTCTTATTAGCCGACTTAACGTCGTTTTATAAGGTTTATTTGTTGAAGGATCGTTATAAAAATACAGGATCATAAACGTTGGTTTGTTACCTTACAAATAATACTTGGATAAAAGAAAATCTCTGCCAAATATCGGATCCTGTGCGAGTTGATTTGAGAACAAAATCCCGTGTTAGTCTATGGAAGAGCTGATCGTGAATCTACTTCCGTACTAGAATTTTGTCACGTGTTCTTGCGATCGCAACAACTGCGAAGGCACGTATTGAGAACAAATAATTCCAACGCCATTTGAACAATTCCATAAGAGTTAAGGAAAGAGAGAGAAAAGAGTAAAACAGGGAACTGCAAATATTTACAATTTTACGGAATATATTCATCTAAAAATGTTTGAAATGATCTCAAGCTCGTAGCATTACGAATTGCAATTGGTAATTGGTTATACACTGAAATTCCTCTGTAGAAGAACGTTCTTTTACAACAGTTTGACCTAGGCTTAGGCAAATTCATAACTTGACTCGAACGTAATTCATAATTGGTACTTCTCAATGAAACTGTATTGTGCATGTTCTTTATACATGTATACGTGAATTTGTAAAATCATGATAATTGATCTAAAATATAGATGAGTGAGAAAGATACAAATATAAGGACGCTATGGATTTGTATGGGTATCATTTGGGATAAAATCATCGAAAAAATACATATACTGTAATGGATCTATCGTATCATATGTAAGATCCGTTTTACCAATAGAAGCATGGAACAGGTTTCGATTTTCAAATTTCCTTTTCGTTAAAAAGATATTAACTATTACAGTGTTCAGACTTTGAACTGTCCTCAGGATAGTCATAACCTTGTGCAAAGTCAGTGCAATGAGTTAATTGATATTACTTAACATTTATGTTTGTTGCTCTGCGATATAACATCCAATTTAACATGACATGTTCACACAATTCCTAAATGACATATCAAAGCACAAATCTACACATTCAGCCAACCATTCATCACTTTCTGCACATGCCAAAAAGATACTAGATCCCTTAAATTTGTTTTGCCGATTGCCATCAATGAGACACGTCTTAAATGAGACACGTAGCCATTGAATCGTGTAAAGAAGCTCATGTATTAAGTTCTTATTTCCCGGTTCAAAGTCCTAATCAAAATGCCATCGCGTGACAATTCTGTCCTCATGCAACGTGCAATGTTGAAATTGATTTTATATCGCTTTTATTTCTGCCAAAAAAAAAAAAAAAAACCGAAGTATTATATCATTGTAGTGTGTCCCGACTTTTTAACATCAAGGACATAGAGGAAAATAGAAATCTCAGGTTTATTGCACTTGTATTATCGTCCATGGAATAACAAATGATTCTGCAACAAAACAACTTCATAACAATAACTTTATACTAGGCCCGTTAAAGATATTCAACATGTTACACTATGTAGATGTGATATGCCAGATACATAGGACTTCCCTGAACTCTACATTATAATACACGTGGGACAATGAATTATATTTACAGAAAGTTTTATATAATTGCTTCTCTGAAGGGGACGTTACATAATACTACAGGCTTTTGAGAATTGAACATTACAAAGTAAAGAACAGTATAGGCAAACAAATACAAACAAATGTTGCCATCTTTGGGGAAATCGTACTCGATGTAGCTTATGAGATATGAGTGTAGCTTACAAATATCATATTATTATTCTTTGTCGTTGCTTTTTGAAAATTTGATAGCAATTGATTGGTAAGAATGTATTTTTAGGGTTTTTCGTGCTAACTCTTTTGGAATCTGAGCCGAATTTTGGTGAGGAAAGTTCGGGACAGTGTTAGATATAAACGGACTCGTACTGTATTTAATATTCGTTTTTAGGGTCGAGAATGCGTAAGCTTAACATTATTTTGAATCGGTTCAAGGCCATATATTTAGCTTGATTGATTCGTGTATGATTATTTGAAATCAGATGTTTTATGTTGTGCAATGAGATATTGGATTTCGATAGTTTCTCAATTTGTTATGAATATAAAATAAAATACGATTAAAACAAAATCAAATACATATGAGATTTCGCCCGGTTTTAACATTTCAGTTCAAATAAAAAAAAAAGATATCAGTTCAATTGTTTATAAGTTTTTTAACCGATTTCAACTTTAATATCACCATCAAATTATCGAATCCCGTACACTTATTCGTTGTAAACAAGATAATGCTGCGCAACGATTTTGGATCACATCCAACATTACATTTCTAGTTAGTCAGTGGCTGCGATAAATGTCACCCACCAATATCTGTTTTGGGGGTTGGAGTGCAGAATTCTACTATTATACACAATCCCACGCAAAAAGAGTTATTTCTTTTCTAGCCTTTATAGAAAAACTGTACCATTCATGCACGACGTATTAGGCGTAGCCAGGGCCCAACGAGAATGGGCAAACTGGGATTCCTTTAGTCGGGGGCACGACTCTCTTTAACATAATACTCTGTATACGTGAACGAAAAGTAAGTGACTGTATCAATCCAATTATGAATATTATAGTATACTGTATTGTTAACCGGGGATACACAATGCAATTCCTGCACACGCAGTTAACATTATCCAAATTCAATTTGGAATATAATATATTTGTTGTTAATGAAATACTAGAGTACATTGAGAATTGCACATCAACAATATAGCAGAGTGTGGGCAAAACAAAATAACAAAATTGTTGCAATTTGTGTGGGAAAGCGTACGTTCCGATATTGATGTATGACTTATTGTATATCAACATGTAGCTTATGAGAAATTATTGTAACTATTGCATTACTTTTCTCTTCCGTTGCTTTTGGAAGATTTGATAGCAATTCATTAGTAGGAATGTTTTTTTTTGTTTTGTTTTTTAGATTTTTGCGTACTAACTCTATTCAAATCGGAGTCGATTTTTTTGTGAGGAAAGGTTGGGAAAGTATAAACTTTAAACTTTTTCAACTTCAAGATCAATATCAAATTATCGAGTCCCGGTACCCTAAATCTGTGTAAACAAGATAATGCTGCGCAACGATTTTGGATCACATCCAACATTACATGCCTAGTTAGTCAGTGGCTGCGATAAATGTAACCCACCACTATTTGTTTTGGGTGGAGGGCAGAATTCTACCATTATACACAATCCCACGCAAAAATAGTAATTCTTTTCCAACGTTTATAGAAAACACTCTACCATTCATGCACGACGCATCAGGCGCAGCCAGGGCCCGATGAGAAATGGGAAAACTGGGAAAACCCTAGTGTTAAATCCGTACGGTTATCGAACTGTATCAAGCCCAAATAACAAAAATAATCAAAGATCCGGTCGTAAGAGGGCGACAAACCCATCCCGCACGATATCTTTCACACTAATCAGCAATACGGTGACCAGGCCTTGGGCTGAGATTCCATAAATTTGTAAGAAAACTGGGCAGGCTTATATTTAGCTTATAATACGGTAATGGTCTAAGTAAAATGACGTGAAGTATTACATTAATTGAGAATTTTGGCTTAAAACGAGCAAAATGTGTGAGCAAATTAGCTTCAGGTGAGCAGCGGATCAGGCAAAGATGGTGAATCATGATACGACGCCCCCTTTGCGTGAACTACATGATTATGGCCATGTCCTCGTTTGTTGAGAATGATATGTGAGGTTATTAAATAAAAGGGATTACATTTACCTAGTGAAAAAGAAGTTAGTCGATGTTTGATTGTATCCCAATCGTTCGCATGAAGTATTCGAAAACTATGGAGGATCTAGTATCCGGATTTGGATACTCGTGATTACTACTATAGTTATACTACTACTACTACTACTACTACTACTACTACTACTACTACTACTACTACTACTACTACTACTACTACTACTACTACTACTACTACCACTACCACGACTACTACTATTACTACTACTTCTACTACTACTACTACTACTACTGCTACTACTATAGTACTACTACTACTACTACTATTACTACATAACTACTACTACAACTACTACTTCTACTACTACTACTATGAATATTACTACTCCTACAACTTCCACTACTATTACTACTACTACTATCTATTACTTCTACTACTACTTCTACTACTACAATTACTACTACTACTACTTCTACTACTACTACTACTACTACTTCTACTACTACAATTACTACTACTACTACTTCTACTACTACTACTACTACTACTACTACTACTACTACTACTACTACTACTACTACTACTACTACTACTATACTACTACTACTATACTACTACTACTACTACTACTACTACTACTACTACTATTACTACTACTACTAATATTACTACTACTACTACTACTACTACTACTACTTCTACTACTTCTACTGCTACAACTACTACTACCACTACTACTACTACTACTACTACTACTACTACTACTACTACTACTACTACTACTACTACTACTACTACTACTACTACTACTAACTACCCACCAACAAAGTACCCATTAATACTATAATGCCCGGCGCAGACAAAGCCGACTCGACCAGATCCGACTGGTTTTCAGCTTGATTAACTCAGTATGCGCTGCCTCAGGACTCCGGTTTTGCCCAGTCAAGTGCCAGTCCGTAGGTCATTCGAGGTCGATTCACACGTTGGTTCTAGCCTGACTGAAAAACAGTCGGATTGGATCGAGTCGCTTCTGTCTGCGCGGGCGTTAAGGCAGATAGCAGTAATTTGGATTTAATGAGTCGCTGAACGACATAATAAATGCAGGGCAATCGCTTGCGTGAATTTAAATCCACACTGCTACTATTACTAATAATACAGTAACTACTACAAATGTACTATACTTACTACTACTACTACTACTACTACTACTACACTACTACTACTACTACTACTACTACTATACTGCTACTACTACTACTACTACTACTACTACCACTACTACCACTACCACGACTACTACTATTACTACTACTTCTACTACTACTACTACTACTGCTACTAGCTATAGTACTACTACTACTACTACTAACTACTACTACTAAACTACTACTCCACTACTACCAACTACCACGACTACTACTATTACTACTACTTCTACTACGATTCAACACTTTGTTCTAGTCCTGACTGAAAACCAGTCGGATTGGATCGAGTCGACTCTGTCTGCGCCGGGCTTAAAGCAGATAGCAGTAATTTGGATTTAATGAGACGCTGAACGAGCATAAAATGCAGGGGCCATCGCTTGCGTGAATTAAATCCACAACTGCTACTATTACTAATATAACAGTAACTACTTACAAATGTTAATACTAACTACTAATAATACTACTATACTATATTACTACTCTTAATACTACACTAATACTACTACTACACCTGTAGTTAATAGCAGCAATGAGTTTTACGGTTGGATTACCTCATCTTTCACTTTCATGCATTGCTCCAATAGCAGCATAGGCCCGTATTCACTAAGGATTTTGTACAATACCCGGTTCAAAACCCGCGGTTTGAACGGAATGCCAATGGAATGCCAATTGTAACATAATTCATACTTGTTAACAATGTTGATGGTACACATTCTCTCTCAAGTGGAGTGTGGTGTGGCAACATTGGTAGAGCGCCGCGCTTTCCCAATCGTGAGATCCCGGGTTCGAACCCTGCCCACGCGTCTTGTCCTTCGGCAAGACAATTTATCCACTATTTGCTGCCTCTCGACCCAGGTGTATAAATGGGTACCCGGAAGGATGGGAACTGTGTTTCCTAGCACTGTGCGCGCCTAATAGGCCGACTTGCTGGATTACTCCCCAGGGAGTGGAAATGTGCACTTAATGTGCAGGATTGATTGCAGTGTGTATCCGTCTGACCGGGGTAATAATATTGTAGCCTGGTGATATAGTTTACTATGAATAGCGTAGCTAAATGCCTATATTATCATTTTACAATTGGCATTCCATAGATGTAAACCCGCGGTTTGAACCGGGGTTTGTACAAACCTCCTTTGTGGAATTCGGGCCAATGAGTTTGAACGGTTGGCTTACCTCATCTTTCACTTTCATGCATTGCTCATAGCGCCATCTGTTGACGAACACTAAAAATGCTGGACACAGATGAGCCGCAGCAGTTCAGCAAACATGGTATAGGGAATAATAGTGGCTATATTGTCGTCCATATAAAAGTACCTTCGTATTTTTTTTAAAATAAAGTGTTATTAGACAAAACAAAAATTCAAAGGCTCCCATTCGAACCAAGAAGCACAAGGGATCGGGCACTGCATTCAGTGTTAAAACGTTTGAACGTAGCGTTAGATTTTTTTCCCACAACTTTGTTAATTTACGTAAATATTTAGGATAAATTCACATGATTTCTATAATAGGATATAGCTTGGAGAAAAGGTGAGTATCTTATAGTGAACGGGTTTATTGGGTCATTCTGATAAGTACCGCACACGGCATTGGTTGAAGTGATCCAAATCACCTGGAGCTTTTACATTATCTTGCATTGTTCTCTTGGCATTGTTCTTTGCATGGTTTATGATTATAGGAAGTTAAAAGGGTTTTAATTTGTTAAAAGTCTCCCTAATGATGGAGTTATAATGACTGAATGCAAAGCGACCCAGGAACCAACTGCCTGTCGCTCGTTTAAATCTCAAAATTAAACGCTTTTGGGGCCAGGTCCAATGTATGTTCAAACATCAAGTACCAACATCTCCGTCCTTCAACCCTGAAAAAGAGTTTTCGCAACTTTCTAAAGTCATTTTGAAGTGTTGAACGCGTACATAATATCTAACAATGATTTCTCGCATGATTGAATGTTGATTTGATTGATTTCTATTTTCCGTATGAAAAATACAACAAAGTAAATACAAGTTTAAATTTTAAACAACGGCTTGATGGCCCATTGTCAGGTATGCCAACATGGCACACCTGGTTTTCCATGGGGTCCAGAAGTTACATACAATGAATTATGTGATATACACTGTTTGTTATTACCTGTACCAATAGCATGTAGATTCCGAATTATAGGATCATTGTATCAGACAAATATGTTTTATAGCATGTTTACTTTGAATACTGTAACATAATCCTTTGTATAACTACAATGGTAGGTCACTCGTTTAAATGTATTTATGATTTAGTATTCATTATTTATCGTTATCATTGAGGAAACTTCCCTCTATCGAGCAGCTATCTTGTACAATTGTTTCTTAACCCTCTGATTGACCAATTATAGGGTTCACTTGGCCGTTTGGACAAATTTAAACAAACCAGTATGATACCCCCATTCATGTACACTGGGAATCAAAAGGAAATTGTCCAAGATATGCCGTCTTTCAAATAAATATAATTCATAACCGGCAATTTGATGGTAAAAAAACATTTTCTCCCTACTTTTCAGATTCGACAGGCTGTGACCCCAAACAAATGTAAGACACATCTGGTGCTTTCCCACTCCCCTCACCCCCCCCCCCTCCCCCCCCCCCCTCCGAACCCCCAATGATTAGCTGCTGATACAGTTCTGATTCAATTCAGGTTAAATTCTGGTTCTGTAAGTATTGCGACTAATGTCAACCACTACCAATCGTTTCACTATCTTCAAGCCCCCTTCCCCCCCTCCCCATCCCCCTCCCTCTCCACTTTTCACATCTCTGTCAGAACAACGCCCCTCTCCTCCTCTCCCCTCTCTCCTTCTGTCACATTTCTATAATTCCTAACGCCCACTGTTTGCCACTGCCTTGGGTACGCCGCTGGGTAGCCTATATCTGATAGGAATGTGTAGTTCTAATGTCACATCATCAATCACGCTCAATTCACCGTTTACATTTTCACTTTATGAAGCTATTCTTGAACATGATGAGGCTCAGAGGAACACGCGGAGGACGGGGGGGGGGGGGGGGGGGTTAGAGGGAGGAGGTGGGGGCTGCAGCCCCTCAGAGATACAAACACACCGATATGAGGTATCGGGGAAAATCAACTGTATACAATTGTTTCTTAAACTAAGCTCATTTGGAGACTACAACAGCACATAAATTGGGTAAAACCAGTTCATTTCCGTGCAGAATCAAGTGCTTTTCGGGAACGCAAGTTGAGAAGCCCCTTTGTAAAGAAGAGACAACCCTGTCCTTATATCCATGATAATAACGCATAGCAATAAGCCAGTTCGTAGTTATAATCTGCGCATGCGCGTATTTACTTCCGGGTATTGGGATATTCCATCGATCGTGAGAATCAAAGGAGCCACACGTGCAATTGAATGCGAATTATTTGTTTACGTTTTTAAAATCTGGATCAGGATCAAAATAAGCCCATCGTTTTTGTATTCACCACATCAAAGGTTAATAGCATAATATGTACTATTTCATAGAACAAGAACCGGTTTGATAGAATGTGTTATTCATGTGTAATGATGATATTTATTGATCAATAATTTCACCGAGCCCATGCTTGGCCTGGCTAGCACGCACGTAGGTGTACATAATAGTGTACATAGCATTGTGCGGAGATTATCGTCTTCCGCTTGCTGCACTATCCAACGCAAAAACAGTTTTTGCCGGCTGATTTCTCTCTCCATTTATTAGCAAATGCAAACAAAATTTCGTTTATGTGATCCACAATTTATATAAATTGATAATGATTACCGACTTTCTTGTTTTGAAGACCGCGCAAAATGTAGAAAGAAATATTATATCCCGTCTGTTTTCCTTGCCGATGGCGTCCTAAAACATAGCGTTCAATTTTGAACGGTACATTGTACGAATGGGCGGTATGCTTTGTAGCCCGCCTTGTAGCATTATTGCGCGTGAATGATTCACCTAGATCATTCACAAGAAAGATGATTACAAGAAAGTTGATATGGAGAAAAATCGGTAAATTCTTGAATATACTTTACATCAAATGTGTTCTTTATGAGTTTATGCAGCTGCTCGTATAATTTCCACTTTGCTTTTATGCATCTAATGTTTGTTTTATGCTGTCAAACTAAAATTATCCGGTAATATGACATGATACCACACACTTTACTGTACGTTGAAGGCCCGTTGATGGAATATCGGTCTACGCCCTCTGACGTCACCCAAGCTCCATAGTCTAATTACGAACTGGCTTATAGTGCCTGGCAATCTGATCAAGACACCGGTCATACCAGCGCGATACTGGCATCGATCACACCTGTCGAGTCAAGAATACTTTCTGTTATGTTTTGGTAGAAATCAAAGGCGTGCCCATACATTAAAAAAAAGGGGGGGGGGGGGGTATGTAAACGTAAACCGGGGTGCGTATACCGTTACTGACAGGGGGTGTCATATATGCATCGACATGTGTCGTAGGCTTTAGTATGTTTAGTGTTCAGTAATATTAAGATTCAACTTGACAGAAGGCTAGGGCGTTATAAAGATGTAAGACCCCGGGAGGCAAAATTTTGTTTCCTACGAACTTTTTGTCCTAATGAATTATTCATAAGCAGCGACGTGAGCTACTCATGAATATTCATAAATAGGATTGAGTTTGAGGGTTATAATTACAATGAGACCATACTGACCATCAGCGGTTTACGTAGCATATGGGTCACGCTGTGGATTTCAACACTTGGTATCATGGGTTCGAAACCTCTCTTATGACTCTCCTTTTCTTTTGCCATAATACATGGTGAGTAGCGGTTCATTTAGTAAATGTATCATGCAGAGTTTTCACTAAAGTCTGATATCCGACAAAAAGTTCGTAGGAATCATGTGCGCATGCGCCAGAGACAAAAAGTTCGTAGGAAACAAAATTTCGTCCCCGGGAGTGCATTCGGTTATTTGCATGTCCGATAAATTATGTACGTATATGCAGCACTGTTAACATGGTAAAGCTGTATTGACTTATTTTCCATTTTTGAATCAATACGGAGGAGGGTAATGGTTTAGAAATAGGAGGGATACTTATGTTCAGATGATATATGTGCCAAAGGCTGCGGGATACATTTAATTAATTTGATTGTTTTATTTCAGTTGACAAACAGTGGGTGTATATGTATATTTTCGGGGGATGGGGGATATTTAGATGAATGAATGAGTACAAGCTTACTCAAATAGAAGTAATGAACAGCTCATCAACATGGGAAGGTTAGTCATTATAGGTCACTCGTAACATTTTATTAGTTTGATAAAACGGTCTGGGGTTTTTCCGTTCTTTTTTTTTATTGGTTATTTTGAATCATAATTCACTCGTCATACCTCCCCTTTCTTAGCCGTGGTAATTGTATTTTGAAGAGCTAATTTCAAAAGAGTGCTGAATCCACTTTTTTAACTCTGAAAAAAGACTGTAAACATTGTGATTATGAAACTTAAATGCTCCGTATTTTCATTTTGCAATGTATCTTTCACTTTGAATGTTTAACTCATTATTACAAAGCCTATTGTTTTACACCATTCCTGTGGAAGTAACCTGTTTAAGCGCCTTTAGGAATAAAGCTCCTTATAAATCATAACAAATCCTTTTTGTTGCACAACATGAACGCTGGTAGTATCCAAGTCAAAACACTGACCCTCATTCGCAAAACTGTGAAGGCAGATCCAATATAAATATAACCTGATTTCATAATTATAATGAAATAATTCAATTACAAATATCAGCGGATAGCTGGACATACTGTTTTCATTCGGGAAGTAAACATGTTAATTACTAAATTATATTAAGGAAATTGCCTCAATTACCCGACTGAAGGAAACCGAAGTCGGCCAGCGACATAGAGATCTTTTGATGTTTACAGAATTACATCCAAAGCCGGTCCTCCAATCTGTATTGCATCTTTAACATTATTGCTAGTACAATAAAGCATCTCATCCTCCCTCATTCACTTCTTCTTCTTCTTCTTCTTCTTCTTCTTCTTCTTCTTCTTCTTCTTCTTCTTCTTCTTCTTCTTCTTCTTCTTCTTCTTCTTCTTCTTCTTCTTCTTCTTCTTCTTCTTCTTCTTCTTCTTCTTCTTCTTCTTCTTCTTCTTCTTCTTCTTCTTCTTCTTCTTCTTCTTCTTCTTCTTCTTCTTCTTCTTCTTCTTCTTCTTCTTCTTCTTCTTCTTCTTCTTCTTCTTCTTCTTCGTCTTCTTCTTCTTCTCCATTACTATGTGTGTGTCTCACAAGAAATGCATACATTGCTATTCATAAACATAATTGTGCATGCCTTTGTGCTTTCGTTTATTATAGTTCCACGACGAAACATTTCACAGTGGCTTTTGAGTTTTTAATAATTTCATTGCGAGCTATTATTTCTGACCTCAGGTACTAGTTTGCATCTCGAACATTATATCGATGAAACCTCAGAAAACGCAACTCAAACATGTGAATGTTATCAATGTGTATTTCGAATGATTTCAGTGACGATATCTGCCATTTCAAACCATGTGAATTTCACCCCCTAAAATAACAATAAAAAACCGCGACATTCCGCTACATCGATTGTAAAATCATGTACAAATGTTTCGATATGTCCTTCGTAATTTGTTAAAATGTTTTGGGATGTTTTCACGACATTGTGAGAGGTTTCTCAATACTTAACATATATGAAAACAATTCTGACCATGTTATGAGTAGGCTATGTGTTTCGTTTAGTGTAAATATAAAGCTGGTCTACTGAATCTGTTTATAAGTAGATAAAGTAATATCTTCTAAGCCTCCTTTCCTTGGCAATTCAGTTTGGAGGCCTTGTAACCTCAATTGTGATGTACATATCTTATAATGAATTGTTGTATAATTCAGAGAGAATGTTTCTGTATAGAGCCTTCATGTATAGTTTAGACCAGTTGTAAGATAACTGCAATTGTCTGATGTTGTTATGATTCGTAATTAACAAATAAATCGAACTTGAATTGAGTAACACCCCTCGCTTGATCCTTTTTCACTGTGTATCATTGCGGTTTATAATGTAATAAACGGTGTGTTTTTTTTTCAAACACAAATGCACTAACACACAAACACCATCACACACACACGCACACACACACACACACACACACACACACACACACACACACACACACACGCCCACACACACACACACACACACACAAACGCGGATACACACATACCTGTAAGCCATGTCAATCGAGGACCTAAATCCTTGTACTATGCAAACGTGGACACACTAATATGTGTCACATTGATATTCTGCGTCCAACCGAGGACTATTGTGTATGTGTTTGACTTTCTGCGTCCAACCGTGGACGTACGGGGTGCACGTTAATTTTTCCGGATTTTTGATGCGCGCGCATATGAATGGCATATGAATTAGCAATCCTTTGCACTAGTTAAGTAAACGAGGACGGTCCACGGTTGGAAATGTGTCCGTGGTTGGATAGGGTTAGGGTTAGGGTATGTCCTCGGTTGGGGGTGCTTACAGACACACACATACACACATACTTACACATGAACACATTTGAAACAAAAGCATCAATTAATACAAATAAATGACAATCGAGCATATCCCTTTGGAACAAACCCTTCAAAATGATCACAACACGATATGCAGATGTATTTGTATACGTACTATTAATTTAATCTGACTAGCAATATCTTGATAATTAAACTAACATTTAAATAATAAATACATGTATAATTAAAGGTGGAGTAAAAAATCGTATATCTGTAATTCAGCCAAGAGAAAAGGCTCACGTAAAGTGATTTGGATGCAAAATTTGGCATTCCTAAAAAAGTCCGATCGGCTAATCCAAAAATAACCAAGCAAACAATTAAAGCCAAATACCAGTTTTTGGAAATTACCGAAAACATCTATATTGGCCAAACTAATAGATCAATATTGTTGAATAATTATTTTAAAAGGGCTTGTGTGTTAAAGTCAGAACATAAGCATCGTTAAATGCAGAAATATCGGAAGAAATCCGATGGCCGCCCGTAAAATTTATAAATCCACCGCCCGTTCGCACCTGTCCGTGCCGCTAGCGCTGGGCTGGAGATATCGACACGCCCGCATACGGA
Organism: Echinarachnius parma; assembly: GCA_037951105.1. Classification (NCBI taxonomy): domain Eukaryota; kingdom Metazoa; phylum Echinodermata; class Echinoidea; order Clypeasteroida; family Echinarachniidae; genus Echinarachnius; species Echinarachnius parma. Next base: position 28,160 of record JBAMJV010001002.1, on the reverse strand, counting down.
TACCACATGGCCCCGCGTGGTCTTCTGCACGTAGCGTATGCGCGATACCGCGTTGGCGTTATCGATTTGCGGCAAATCAGTTTTATAATTTTGCAAATAATATATCAATTAGTAGGCGGTTTCCTTGACAAATTTGGATAATCTCATATTGGTAAAATTATATTCTTTCACATGGTCGGTAATAAGAACGAACATTTTATTTTGTTGGTGTGTTGGGCGTTTCCCACTACTGTCATTTAGCTTTAACAAATACATTTGAGAGGGTGTTAATAGAACACGCACATTATAGTCGCTTTATAAATCTGTATAAAGAGACTCGAACGCATTATGACAGCACCATTTGTTCAGAACCAGAGGGAATCGTGTGTGCGCCTATCACTCGTAACCACATGAATGAATAGCGCGCGCCGTGTGTGAACATGGCGGCTCCAAGTTAACTATTTTGAAAAGCGCCCTGTAACGTGAGGACGCGGACCCTTTGATAAGAAGAAAATACGGACAATTGGAGTGCATTCTGAAGTTTATGGAAAATATGAAATCCTCATTCTTTGGCAAAGTCCCATAGTTTTTTTTATAGCAGTGCATACAAATGATCAAAAGGAATTTACACAATTACATTATTTAAATTAATAAGCAACGAAAGACTATAATGAGAAAAATAACTTCTTGGGGTTGACTGTAATTATCAGGATCTTAAATGTACACAATTTCTGTATCACGCGATAAATGACTAAAGTCCATGAGCTTACATAATACAAACAGTTGTATATGCCCAATGTCACAAATGTAAAATGTATATTACACCAGTGGGAATTATGAAAGTTTTTTTTGTTTGTAAAACTGTTTTTAACTGTAAAAGCGTTTTTCAATGACAGTCAAATTATTTTGTACAAGTCACCTACCTATAAAGTAGATTTAATGCTTATGACGCGAAATTTCCAGAAAATCTAAAATATTTATATCTTCTTTTTTGTTTTAAAGCTACAAATTACCTATCATAATTTTTAGTTTAAGTTCAGCATAAACCCTTTGCACAGAACGCCTCACGTTTCCGTAAGCATGGTATACAACCCATAAACCCTTTGCACAGAACGCCTCACGTTTCCGTAAGCATGGTATACAACCCATAAACCCTTTGCACAGAACGCCTCACGTTTCCGTAAGCATGGTATACAACCCATAAACCCTTTTCACAGAACGCCTCACGTTTCCGTAAGCATGGTATAAAACCAAAGGGTTAATATTTGCAACGGCCTCGTGATAAATACTAATAGTTATTATTATCGCAAATAATTGTGGAAACAGTAAAAAAAAAAAAAAAAAAACGCCTGGAAAGAACTCATTTTGATACGATAATATAATTATAGGTATATTGAAAACAAAATCGGATAACTTAGTTAATCAAAAAGTACAAAGAAAACAATTACCGAAAGGGAAAAACACCAAAAAGTCCTCTTATTGTTAAATATGACTATTTTATTTTTATTTTTATTACTAAAAATTTCAGCATTTAACTTGTTTTGTAGCGTGCTCGACGTTGGACTTGTTTTTTGAACAATAAAATAAACGAGCGAAATTAAAGGGGACATATCCCCGCCTTCAATTTATTTTTGTTTATGATTTCAATGCAGAAATGTTACAAATCACAATAAGTTAATCAATAGAAAATTTGTATTTATGAAAAATAATATTAACAATTTCATTAAAAACGCAATTGAATTATTTAAATAGTAATGCATTTAATAAACATATTAAAGTAAATTATGTTTTCACTACCAATATAGAGTCGTGTTAACCAAGGAAATTGTGTTGCAAAGCATCAAACATGTATTTGTATAATTTCAAATAATGATTTACATTCAGATTTCAGTAGGCATATATATTTCTCTTCAGCTTGTACGCATATTTCATGAAATACAATAAAATAAGGTATTGTTAAATATTAATGACTCCCTTCATCGAAAGGATGCACTCCTTATATATCGAGCTGAGATCATCCCAAATATGAATTTCGTATTTTCCTTTCGAGAGACTCAGATTTCTTCTGTCAAGTGTTAACTTTTAGAGGTAAAAATCATGACGACATCACTTTTTTATAGCACATATTTTTAAAAGGATAATACATTTTGTTATTCTTGTTTACAATTTTAAATTAACTAAATTAATAGTACTTTTCCCTCAAAATTATTTCTAAAACGCTATAAAAATCTATGTTGCAATTATACATAAACATCTCCGATTTATACATTGTCACTTCATGATGTAAGACATCAACTGAAAGCTAAATGACCAGAGAACACGTCAAATCAATACCTAACGTCTATCTCTTCCGATTAGTGGCTCGTTCCGATGGGGTGGGTCACAATATCAGTCGGTATCAGCGTAAATAACACGATCAGTGTCCCGTTGCAGAAAGAGATACAATCGGTTGTAAGTTACAATTAATTGTAAGTCAATTTTGCGCATTTTAACCAATCAGATTTGCGCATTTAGTCACATGATCTGACTACAATGCCTAGTACTATAAGGTGGACATCGCACATTGTTCTGAGAATATTTATCCATAAGAAATATAAATGTAATTATACAATATCTGGACAAGTAAACAATGATATTACTTTGCAAAATGGTGCTTCGTAATGATCGTTGCTCGGCGAATATCGCACCATTTAAAACACGTTGACATACTTCTACATGCGAATCAAATTTATGGAACGCCAATAGGATTAAATGTCAAACTGCAAAATTGTTTAATGACCCCATTGGCGCTCCATACTGATAAACGCTTGATGCGTTTGCAAGCGTTTCAGAACAGGATGTATTAAACAATACCAAACAACGCATGCATTTATACCACTAGATACTACCGCCATCCTACTACCCTTTGTAGAATATTGTTCATTGCTCATGTCAGTGGAAAGGGCATGTTCTCATATGTTTTGCGCATCTAGTGGTCTACATCGCTGGTACGAAGACTCTTTGGAAATAGATATACCTGTCACAAACAACGCGACAATACGCATACATATGTAAGCATAATCTTACATAGAACCCATTATCATCATATGATATACACTATATGACGATCTTCTAACGCGTTATCCCAAGTCCTCGAATGCAGACTGTAATTCCTATCGAATTAAAGTGGTGCACCATTCTCTCATTGACATTATGTTCATAGGAACTTGCTCATGAGTTTGATATGTCAGTCGTTGCAAAGTTATTAACGTGAACGTGATTGGACGAACACACGCACATGATCGCAACTCGAAAACCTTTGCGAAACTGTTTGTACTTGAACGCGTAAATGATGGGATTTATCACCGAATTGGAGAAGGCCATCAGGCGGAAGACCTTGTATAGCGTGTGGCCGGTCGGCACGATCGTTAGGCCGAAGTTCTCGAACAGATACACGATTTGGTTGGGACTCCATAGCACAACGAATGCAATCACCACTGTAAAGAGTACGTGCACCACTCTGCGGCGCGCACGCAGTATCGCGGGATCCCCGCGGTTGTTGTTACCGCCGCTTGCGTGCGAGTTCTGCGCGCCGCGCTTCAGGTTGTGCATGATCTTCCAGTAGGCCCAGATCATGACAACGAGCGGAAGGAAGTACGACAACAAGAACACCAGCACGCCCACGAAGATGCCGAATGCCTCCGCCGGATATCCGTACCCGCAGACATCGTTGTCCTCGTCGTACCAGTTCACGAAGAAAGCAAAGACTTCCTGGAGAAGCGCGAATATCCAAGCAGCGGCGACCATATAGCACACCTTCCTCGTGGTGAAGTGCTGCGGGTAGTGCAGGGGGTACACGATTGCGAAAAAACGTTCGAACGTCACGCACATGAGGTTAAACACAGACGCAGTGACGCTTATCCAGAACATAAAACGGCTGGAGTAGAGTCTACAGTAGAGCTCTCCCGCCACGAGGTTGTTGGGTGGCGACTTAATAAGGTGCGCCTCAAGCACGAATACGTTACAAACGATGCATATGCTCGCCACTAGATCCGTTGCGGCTAGACTCAGGATCAGGTAATTGGTAAAGTTGTGCAGGAACTTTGCACGCCATATTATGATGCAGACCAGCGAGTTACCAATGATTCCAATGGTCCCGAGGATGAACTCCAACACGACTACCCAGACATCGATCAGGTCCCCCTCTCCTGCCGGGGCGATGCTGGTGTTTGCGACTGCTGACGTCACGGTTGCTACAGGAACTGCAGGAGTCGTGATGTTGGGGATATTCATGGTAGCGCACACGTTTTTACTCTACATGAACCTTATGTAATATCAGTTATACAACTAAATGACTATGACCATTTCGCTGAAAATCACGTCGTTATAATATAGAATATGCGGATCGATTAGCCCGTGTAAATCGCGATCGGCTTACTGTGTATGAATCGCGTTAGGGTGATACTGTTTAGACATCCTGTTCAGAGAACCACGTCCTGACAGTATGTTACAGATTCCGAAATGCAAGGGGCGTAAGATGACATGTAAAAAACGACGTGCAGTGCTGATACTGGAATAAAGACTCCAATGTTTAAGTTACGCATTGATGGTTCCAAAGAGTGTTTAGCATACTTCCCCTTGTCGCTAACGGCTGTTGATCACTGTACAATGTCACGTGGGGATTATGGTCACAGTGTTGTCTCGAAAATCACGGTCACGATCGCCAAGGCAGAACGTCACGGTAAACATCAACCTCGATGATTAGAATGCCTTGAGCTCTGAATAAAGAGGAAAGAAAGAAAAGAAAAGGCAATTAGTGGTGTTGATTATAATGACTTCCTTTTAGATTAGACCAAATTAATTTATTATTTGGTCAAGTCATGCAAGAAATTTCTTTTCTTAATGGCCTATCATCGGGCGAGTTAGTTCAAGAACATTGAACAGTACGTTACAATTTGGATGCCCCTTTGGGCACATAATGTCATAATATTGGCACCAGTATGGAAAAGGTAGGTGTTAACTTATTTACTACCAATGCTAGACACATCTTTGACGCTAGACGCGGTTCCATTCAAGACTATAGTGTTGTACAATAAATTATAAGAACGTTGTTTTCATTTAAAGGGATCTAGTAACTTTGTTGACATGTGCAAAAAGTGATGAATGGTTGATGCAATGTATATTGTTGTTTTCTCATATGTCCACAGGGTATTGTGTGAAAATTCCAAGTCAAATGGACATTGCATGGCCAAGTAATGAGCGAAAATGCGAAGTGATAGTGACTAACACACTGCACTCACTTTGTACACAGTAAGAACAAATTCACCTGAGTTTTTCTTATCTGAATACTTCGATCGTACATATCTTTGTAACGAAAGGGAAATTTGAAAAACCGAAACCGGTCCCGTGATTTTATTGGTAATACGAATACAACAAGGTATGAGGGAACCGCTAAAATTAAAATTTTTATTTTGAGGTTTTGGACAATGTTACTAACTCCCTTTAATATACAGCTCTATGGTTAAGACAAACATGTATTATTTAGGATAAAACACCATTTGAATGGAGATGCTTCTCAGATGACAGCATGTTTAGACAGCACAGACATTATGTGTCCCGCTGAAAGAATACAGTAAATAAATCATGGTGGTTAATCAGCAAGGGTTTTTTTTCGTGGCGAGTCTCACTTTTACAATGGTAAACTCTCTACCTATTTCTCACTGTCTGCGTTTGCATTTGGAACGCTGATTACAGACTAGACAACTATATGAAAATGCCTACGATGCACTCGTTCCCCGAAAACCATAAATATTTACGCCTTTTTCAACAAACATACGGTGTCCATAGACAATTCAAACGACGGGGTAGTTGTAGAAATTCATTCGTGTTGGTTGGGAAAATGTAGACATGATATTCTTTCTGGAACCCGCTGTAGGATTATTGACACTGGTATTTGTAAAGAAACTGTTAACACGAAATACATATCCGACCCGGCATCTTTGATCGTTATAGACGTCAACCCCGAAGTGCGCCATAGCGCCACATGGTCACTGGTGCAAACGTCTATACATTACGACACTGCTATTATAAACGCCAAGTTGGGTAGTTGTGATTAATCAAGGGTTATAATGGCCGTGCCAACCAAACACATTTTGACTTCTGTTTATCTGTATTACTGTACACATCACATATTTGTAAACTGTTTGACCTAAATATGTTTGGTATATGTTTACAGATTTTAGCAATTATTTTTCTTCCTGTTGGTAAGCCCCCACCTCTTAACAAATCTTCAGAGTAAAATTATATTATTGACTGGTTGTGACATCATCAGTTAAGAACTATACTTAGTAACTAATAAGAAGGACAATAGACAGTGGAATAAACCTTGTTCAACCAAAGTTGAGCGCCTGCTCACAATAGCATCACATGTTTGAATAGGATGCCAACTCACACACTTTTAATTTCAATAGCTGTTGCTTTATCAGAAAAGCTAAACCATCATTAGGCCTGATATTTATTTATTTATCTATTGTATTTATTAACGTTTTAGTTCAACTGGGTTGCCCTTTCAGTTAAACAACTGATCTACCAAGGGGCCCTGCATACAATTAAAAACAATCAATACAATGTACAATTTTGAATGCAAACAAAACAATGAAAATTAATACAAATGAATTACAAATACATAAATAAAATAATCAAGAAACCAGAGAACACTAACAGCTACTGCCATCCAAAAACAAACTAAGAAAAAAGAGGGAGAAAAAAAACGTAACTATTACTCAAACTGGGAACTGTGTTAGTGTGTAATATATTTACTGCTAAATATATACATGGAATTAAATAAGGATAATTAGATGCTATCAATTAATGATAACCGCTTTACCTGTTGTACAATAATACAGATAAACAGAAGCGTCTTGTTCTCTCCCAATCGCTTAACATGATACGGCTACATGAGGAAACTTTTCTACTTTCACTTGGACACCATATTAGGGCATAGAGGGGTTTTAACAAATTGTGTGAAGGAAAGAGTGAAAGGTCTTGAACAGTTTATACAAGCTTTTAAGCAGAACTACAATATTAGAAACCTATTGGCAAGAGTATATTTAGATAATCCAATCATAAGTTATATTAAGTTGTTACTTCGTATTTTTTTTTTTATCAACTTTTCATGAAAATGCATCTCCCAATTACTCTTATTATCAGGTATGTTTATTGTGCACGCATCTACAATAAAACTCATGTATTCCTCATTAATGATGGGGAAACTTCCACTTTAAATGTATGTGATGTGATGAGAGCGCAGGTGTGGTGGTTTATTACCGATAAGGATGCAAGCCGCGAAACTAATACAGTCAAAAGGGACCAGCGAAAAGTGGTCGGTGTAGACAGGTGGTCTCATTAGACAGGTGGGCGGCCATTTTGAATTTCTGGTGGCATATTGTGCCTATATGCACATGTGTAATTAAAGGGAGCGTTGAGTATTGGTATTTTCTGAAGTGCCCCCCAAAAAATTAATTGTAACTGATTTGGTTGATTTCAATTCCATGTGAAAGATCATTACAAAAAACATGGGAAATAATAATAATTCCCATTCAAATGCTCTCATTGTTGTGAAATTTGCTTTCAAAATATGATATAAAAGTGATTGACCTCCGGCTATCAGGGCTAGCGTTCTAGGTCCTTCTAATACAGAACTGAAATTGAATATTGTTTGTGCACGCTAATTGTGCTTGCAAACCGCGCATACACGTATCGGCGGCCATCGCGATCATCTTTCGTTCAAAATCTGTTCGGAGTCGCGCTTACACACGGAGAGAAGTGGAGGAGGCGCATAAATCACTGATTTCTATCGGAATGGAGGGAAAAATCATAATTTTAATCCAACCGATATAGTTGGATCACATATTGGAGAATGAATCGGTGGTAAGTACCGTTTCATATGTATAATTTTAAGCGCAATTAGCGTCCACAAACAATATTCATTTTAAGTCCCGTATTAGGAGTACCTAGAACGCTAGCGCTTCGCGCTAGCGTTCTCTAGAGTTAATTTGACTCTTGAGTTGTAACGGCTCTTTTTGAATGATAACTGTGGTTTTACTTTGTCGTTTGTAATTGTGTATGGTGGAGTTATAACTATTAGTTTGTACCGTAATGGTGCAGGTTTTGGTTACTAAAGTTAAGTTTGACCAATACTCAACTATCCCTTTAATTGGCATCTGTACACGCACGTGTCCAGTGGACAGTTTAACATCTGAACACTTCAATCTTAAATATCTTTTTAACGAAAGGGAAATTCGAGGTATGAGGGAACCACCACCATTACAATTTGATTGTGAGGATTTGGACAATGTTACTAGATCCCTTTAAAATAGACTCCTACCACATTTATAACTATTAAAATCATACAATACTCTTAAACTCGTTCAGGGCCCCGTTGCAGGAAGAGATACAATCGATTGTAAGATGCAATTAATGCTAAGTCAGATCACCTGTTTTAGATGCGCAAATCTGATTGGTTGAAACGCGTAAATTTTCTGACTTACAATCAATTGTAACTTATAATCGATTGTATCTCTTTCTGCAACGGGGCCTATATAGAACTGATTGATTAAATTGGTTAAGTGCCAACGAGATTATTTTGCCAAACCACGTCCACGTAATAAATTATTAATACTCAGTAAATAGTACTCCGCGCAAATGTTTGAGAAATTAACCAGCTGTTCAAACATCAGATAGAAGGACGCGATTTTATGATACTTATAATTATTTTAATAAATGTTCACACTTTTGTACACATATAATTATCAAAACTAAATTATGTACTGAAACAACGTTTGAAAAATATATAAGAAAATCTGTCGAATTCCTTATACTCGATGTAATAATGACCCTGGAATATTCAACCCCATATATTAGAGACTAAAATAGTTTAATCGAAATGTGATAGCTAGGTGACCAGCCAAAGTTAATCTGAAGTTTATTGTCATAATAAAAGTTTGTTTTATGCATTGACCTGCACAGGATTGGAGCCTTGAGTGACCAGAGGCGACCGAGTTGATGCCTTGGTCGCTCAAGCGCTAATTTTGTGGTCGCTATACACAGATTTATATGTACGTCGGGACCCAAATAGGGTGGTCGCTGGTCGCGTTAGGCAGGTGGTCGCATTACGCAGGTCGCTTAACAAATGATTTTTCAGGGGAGGACCAGAGAGCGGTCGTTATGAGCAGGTGGTCGCTATAGACAGGTGGTCGCATTAGCAGGTTTGACTATGCCAGATGATTGCCGAGGCCAATTAACCTAAATGGAATCGGGTAATGCCCCTCCTGTGATATATTGCCCCCGTCTCGTGGAAAAGTGTACCCCTCCTGTGGATTATTGTCCCCCTCCCATGGATTATTGACCCCCTCCCGTGGATTATTGTCCCCTCCCATGGATTATTGTTCCCCTCCCATGGATTATTGTCCCCCTCCCGTGGATTATTGTCCCCCTCCCGTGACATATTGCCATCACCCCTTACCGTTCCCAACATACACGAACAAATAATGAATGTAACACAATCCTATACCAACAAAGGTTAGTTTTATCTAGAGAGGGGCACATTATGCGACCCTCTCTTGATAAGGATTGAACTATCTACACCGGGCATCTACCATGTCTACACCACCAGTATACATTCCTAGGCTTATCAGGGGCCTTACAAAGAGGGAAGAATACATCAATTCGTACTCCAAACTATCACATTTGAATTACACTTATGTCATCCAGGTCATCCAGGACATATACAATATGTTACATTTTTCCTGTCATATGATAAAAGATTGTCTTGAAATTCGTATTCCAGGCTAGAAAAGTCTAGTAACATGGTCCAAATCAACTAAATTTACTTCGAACTTTCAAATAACCTAGTTGTGTTCGTATTTCCAATAGAAGCATGGAACTAATTTCGTTTTTCTGATGGCTCTTTCGTTATGAAGACAGTTATGATTGAAGTGTTCGGATTCTTTATTGGGAGATTTAAAAGTATGTACAAAGAAAGTGCAAATGCATGAGAAAATATCACTTTGCATTTCGCTTATTACTCGGTCATAGTTATGACATTAATTTACCATGGCATTTTCATAAATTATTTCAATCTTTATTCCAATTCATAAAAATACAACAACATCAAATATAAAACACAATAGCATTATATACAACATTTAGTAAGAATGGTACAAAAATAAATACATAAGTTTCATAATAATATTGTAAAAATGAATGGAAAAGGAGGCGTACGTAAAAAGCCAAGGGTAGGCTTGTAAGAGTGTACGAATCATAGGATGCTTCGTTTAACCCTAAAAAGACTGGGCTATTTTTAATATTGCGTAGTTAAAAAAAAAAAATTAGAATATGCTAATTAGAGGTAATTAATTATGCAAAAATTGTATTTTTTTCAATTTTTTGTAGTTTTCTCGGCAATTGAAACTCCAATCGACTCCAAATTTGGCATGGTGATAGATGTCCATGAGCCATACAATATTGCATAGTTAATTTTTTTGTTTTAATTATAGTATGCTAATTAGAGCTAATTAATTATGCGAAAATTGCATTTTTTTCGTATTTTTTGCATTTAAGAATATTTGTTATATATTTTTTCGATGGAATAAAATAGTAACCATTATTCAACCATTTGTAGCCCAAAATTAAATAATTGCAGTGATCAGAATGAAAAATAATGAAGATTTTGTCTATTCTAGGAAAAAGTCAATTTCCATAGGATTTGTACACAAATCACAAAATTTTGCGATTTTCGGGCCGACGCTCACTTACAAAAGGTCACGTAACTTTAAAACGGTACACCCGGTTGTCGCAAATTTGGTATCGAAAGTTGCGCAAGACTCTAAGGAAAAAAGTCTTGAAGTAGCACCGTAAAATATTTAAGCGTTGCGAAGTAATCGCGAAAATAGAGGAGGGGGGGGCTAAATCAGCCCCCCCCCCCCCAGTCTTTTTAGGGTTAAGGAAGGATATACCTCTCAGAACAACCAAGCTAAACACATCCAAACAAATAGCGTAAATGTACTCAATGTCTGTCACCCCACCCCCTTTTCACCCTCTCTTTCATTTCAAGTTACTTTGAAGTTTCTTCCAATTACAACAAAGTCAACAATACGTCAAATTTACATTGAAAGTACATTTTTACGAAACGGACGATAGGGGCACATCATACAACTTAATACAGATATGATACATACAAAACGAAATTTACAACAAACTTTTGTATTGGCACGTCGAGCTCTCTACTAAAAGGAACTCAATCCCGCGGTCCTTTAGTTCTCCATCTTACACCCTCGCTCTGCAATTTCATAATCGAACAGTGTTCAGCATTTTAACAAATAAATTATGTTTTAAAGAGATCTATTCACTTTGTTGACATGTGCAAAAGTAATGAATGATTGATGTGTATACTATGTAATACATAATTTGATTGGATTCGGGCAATGTTACTAGATCCCTTTACAAAACACATTGTGCATTTTATGGTCAGCTAAGGACATATAGAGAGACGACTTTCTACTTTCATATGGTCGCAACACAACCATATCCATGTCTAAATGGATATTAGTCAATCATACATGAATTCATGAAATATACAGTCATGTTGTTTTTGTTTTTACAGAGACTGTCAACTCAAGAGATTCATTAATATAGTATATCCCCTAATGTAGTATAAATAAATGTTGTGAAATTTGTTGCTATAATCTTGGAAACAGTTTTTTATTTGGGGTAAATACATTACTGATGAGAAAAAGTGATGTTTCCATTTTTTATTTTTGGTCCCAGGGTGCATTTTGGCGATTTTAAAGATAATTATCTAATTTGCATATTTGTGAAATAAGGTCAGGGGTCATTTTCTATCTAGGAATAGTACAATATTGATAAAAACTAGTATTTTAGGGTATTTTGGGGCGAGGATTCCATTTCCGGTGCTCGTTTGTAAGTGCTGTATGGGAAACACTCTAAAATCCAAGATGGCTGCCCCTTATTTGCATATTTATGAATATTATTGATTTTCAGTGGCTACAGCCCCTAATAAGCAATAATTCCGGATTATTATTTGTCAGTTATGTTCTAAGTATGTATTTAAGATATCAAAGATGAGTTGCCATCGTGGCAACCTCTAGCAATGCATATTATTTGCATAATTATGTATTTTACCTAATTTGCATATTCCCCCAAATCGAGTATATTGGGAACCCGGCAAGTAAAAAAGACACGTAATACCACTTTTCCAAGATTTTGGGGGGCAGCAGATCCATTGTTGATACTTATTTACCTGTATCACCATGGCATCCATCTCAAATCCAAGATGACTGCTCCCTAAATTACACATGTTATGATACACGACTATATTATTTCGGTTATATTTAGATTGGTATTATAATGTTTTGATATTTAATTATTGGAATGAGCAACTAGAATACTTGAATTACAATGTAGTTGTTTGCTGACAGTAAGCAAATCATACTTTTATAAATTAAATGCCATTAAAGTAGCAAATAGCATTATTTACTTTAAAATGACAAAGGCGGCCATCTTGGATTTATGTGGGTTGCCGAGGTGATACAGGCAAATAAGTATCATGAATGGATTCGTTGCCCCCTAAAACCTTGGAAAAGTGGTATTACTTGTATTTTTTACTTGCCGGGCTCCCAATATACTCGATTTGGGGGAATATGCAAATTAGGTAAAATACATAATTATGCAAATAATATGCATTGCTAGAGGTTGCCACGATGGCAACTCATCTTTGATATCTTAAATACATACTTAGAACATAACTGACAAATAATCATCCGGAATTATTGCTTATTAGGGGCTGTAGCCAATGAAAATCAATAATATTCATAAATATGCAAATTAGGGGAAGCCATCTTGGATTTCAGGGTGTTTCCCGTACAGCACTTACAAACGAGCACCGGAAATGGAATCCTTGCCTCAAAATACCCTAGAATACTAGTTTTCATCAATATTGTACTATTCCTAGATAGAAAATGACCCCTGACCTTATTTCACAAATATGCAAATTAGCTAATTATCTTTAAAATCGCCAAAATGCACCCTGGGACCAAAAATAAAAAATGGAAACATCACTTTTTCTCATCAGTAATGTATTTAGACCAAATTAAAAACTGTTTCCAAGATTATAGCAAAACAAATTGCTGCTTTACATAACCTGATAGACTAATACCAGTCTCTCCGTATTCATATCACTGTTCGGATAGACTTAAAGGGAACCATCAGGCAAAGAACGACACATGCTTATATATTTTGGTACCGTTTGATATTGAATAACTGTCCAACACTTTGAAGAGGGTTGTGTAATTCATAAATATACAATTAATCACCAACACTTAACATCTTACAGAACCAACAAGGCCTCGTGTTTCCGTACGCGCCAAACGTCTGCGAGTGCGCAAATTCTATACACGCGTACGTTTGGATAACACATATATACTTTAGTACGGTGAAGAATTGTACAATTATTTAATTTGTCTGAACTTGTTGGGGGAATGAATTACTAAAATAAACTATAACATTGTACTTATAAGAATGTTACCCAGAATAACTTCATAATAAACGAAAGATAATAGTTTTAGTAGTCAATGCCAAAAAAAGTTCCGAAAAAGGGCTTTTAGAAAATGTTTATCATTTGAAAGTTCATTATCATATGTAATAATTATGAGCTCATGATCCTGCAGAAGTCTAGGATTTGTTTGTTCTTTTGTCTCTTAACGTATTCGTGTATAGCTTTCGGCCCTGGTTCCGTAAGTGCGGGTGATTACTTGCTATTTAATATCAAATAACGGTACTATAACATACAAACCTGTGTTCTTTTTTGCTTGGTGGTCTCATTTAAGAGACATTGGCTATAAATCTGTCAATAAATTGGTTAGGGTTAACTAATGCAAAGTAGAAACAAGACAACGGGCGAACTGAGGCTCATGTGTTAAGCAACATGACGCTGTGGATCATGTGGAGACGAACACGATAACGACCGTCTACTACAGACACAAAACATGCTATACATGTCTGTAGGGAGAATATATCATATCACAAGAGGTACTGTCATCATTGTTGCTGATGTTGTTGTTGGTGTTTTTGTACACAGGCTGTAATCTCAATATATTCATGACATTCCGCTATCATTATTTTTCCCCCGTTTGGTCTGACTATGTGTCATTAAATAGTCTATCAATAATTCGGTAGGGTAAAATGTCAAAAGTGAAACATGAAAACGGCCGAACTGGGCCACATCCTGGAATCAAGACGGTGCAGGGGATCAAGTGGAGACAGATAGAATAACAGCCGCCTTCCCACAGCCCCTAGCAACGTGAACTTGACCCAGAATTGCAAATTATAAGCATTGCGTTCACATTGACAGTGGTGCTGATTGGTTTACAGACGCGTTCATATTGACAATGGCGCTGAATGGTTTACACAAACTCGTTTACATTGGCAGTGGTGTCGATTGGTTTGTGGACGCGTTCACATTGATAGTGTCGCTGATTGGTTTACACAAACTCGTTTACATTGGCAGTTGTGTCGATTGGTTTGCGGACGCGTTCACATTGATAATGTCGCTGATTGGTTTACACAAACTCGTTTACATTGGCAGTTGTGTCGATTGGTTTGCGGACGCGTTCACATTGATAGTGTCGCTGATTGGTTTACACAAACTCGTTCACATTGACAATTGGTTTACAGACGCGTTCAATAAAGTTTGATTATTTACTTCTGGGAACGCCCTTATCGTAACCGTCGAAATGATAGTCGTGAAGATTGCGACTAACTTGGAATTGTATACTTTTGTTGAATTTCTGAGACGCGTCGTTCGTTCAATAATGATTATTTACGTCTGGGTCCGACCTGATGATTGCTTCCGTCCTCAAGGCGCGATCTAGATTTCGAATCCGGAACATTTGCGAAGACCAGAACACTTCTTTGGGTGATATAACCACCAGACTACGGGGGTAGGAGCCTTTTCACAAGATCCCACGTCTCAAAATTTGATAGGAAAATTGAAATCAGCCCACAAAGATATCTGCA
Organism: Echinarachnius parma; assembly: GCA_037951105.1. Classification (NCBI taxonomy): domain Eukaryota; kingdom Metazoa; phylum Echinodermata; class Echinoidea; order Clypeasteroida; family Echinarachniidae; genus Echinarachnius; species Echinarachnius parma. The sequence goes on along the minus strand of JBAMJV010001002.1, from coordinate 13,109 downwards.
TTATGTTATAGTGCTAAATTTGTACAAAACTTTATTGTTGGTCTCCAGCAGGGGGAGGGCTGGGTGACCGCCCGCTCCATCCCAACCTGGGTATACGCCACTTGGGATGAGGGCTTTTCCAACTTCTCAATTTACATCGACAGTCACAAAACAACACAAACAAGTGGAAACTTGTGTGGGGAGAATATTCCGTATAATAGAAGTTAATTAGCCACATAGGACAGAGCTGGTGATCAACCATCCCAACCCCCCTCCCCCCACCCCCCCCCCCCCCCCCCCCCCGTCAATAAAACATGTGCGCTAATTATTATGTAACACTATAATAGCCCATGATATTATGGTAGTACATGATGATGATTCGGGCATTTCATTACGCCCTCGTTTAAAGGGGACCAAAGAACAACACATTATTATATGTTTTGGTACCGTTTTGTGATATCAAATAGATACCCAACATTTTGCAAAGGGTTGTGTAATTCATAAACAAAGCAATTAATTTCCACCACTTACGGAACCACTACTATTTCCTGGTTCCATACGGGCCAACCATTTGCGAGTGCGCCAATTCTATTCACGCGTACGTTTGTAGACAATAGATTCCCGGGCGTATATTTTGTTTACACCACTGTTGAGTCATTTTCGCCCAAACGGGCCCAAAACGCGCTGGTAAGCCAAGACTACCGCCTGCTGTATGCGACTTGCGCCTGCCGTATGCGATACCATTTATATGCATCAAAATCCTAGCCATTTTCTCAATAAAATCGTAGTTTCACACACCATGATAACTGTGAGTGTATTGTATCTACGGCAAGTATCATCGTCGTGGTCGTAGTCCGCATCGAGATCGGCCACTAATTAATGGTCACCCTCGCCCTTGGACTTGTCTTCGCTAGATCGATATCGCAGAGTCGCAGAGAAATTAATATGGCGTACAGCAGGCTATAGTCTTGGATTACCAGCGCGTTTTGGGCCCGTTTTGGGCGAACATGGCTCAACAGTGGTGTAAAAAAAATATACGCTTCCCGGGCGATTCGTTTGCTCTGCACACATTAGTCTTCGCAATTCAGACCGCATGAACGCATGCTTTAGAATGGTGATGCGTTTTCCAATTATATATATTTTTTTCTGGAAACATATTTTTGTGAACTTGTTGATGGAATGCAATACTAAAGATGTAACCTTTCTTTAATAAGAATACCATTCTTGGGTGGTGGTACCCTTTAAGTCCGTTAATATTGTACTGCTCTCTGTAAAAAAAAAAGTATTCTAGTCAAATTATCAAATTACCGACCTACCAATACATCCTTGAATCATTTACCTGCGTTTCTACCCCCCCCCCCCCCCCAACTCCCCCGTTAGCATGAGTAAATTCCTGGTAACACCACTGCAGCACTGAACGTACTATTGAATTGTATTTATATTGTTTGATTTTGTTGTAATCAGGACCTTGGTGAAAAACAGCATCATTGCTAACCTTGCAATCCTGAATAATTATTTTTGAATAAATAAATTCATTGCTGCCCGATAAGGAACAGTCTGAAAGACGTGTGGTGTGGACACATGGATTTCCCAGGAACGATCGACCGAATGAGAAATGATAGTCGATAGGGAATGAAAGTCAAGGCAGACCGTGCCTCTAACATGGCTAACATGGCTAATCAGGTGATCATGTTAACTCGTAGATATGGCCAGTGGCGTAGCGTGGTCGGACTGTTTGGGGACGCGATTGATTGGGGCACACCTTATGTATTTTTTGTTTTTCCACAGATTTTCGCTTCATGTTTTGTATTTGTATTGTAACATTCTTAGAGGGGGGACACGTGCCCCCGACCTCCCCCCCCCCCCCCCCCCCGCCCCGTGCCCCCGTAGCTACGCCAATGGATATGGCATACATAGTCGGCTGTTGCCGGTCAAATTCGGCGTCTTTGTTTCAACCATTTTCAAGTGGCTGCACAGCCCCATAGACGGAATGAACTTCAATGAATTAATTGAGGAAGGGCACGTGCCCCTATCCTACTCCGCCCCTATAATTATGTCTTAGTAGTAGCACCGACATTATTCTTGTAAATCTTAATGACCTTTTGGTGCGTTTTGATAGGGTCGGTTGCAGAGTTAATTCGGCGTTTCTTGTTCATGAACTGAAACGAGGTCAAAAACGTCAAGTTAACGTTATTTGTTTGGATATGGACAGCTGTTGTGGGTAATTTGTGGTTGTTGTATCAAATGTTTCTAAGTGGATACGCCAACAGGTACGACCTTCGATGAGGGGGGCATGTCACCATGTCCCTTCTGTAAAAGGCCGGCGGCAATGCAGAAGTTAATTAAACATTTTAGGGGTCTGCTTTTTTAATCTGACGGATTCATCACAAAATATTTCACTTAATACACTATGGTAATTTTATGGGCTATTTTGATAATAAGGGGGTAACATCGCCCTCAGCTTTCCTACTCTGGCCGGGGGGTATGTAACCACCCCCTTCAGTAAAAAGCCTCTAAACATTCAGAGCCCCAACCGCCCGCCCCTCCTCCACCCTGCCGTTGCACTCATCATGGATAATGCTTGATTATGGACGAGTCGACTTATTGGCGTCGTTGAGTTTGATGTTCTCGAGAGGATGCAACCAAAAAGATGCAACGCCCTGCGGCAACGGACAAGGACACCTGATCCCTCATCATGCCCTGCGGCAACGGACAAGGAGACCTGATCCCCCATCATGCCCTGCGGCAACGGACAAGGAGACCTGATCCCCCATCATGCCCTGCGGCAACGGACAAGGAGACGTGATCTCCCATCATGCCCTGCGGCAACGGACAAGGAGACCTGATCCCCCATCATGCCCTGCGGCAACGGACAAGGAGACGTGATCCCCCATCATGCCCTGCGGCAACGGACAAGGAGACTTGATCCCCCATCATGCCCTGCGGCAATGGACAAGGAGACCTGATCCCCCATCATGCCCTGCGGCAACGGACAAGGAGACGTGATCCCCCATCATGCCCTGCGGCAACGGACAAGGAGACTCAATCCCCCATCATGCCCTGCGGCAACGGACAAGGAGACTCGATCCCCCATCATGCCCTGCGGCAACGGACAAGGAGACCTGATCCCCCATCATGCCCTGCGGCAACGGACAAGGAGACTCGATCCCCCATCATGCCCTGCGGCAACGGACAAGGAGACTCAATCCCCCATCATGCCCTGCGGCAACGGACAAGGAGACCTGATCCCCCATCATGCCCTGCGGCAACGGACAAGGAGACTCGATCCCCCATCATGCCCTGCGGCAACAACAAGGAGACTCGATCCCCCATCATGCCCTGCGGCAACGGACAAGGAGACCTGATCCCCCATCATGCCCTGCGGCAACGGACAAGGAGACCTGATCCCCCATCATGCCCTGCGGCAACGGACAAGGAGACTCGATCCCCCATCATGCCCTGCGACAACGGACAAGGAGACCTGATCCCCCATCATGCCCTGCGGCAACGGACAAGGAGACTCGATCCCCCATCATGCCCTGCGGCAACGGACAAGGAGACTCGATCCCCCATCATGCCCTGCGGCAACGGACAAGGAGACCTGATCCCCCATCATGCCCTGCGGCAACGGACAAGGAGACCTGATCCCCCATCATGCCCTGCGGCAACGGACAAGGACACCTGATCCCCCATCATGCCCTGCGGCAACGGACAAGGAGACTCGATCCCCCATCATGCCCTGCGGCAACGGACAAGGAGACTCGATCCCCCATCATGCCCTGCGGCAACGGACAAGGAGACCTGATCCCCCATCATGCCCTGCGGCAACGGACAAGGAGACCTGATCCCCCATCATGCCCTGCGGCAACGGACAAGGAGACTCTATCCCCCATCATGCCAAAGCCCTCTATACAAGGATCAAGAGCCCTCCTCCATCTGATCTGTTTACCCCCCCCCCCCCCCCCCCCCCCATCTTGTTTAGATATGGACTGCTGCGTGTTTCCACCGTTTCCAAGTGTGTTCACCACGGAATGACATTTGATGATGGCGTTAGAAAACCACCCAACCCCCTCACTCTTGTTGCTAATTTATAACGATTTTGGCGTCATTGTTTAAACACTTAAATGCAGGTGCAGAAAATGAGCACAGAAATAGCGAGGTGAAAGGGACAGCCGAACATGCCAAAGGGAAGGAAGGGTGGTTCGCGTCCTTCTTGTTTTTTTTGTTTAATCAAACTTCTGTCCTTCAGTTCACCAAACTTATACTACTTATTACATAGTGACCTTTTGGTGTGTTTGGATAGGGTCCGTTGCAGGGTAAATTAGGCGTTGGATGTGGATGAACTGAAAAGAGGTCGCAAACATGACCAGATGAAAGGAGAGGCGGTGCGTCCCGTGTCCGGTCAAACCTTTGGTTGCATCCCTCTAGTCTGTTGTACCCGTGTTTGTTTGTTTGCTTGTTTGCTTTATTTGGACAGGATAATCGTACGAAGGGTCAGGAGAATCAGAAAGGGCAGTGTAACTCACTCTTTTTTTATTTGGTTACATAAAAGAAACTGAAAGGCGCTGTATCGTCGTGTCACAAAGACCAGGCAGGGAGGCGCAAGTAATTAACCAATTGCTTTTGGGAACCTTGTGGGTCCTGTATTAATTATATGTGGATAACACAAGCTAGTACGGCACAGGCTAACGTTTTACTTTATTTGCATAGGGTCATTCTACGAATGGTCAACATGGTCAAGAGAATCGAAAAGGGCGGGATAACTCACCCTTTGTATTTGGTTACAAGTCATGATGACACTTTTAAAGACGCTGTATCGTCGCGTCACAAGACGATATTCAAAGAGCAGGCAGGGATGCGCCATGTAAAAACACGTCACACATTCTGTAGTTTTTGTATGTTAGAATTACGCGAGTGTCAAGCTCGCAAACAATGCCGCCTTGTTCTAAAGCCGCAGCGCTCCCCCGTGCGCCCTCCGAGTTTTCCAACACAGTACCTTTAACATGTTTAATAAGCCAAGCTCATGTAATCCATGAATAAACCAAGGCAACGACAATCTGCAAGACAGAGGGGCCACGTCAGGAACATGTGTCCAATTTCATTGTTTACCCGTGGGTCATCATCAATTCAGCAAGCTCGGTCGTTTTGCATGTCAAGTGCCTAAAGTAATGAGAAATATGCATAGTGACCGGGCAGCACGTTTGACGTTTTCTGGCCAAATAAAAACAAATGGTCTGCATACTGATGCATCGCGGCTACCTTAATGAGAAGAAAGTTCCCGGGAGGGGTTAGAGGGGAAATTGTCTAATTCTAGCTACTCCGCTTCAGGCTTTATCAAGCATGTCAAGGGACGTATTTAGCACCACGCGATGACAATTCTCAATCCTGTACCCCTGCAATTTCATCCCATCGCACTTGTCCTTACAAAAAGCTTAACTGAACCCTAGATCTTTATACCAAGCCATACAAACGTGTGGACGTGTTGCATTATACGTTACATCCTTGAACTTGTTAGAAGTAGGAGAGTTAAAGGGAATGCGCCGTCGTGTAATGAAGAACGCTTTTCAAGGAGGTCAGAGGAAGACGTCATTATTCAATTCCTAACACGTCGTATGCTGCTTTATATGAGACACAGATCCGAATTGTTATCACACTATCTAGTAATCTAACCATTGCTTAAATGTCTCATAATTGACAATCTAATTCACTGAATACTAAAAGTACATTAGGTATTGGGCTCACGCACAGTTCCGTGTGCGTACTTAGCGTCTGTGTTAGCACCGAGCGCATGACACACGCAAGATGGCTGGCTGCGCACATAATATTATTGGGTTAGTGCTCTCGACACCTCGGAGTTTTAAATTTAAAAAAAGAGTCTCAGGTTATCGCAATAAGCAGTGTGTTAACAGTTGCACTCTTTGTCCAAATGGCGGGCGAAATAATTGGGCTTGTTGAATGGCAAATGACCCCCGTGTATACAAACAAGATCAGTCTATCCAATTTAGGTCAGAAGCCGTAAACTCTTGAGGATAAGTCAAGATCACTGCCGTGAGGTGTTGAGCTCTCAAAGCTCTCGTGCTGTAGGCTACATTATTCTAAGGGCAGTGAAGTAGCGATGGGGAAGGGGGGGGGGGGGGGTAAAAAAAAAACCAGTAAGAAACATAAGGGGCCATTTTTTAAAGAAAAAAAGAAATACATAAGGTGTGCACACAATCATTTTGCCTGCCCCCCCCCCCCCCCCTAATCAGCCCGACCACGCTACACCACCGCCTATGAGGCAGGCAAATGGTAAGGCCTTGCCCCCTTACCCATCTGAAAGGGGTTTCGCCGCCCTACTGCTCTGATGGAAACAATTAATAAGGAATTATAAAGCCTAATCTGGTTTAATAATAAATTCAAACCAGTGGCAGCAATGTTACAATTTCATTGTAAATATTTTTAAAAAGTCGCTCACTTCACCATGTTCACATCTAACAAAGATGCGCGCAACTCAACATAGTACAGAGTGTATGTTTATACGGTGTTTTTTTATCAGGGGGCCACTAATGAACCTAAATACTAAAGAGGTTTGAATGAATTGATTACGAGTAAATTACGCTGTAGACCCTATGCAAGTGTTGATTAAATCACCGATGCATTATTCAACTGTCATACTCTACAGGCATATTAGTGACCTTTTACAAGTCACCGATGCATTAGGTGACTTGTAAGAGATCACTTATATGCCCGTAGATTATGACAATTGAATAATGATTCAATTGTCATAATCTACGGGCATATAAGTGACCTCTTACAAGTCACCTAATTAGTCACATACAATTCAGAATTCTCTTTCACACGTTTCGGAGTGCATTGGAGGCCGCTGGATTGATAAGCGTCAAGTAATCACCGAAGCGGTATTCTGTCGATTCTACTTAACCAGCAACCCTGTAGCTTCGGCAGGAGAATGCACCTGTGATTTGATAGCTGTCTTTATTTCGTATACGCATGATTCAAGCATTATAGTGCATCCTATAAAGGACCATCAAAGGCATGAAGGATTTTTGCACTATCGTGTGAACAAAATCCGAGAGGATACCGTTCAATTGTTTTGTTTTTTTCATCGCATAAATGTGGAGTGTTTGCTCACCAATGCATCATTACGGTATTTTCGCAAACCTGAGGACGACGAGTAGTGGGGTGGTTATGGGGTCCATGACTGCATTTTGGGGTACGATTGTTTTACTTGGCATACATACTCCTTGGATCAAAAGAAGAAAATTCGTCAAAAGAGACACTCTGTATCTATGCAAATTCGGCCTAATTTCCATAATTGATACAGAGTGTCTCTTTGGATAAATTTTCTTCTTTTGATCCAAGGAGTTTGTATGCCAAGTAAAACCATTGTACCCCAAACTGCAGTGAACACCCATATTTGTGGCCCCTACTAGAAGAAATGACGTCATTTAGGCGAGAAATTACGTCACTTACGTTCTCTCTCGTCGTCTGGCCAATCTGAGCACTAGTTCATGCCCGATTTCAGGTTCGTCGGAAAATCCAGTGCACCGTCTTCAGAATTACCGTACGTAATCAGAGAAGTATCAACATGTATATGTGTGTGTGTGTGTGTTTTATACGTGTGTATGTGTATGTGTGGTGGATTATGTAACTGGTGTATGCGTGTGTGTTTGAATGTGTGCGTTTGTGGCTTTGTGTACGTGTGTGCGCATTTGTGCGTGTGTGTGTGTTTGTGAGTGTATATGTGTTTGTTTTTGTTTGTTGGAATGCGAGTGCCTGCGTGCGTGTGTGTATGCGTATTACGGTATGGGTTTTTGTTTGAGTGTGTGCGTGTGTTTGTGTTTGTTTGAGTGCTCGCGTGGATGAGTGTGTGTGTTTGTGTGTGTGGATGTGCGTGTGTGGGTGTTTGTGTGCATTTGTGAGTGTGCATTCATGTGTTTGTGTTTGTGTGGGTGTGTGTTGTGTATCTGTATGCGTATATGTGGGAGTTGTATTAATGTTGTGTTTGTGTGTATACGCGTGTGTAAGGGTTTGTGTTTGTGTGGGCGCATGTGTGGGGTGTTTGTGTGCATTGTTGTTTGTTTGAGTGCGAGTGCGTGCGTGCGTGCGGGAGTGGATGTTTGTGCGTGTGAGTATACGTGTGTGTAAGTGTGTGTGTGTTTTGTGTGATTGAATGCGTGTATGTGTGTGTGTGTCTGTGTTGGAGTTAGTTCAGTCGGGTCGTGTGTTTGCGCATGTGTATGTTTGAAAGTGTAAGGTGTGTGTGAGTGTTTGTCATGATTGTGTGTAGAAGGGAACGACGTCATTTTGAACGCGCGTTAACTAAAAACGAAAATGGTTCAAAGGCAGCGAACTGGTAGTGAACAGCACGGGTTGACTACATTCAATAGACCGCTTCTGTGATGTATGCAAATAATAGGGAGTTTTCGCTAATGTGAACGAGAACGAGTTTCCCGTCCTAGAACGACCGTTTCAGGGTGGCCCAGAAATAACGGAACGGGGTATTTGCCATTGTGATAATATGTTCACTGGATAGATAATCTTTTTAAAAGAAATTCGTTATTCCGAACACCCAAACAAAAACATTACTGTTGATGATATCAAAGTTCTTTTTAAAAGATTATCTATCCAGTGAACCTAGTCTGTATGTTTCTTTATAATGGAAAGTACCCCGTTCCGTTATTTCTGGGCCACCCTGTATAAGCAAATAATATGCGTATGACGTAATACTCCACGTTGGCACTGTTTAACAATAGTAACTAGGTCCGGTAAGCTCCGGCATACTTATCTTGCCGAACCTAGTTACTATTGTTAAGTTTGCCAACGGGGAGTCTATACGTCATACGAATATTATTTGCATACATCACAGAAGCGGTCTATTGAATGTAGTCAACCCGTGCTGTTCAATACCTGTTCGCTGCCTTTGAACCATTTTCGTTTTTAGTTAACGCGCGTTCAAAATGACGTCGTTCCCTTCTACACACAATCATGACAAACACTCACACACACCTTACACTTTCAAACATACACATGCGCAAACACACGACCCGACTGAACCAACTCCAACACAGACACACACACACATACACGCATTCAATCACACAAAACACACACACACTTACACACACGTATACTCACACGCACAAACATCCACTCCCGCACGCACGCACGCACTCGCACTCAAACAAACATCAATGCACACAAACACCCCACACATGCGCTCACACAAACACAAACCCTTACACACGCGTATACACACAAACACAACATTAATACAACTCCCACACATACGCATACAGATACACAACACACACCCACACAAACACAAACACATGAATGCACACTCACAAATGCACACAAACACCACAACACGCACATCCACACACACAAACATACACACTCATCCACGCGAGCACTCAAACAAACACAAACACACGCACACACTCAAACAAAAACCCATACCCGTAATACGCATACACACACGCACGCAGGCACTCGCATTCCAACAAACAAAAACAAACACATATACACTCACAAACCAGGCGCGCCGGAAGCAGTTTTGGATTGGGGGGGCAAAACCCTAAGGGGGCTCACGATTTATGTGTTTAGGGGCTCATGCCCCAACCACACTCACAGAGTTGCCAACTTTGAGCGAGGAGGTGAGAGTGAGACATTGCCGAGGCTTTTTCATTTTTTGACTTGAAATTGTGCAATCTGGTGCATTAAAAACATGATCCAACAACATAGCTAACAACCAAAAATGAGTCCCGAGGGAGCGAAGCGACCGAGGGCTGGGGCAGAGCCAGAGGGGGAGGGTTTGGAGGGGTTTCCCCTCCCACGGGAAGATTTTGCATTTATATAATTTAAATGGTGTGCATTCTGGTGCATAAAAACATAAACATATGCCACATTCGTACGATCCAACATTAAAGCTTACAGCCAAAAATGAGTCCCGAGGGAGCGAAGCGGACCGAGGGTTGGGCAGAGCTCAGAGGGGGGGCGGGGTTGGGAGGGGGTTTCCCCCTCCCACGGGTAAGATTTTTGCTTTATATACTTGAAATGGTGCATTTTGGTGCATAAAAACATAAACCATATGCCACATTATGTATATGATCCAACAACATAGCTTACAGCCTAAAATGAGTCCCGAGGGAGCGAAGCGACCGAGGGCTGGGTGAGAGCCAGAGGGGGAGGGTTTGGGAGGGGGTATCCCCCTTCCACGGGGAAAATTTTGCATTATATACTTGAAATGGTGCAATTTTGTGCAATAAAAACATAAACCATATGCCACATTATGTATGATCCAACAACATAGCTTACAGCCAAAAATGAAGTCCCGAGGGAGCGAAGCGACCGAGGGCTGGGTGAGAGCCAGAGGGGAGGGTTTGGGAGGGGTATCCCCCCTCCCACGGGGAAAATTTTTCATTTATTATACTGAAATTGTGCAATTTGGTGCACAAAAACATACACCATATGCCACATTATTATGATCCAACAACATATAGCTTACAGTCAAAAATGAGTCCCGAGGGAGCGAAGCGATCGAGTGCTGGGGCAGAGCCAGAGGGGGATGGTTTGGAGAGGTGTAATCCCCCTCCACGGGGAAGATTTTGCATTCATATACTTGAAATGGTGCAATTTGGTGCACGTCACACAAACAGCCAGAGCAATAACAGCCTACAACAGGAACTACGTGGACCGGTACAGAAAAATCCACCCCAGACGTACCATACGCAAGTTACACAACAAACTGAGATAATTTGTTTGCGCGCGAAGCGCGCAGCGAAAACGTTAAAAGGATGTATAACTTAGTTTTTAAACGTTAGAATTAACAAGTATTGGCTGATACATTAAATGTTTTCTTTTCCTTTTTCTTTCTTTCTTTCTTTCTTTTCTTTTTTTTTCTTTTTTTTTTTGAGGGAGGGGGGGGGGGCTTTTTGGGGGGGCAAAAACGCGTTTTGCCCCCCCACTTTTTGGATTGGGGGGGCGGCCGCCCCCCCTGCCCCCCCACTTCCGGCGCCTATGTCACAAACACACACACACGCACACACGTACACAAAGCCACAAACGCACACATTCAAACACACACGCATACACCAGTTACATAATCCACCACACATACACATACACACGTATAAAACACACACACACACACATATACATGTTGATACTTCTCTGATTACGTAATTCTGAAGACGGTTGGATTTTCCGACGAACCTGAAATCGGGCATGAACTAGTGCTCAGATTGGCCAGACGACGAGAGAGAACGTAAGTGACGTAATTTCTCGCCTAAATGACGTCATTTCTTCTAGTAGGGGCCACAAATATGGGTGTTCACTGCAGTTTGGGGTACAATCGTTTTACTTGGCATACAAACTCCTTGGATCAAAAGAAGAAAATTTATCCAAAGAGACACTCTGTATCAATTATGGAAATTAGGCCGAATTTGCATAGATACAGAGTGTCTCTTTTGACGAATTTTCTTCTTTTGATCCAAGGAGTATGTATGCCAAGTAAAACAATCGTATCCCAAAATGCAGTCATGGACCCCTTAACCACCCCACTACTCGTCGTCCTCAGGTTTGCGAAAATACCGTAATATTCGTATGACGTATAGACTCCCCGTTGGCAAACTTAACAATAGTAACTAGGTTCGGCAAGATAAGTATGCCGGAGCTTACCGGACCTAGTTACTATTGTTAAACAGTGCCAACGTGGAGTATTACGTCATACGCATATTATTTGCTTATACAGGGTGGCCCAGAAATAACGGAACGGGGTACTTTCCATTATAAAGAAACATACAGACTAGGTTCACTGGATAGATAATCTTTTAAAAAGAACTTTGATATCATCAACAGTAATGTTTTTGTTTGGGTGTTCGGAATAACGAATTTCTTTTAAAAAGATTATCTATCCAGTGAACATATTATCACAATGGCAAATACCCCGTTCCGTTATTTCTGGGCCACCCTGAAACGGTCGTTCTAGGACGGGAAACTCGTTCTCGTTCACATTAGCGAAAACTCCCTATTATACATCATCACCGAATTACCATACCCACTGCAGAGAAAATAAATTGTATGGAACGTTTAGCAGAGTAAAGGTTACTTGACTACAGTGGCCACGTTTCTTGTTTCTTGTGGTGTTTCGTGTGGTCACTATACACGGGTTTGACTGTAAAATAAACGCACGTATTATACAACTCCCCATTAACTTTGGTACTAAGCCAACCCTTGAGTGTGCAGGGGATAGGGAATAATTGACATACTCGAGTCGTCGAGAGAATTGTTCGGGAATTTACGTTTCTCATTGTCAACGACATAATATACGCCGGTGATTATAGATAAGGGTTGGGTGCCCTCTGATATGAGGACGCCGTCTCATTATAGCCTAGTCCTACTATAGCGTATCTCCTTCCGTGTCCTATTTCTTCGACATCCGGAAGGTACTAGCAGAATACTGGCAGGAAACGATGCGGACCAAGTATAGTACGGAATGGGCTAATTATGATACTTTTAATTCGGCTCCGTTTCGCCGCATTTTGGTCGGATAGGAAACGAAAGGAGATACGCTATAGTGGGACCAGGCCATACAGCAATCAATGTTATAAATGGGTTCAACTCAAATGAAGGGTTTACATGTTACTTTCATGAACTACAGAAACAGTAGACAACTGCAGTTTTAATCAAACGAACCCGAACGAATACTCATGAGAGACTGGTACACAATTTATTGGAGGTGTACATTCCATGTTTCGCTTTATTACAACACAAAAGGAGCAAAGAAAATGAGGCTTTGCGTGAATTGTACCCGCGACCTTTGGTAACTATAGACCCACTGAGGAACAATGTCCTGTTGATGGCACCTCTCTCCAGAAAGCCTTTTCCCCTAATGTTTTAGTAAATTTTCTTGACAATACATTGTATTGATTGATTGATTGATCGAACTGGTGTATTGAGCACAATATGATTAAGCGGGCTAAGGGGCTGATACATATCAAATTGACAACAATAAACATCGAACGTTCATTTTGGAGCAGTAGCTACGCCTCAGTCAATGGGAATAGACGGCATCCAAGAGAAAACCAATCAAACTGGCTCAAATGAAGGGCTGTGCAGTTTCTCGTCAC
>JBAMJV010001001.1:0-25897 GCA_037951105.1 Echinarachnius parma | reverse complement strand
GGGGGGGGGGGTCTTTATCTTATTTCCATCATGTGCGGAGATGTATTACAGGGGATGACATTCTACGTCAATGATGATACTGGTAAGGATGAAATACGATTTCACAATAAAATACAAGATTTAAATTATACATTTCAGCCCATTTATTCGACATTTGTTTGGGTTACATAACGTTTGTGCAAATAATATCACAAACCAGAAATACAAAATCCGATACAAAGAATGCGCATGTAAAACAATCATACTTATAGAAGGCCACAACATTAGTGTAAAACTACACAACATGTGTAGATGAAGTTTTTCAAGTTCTTGGTTCATGCATATAATTACATTCGTAACGCATTGTAATACAATGTAATTGACATTCGTAACGCATTGTAATACAATGTAATTGACAATAATATGTAATGTACAAAATTGACAATATTTTTTTTTCATGATAAATATTCAAGTATATTATATTGATTATAATAAAATACAATAGCCTATACATTGATTTCCGTTTCGCCATACAAGTTCGGTTTGGTCACATGATGTTAAAAACAATTCTACTAATTATTTAATTAAAGGACACCCTGAATAGGAACAGAATACAACATCGAATGGATATGTAACGATTGATATGCGAAGCAAATTAAGATGACTATTCAAGGATAAGTTCACTTATAAACATCGATATACAAAATATATTTAGGTGATAAAAACTAATAGAGCTCTAACTGTTTGTATTCCATATAATTATACCTTCCTCATTCGGATGTGTTTTATATTTTAAACTCATTTAAAATGGGTATCACAGAACGTATATATTTTGTAGCATCTTCTATATTCCTGATGCGTCTCTTGTTATTTAATTGAATTAGAAATACATGTATTTAACATGATTGAATTCATTTTATTCAGTTTATTGTTACGTAATGTATAATTGTATCACGTTTAAGCCCTGCATTGACAGTTATGCGTCATGTCCTGGGCTGAGTCTGTCCTGAGTCTGTTCACTTTTACACTTGTTCCTTTGTTGAATTTACAATAAAGTGATATCAAATCATTATTGTATATTGGTATCACATTCACAATACTCATAAAAATCAGCAGGATACAAAATAGGAAGTATAATTAATTAATAGACCCATTGCACATCTTCACAGAGTAAAATGGCAAGTACATCTGTCAAGGCATATTTGCCTTGTTTTTTTACAACATTATGCGAGTAATTTGCAATATCGGTATTTAGTTTGATGTTACATTATTTCAAAATAAATACATTTAACGGACCGGCATTACAGTCATGTGTCAAACACGTGAGCAAACTATACCACAAATGAAACAATTATGCATGAGTGTCCATGTATATACAGGAAAGTGCATATAAACTTCGCACAAAAAGTTCCGCAATCGAGGTTTGCGTATTAATAACTTTTCTATTACATTATTACCATTCATAAATTGGGTATCATTGGAAAGCGTGAATTCTCCCCTTTACATTGATATAACATTTGCTTATTTTTTCATGGAATGTGCATTACATCCAAATGTAGGGCAAAGTCAAAAGTGAAATGTTGCAAAATTGCACTGATTTTGTCACAGTGTGCCTTCCTTTTGTTTGAAGAATAAGGTGGTCATGCATGAATGTTAATGGCTTAAACGTATCTTTATGATTTTGGATTTTGTGATGGTGCAGCAATTATGTCTTCATAATTATTTTGTTTGGAAATGACAATAAGCCGTTGACATTCATGCATGACCGCCTCAACCCCATTCAAGCCACGTTTTAATCTTCAAACAAAAGGAAGGGACACTGTTGAAAAAATCAGTGCATTTTGCAACATTTCATTTTTGACTTTGCCCTACATTCGGATGTAATGCACATTCCATGATAACATATCCATAGCAAATGTTATATCATTGTAAAGAAGAGGATTCACGCTTTCAAGTGATACCAAATTTATGAATGGTAGTAACGTAATAGGAAAGTTATGAATGCGCAAACCTCGATTGCGGAACCTTTTGTGCGAAGTATAGATATATTTGCTTATGCCACGAATTTTACCTTTTATGATTCATACATGTATCTAACAAAAGTATTGCCTTTGTAGATAAGGTGTTCGATCCACATGTATAGGCAGGCACCTTTTATGAGTTGAAAATGAGTTCGTTTATGATTTCAGTTGCTTTTGGTTTATACATGTATATGGTCGATTCCAACGAAAAGTGTACACGGCATGTTCAGACCTATTTTATTTTTTTTTAAAGGTCCTACAATCTCGATTTTTCTTTGAGCAGATGCATCTTGGCAAGACCTTTCGCGCCATACAAAATGTGTGACCATTGCATTTATATTTTTTTCTACAGGAACAAAAAACATGCTATTTTTGACCACTTTTGAAAAAAATCTCTTAACGTTTTTTTGAGCGGTTAAAATCTTAGAATGAAGACTTGATACGAATTGGTTTATTTTTACATGGGAAGTTGTTGCATATGTCAGGACTCATTATATGAGTTTTTGTAACTAACTGGCAATCATGTGATTTTTGGTGATTTTTTACCTAGTGGTAAATTTTAAGCGTTGCCTACGAATACATTTTTTAGCACTCATAACCTTATTGAAAAATTCATCACACGATTGAAAATGTGTGCTCAACTTAAACCCTCATGTGTCTGCTATTGAAATGCATTATCAAAAATCCTAGTGTTTTTATTGTATAGCCGTCAGAAATGTCAAAAGCTGAAAAGGCCCGTTTGGTAAAAAAAATGGCATTACCTACGTATACACTTCATCATGTCGTAGCTTCAATATGTATGTAGATTAGTGAGAGATAACTTAGTAACAGATGGAATATAGCATAACGCTAATATGTGCAAGGATTTATCGTTTTCAAATAATGATTTTAGGAGATATTCAACAAAATGTGTTGCATTCGTAAGTAACTTTTAACAAATTAAACGTTACTTACGAATACAAACATGACATAGGGAGTTTGATTCCTGCACTGACATTATTTCAAACGGCAAAATCACGTAGATATTTTGGCTTTTTGAAGAAAATGAGCGTGTTATGGTATGAAACAAATTTCCTTTTCATGCGTTATAATGTTCATATTTTTGGGGCATTTAGATTACGAGCACACCAGGTTAAAAAAGTTACTTTTTTTTGCCTCATTTAACATTAAACGATCTTCTCCTCCTTGTTAAACAAGCGTAATCATCATATTAATAAATGAATGTATGTGTATGATTCGAAGGCATCCTTTGGCAATATATTAAAATCAAAATAACGATAGTCAATGCTTTAATAAGAACATTAATGTGGCATTTTATCATGGGGACACTCTGTATTCGTAGGTAAAATGTACTCGTAGGTAACAAGAAAAAGTAAACTTTCGGATATTAAAGCCCATTTGTATGTCACAATCAACCTGATAAGTGTGCGCTTTCTAAATCCGACCAGATGCTATCATCATCTAGAGTTTCGACTGAAAATATGATTTATTTTGTTTACAAAGTTCCGAATACACAAAAATAATGATGTCATCATTGATTTTTTTAATCGGTTAATACAAAAAAGTGTTTAAAAACCACATGCATCTGATGGCCCACTATCTGCATCAAGATGATCAACCCATTCGACCCAAAAAAGCAATTGCGGTTGTTCGAATTGCATTTTGGTATTTTTGTCTATGAAATTTTCCTTGTAAAAACATATATCATGGAGTCTGTGTACATGGTATCTACTTTGACGTATGCACGAACAGTTGTATATAAACCACATGATAAGTCGACGTAATCGATTACTTTCATTCGTATTCCAATCACACGAGAGATTGAATCAGATATGGCTCTTTATAAAGTGGGTAAAATACCGAAGAACACACCATTTGATGTCTTAATATACTATATAAAGATGGTAAGAATGATATGTATAAAATGGCGCTTCATGTAATTGGCTCAATTTTGTTAAATTATTTATCTCACAATACACTCTTACCCCCTCCGAAAATTTGAATTGAAAAACAATCAATATGTTTCGCCTAACTTCAAGCTATACATGTACCTTATCCCAACCGTTCTCCCATTACCTCAGATATATACTTTTTGTATCTTGGGTAGATAGAAAATTCGATTATTTTTTGTTATATCATCTATAAGATGATACAACTTATTAGCATTTTCTTTATTTAATATTTATATCACATATAACAAGAGCATGTACACTGAAATATTGATACTGTTAAACAGGTTATGATTGCTATAAAGATTTATTTAACGGCCATTTTTGTTGTTAAAAAGTAAAATAACGTAATTGAAAACAATGATGATGCCGTGCTGTGATGTTTTCATATGCTGCCGTTTGATTGTATTAATATTATTGCAGCATTACATAATGTACACATACATCTCCAAGAATAACTTCGTTTATAATATTCTTGATAAATGTAGCACATAATAAGATTAACCTTATATTTTAGCACAATACAATAATATACTGTAAGACACAAAACTGGAAACAATACGAGTTAATCTTAGAAACATTCCAATTAAATTGGAGGGTTCGAATCAAACTAAGTAAGATGTTGGGATATGCAGGATTGGCCAATGTGTTTCATAAATATTCAACCCTTTAAGAACATGATAAGAGCGCTGTATGAATTGTTTTTTAGAAATCTCAAATGATCCTTTATTGCATTTATCAAACAGATAATATATTACCACTCATCGTTTGAGCAATCGTTTCAAATGTATGTTTGCCATTTTATGTGCACGCTGATGTACACATTATATACAGTGATTCACCCAAATATCAAAACAAATATATGCCCTCTCTTTCTCGAATTCGTGTTTTTATAGCTATGTCAGGAACAGTATATATTTACAGACCATAGGTATACAAGTTGTTTTTCGTATAGTCAAAATACAGTAATTAACTTTGCCTACTACATGTATATTTTGATATATGAACAAAATAATGTTACCTACGAACAAACTATAATATTCGTTTCTGTATTACCCAAATGTATCGTATCCCTAGAAATTCCAGATTAAACATTTTCTTACATAATGTTTGCAATATCAATGATGTGGATACTATCGATCAACATTAGGAATTCATATCTATAGTCAGGTTTAAATGTCCAAATGTTCACATTGAATATATATTTTGTTTTGAGGACACCACTTATGGTGTCAGTGTAAATGTTTAAGAAGTATTTTTACACCCAATTGATTGTAAGCACATTTGTATGATCGTATCTCACTTAGAACTGACAAGGGACCCCCATATTTCGTGACAGTCACTGTGAATAAAAGGTTTTTGTTACCTACGTATAAAGTAAATTACATGTTGCCTACGAATACTTATTTTTCACGTACATTGTATATGTGTCATATTTTTGCGCACAAACCTAAATTTGATATTTTTGGAAAGGGTATTTCCCACTCTTTAAGATAGTGGAAAATAATTCTGATTCACATATTATTAAAGAGATTATGAAAAGTGATACAACCTCATGTTTTTAAGACAGGAAAATCTCAACACAATAATAAAACATTCAAACTTGAAAATTTATAACAGAGTGATGTTTAAAACACAATATGTGAATGTATTCCATGATTAGCATCTTATAGATGAAATAAAAGCAAATGTTTGCATGAAGCAGATTGATTTGGAGTTCCATTATCACATTTTTAAAGTAATTCATCTGCATTCGTAGGCAACGTTAGGAAATGTACCATTAACTTCTCAAGGCCATTACCTGGCCGTTCGGAGAGATTAGTGATGGCACTTTTTTTCTAGTTATGGTTGACATGTCTACTTAACATGTGCAAAAGGATTAAAAAATCAAAGCAGTTTGAAATTCGAACCTAAAAATCTGGCCGTGTACACTTTTCGTTGGAATCGACCATATACATTCTGCAGATACAATTGTTTCGAATTAAAATTCAAAGGTAACATGATGTCCGGTTAGTGTATGGTTTACTAATACACTGATATACAATGTAGCAACCCTTTGTCAGTTTGTGGCAATAACGTTTATTTACTAGATCCCTTAATCCCTTTTAAGAAAGTACCACGGCCTATATGAACATTTATATTCACAAAACGCAACTTACATGACATATAACTATAAGTTATTCATTTGAATTACACTGCTTGGGAACATGTACACATACTCCAAAATCAACACATTTAACGGATCGGCATAACAGTCATGTTTCAAACATGTAATATAATACTTTTCATGAACATAATACATCATATTTGATCAAAAACAATAATGAAACTTGTATATTGTAGAAAAAGAAGGAATTTCTTTTTCGTTATATACCTAATATCACAGACGAGTATGTTCAAAATACATACGTTCAGCAATTTGTATTTTCCAAGTAAATTCAGTCATGACAAGTTCTGCACCGTAAGAGCAAATTACTTGAACATTATGAATACAAAACTATAACAAAATAGTTATATTTGTAATGATGTCCACCTGAGAACACAAACATGATTATGAATGAAATGCATATTTATGATACAATATCGTTCACAAAGGCTCTTGTAGAAATACGTATATATATGCAAAGTGGTCGTTGTTTTCCAGTGTAATACACACTAAACAGGTATTATATACGATATTATATATGATTCAGTAATCGTGGGCACAATGAATGTTTCTGCTCAATTGTCAAAAGACATTTCGTGATTAACATAACAATACAAGTAATTTCACAACCAAATTAATCTTGTCTCAGAAAAAAGAAACATATTACGCTAGTACTGAATAATTATTGTAGTACTCAAGTTCATGATTTAAAACCGACCAGTTTCTTATCGCACAAGATTTCTTTCAATGAACTACACATATGTAAACAAATGTCGTAAAATCGGGTGCGGTTCGTTATTCCGAAGGTTCGTTATTCCGAAGGTTCGTTATTCCGAACACGCAAATTTCCTATACCCGAGTGTTCGTTAATCCGAAAATGAAATAGGGTTCGTTAATCCGAACATTTGTTGCATTATTCCGAAGGTTCGTTATTCCGAAGGTTCGTTATTCCGAAGGTTCGTTATTCCGAAGGTTCGCTATTCCTAAAATGAAATCGGGTTCGTTATTCCGAAGGTTTGTTATTCCGAAGGTCCGTTATTCCGAGGGTTCGTTATTCCGAAGGTTCGCTATTCCTAAAATTAAATCGGGTTCGTTAATCCGAAAATGAATTTGGGTTTGTTATAATGCTATAATTTCATATAAAGAGATAAAATAAACTTAAATGTTTGATTGGTCTGGCCAAGGGAGGGAAAGGGGGAGGGGTATGCTTAATGCAGGCTGTAAATTAAATAAACAAAACACAAACTATAGTATTATAACAAGCCCGATTTAATTTTCGGAATAACGAACCCGATTTTATTTTCGGATCAACGAACCTTCGGAATAAAGAACCTTCGGAATAACGAACCTTCGGAATAACGAACCCGATTTTATTTTCGGATCAACGAACCTTCGGAATAACGAACCTTCGGAATAACGAACCTTCGGAATAACGAACCTTCGGAATAACGAACCTTCGGAATAACGAACCTTCGGAATAACGAGCCTTCGGAATAACGAACCTTCGGAATAACTGAACCTTCGGAATAACGAACCTTCGGAATAACGGACTGTAACCGTAAAATCAAGGTGAAATACCTTTGCTTATTCTTAAATTTAAACTTATTTTGGAACATTAATCAATAATTATTTCAACAATACACTAATCACTTTCGAGAATGCAAAACATATGACAATTATTATATCAGATTTTTATAATATACACCAGATCTAATATAATTCCTTATAATGAAGTATATGTAAAAAAAAGAAATGTCTTCTATAAAAGTATATGTATAATGTTTTGCTACTTAACCTCATAATTAAAACTTACACATGATTTATTGCGCGAAACATACCATGAAATTGTAAGTGCGCGATTGATATGACAATATTGAATACAAGATAGAAAATGCAGCATACATATAATTTGTACCGATTCTAAAAATAATCCCCACAGGACCAATCATGATTTTATATAATCACTTTTGAAGCAATGTAAGAAAATATAAATATCTTACAAATGTTCATTGAAATATAATTAAATTCATTGTATATTTTCAATCATCATAGCCGAGAAGGCTAAGTTGCAGTTGACTTTAATGCAGAGAATGAAACACTCAAAATATCACACATATATATATATTGTGCAATTACTGGAGAAACAACAGTTTCATCATTAAACATAATGATATATATACATTTATTAATCAACAATGTAATTTTGTGTAATTCAATGCTACAGTGGATGTAGGATAAAAGGTGTTTTACAGCAGTTTCAATGGTGCTACACGAATCGAATCATTATTATCATTATTGTCATTATTGAATGAGTATAACAGTTTGTGGGGTTTCCCCTTTAATACAAATATATACAATAACAAAGTAAACAATAACTTATACCATCGTAATCTCAGTAGGAATACAAAAATGAATTTTTAAAAAGCTGTACATTATTTAGCATAAAAGGTTTACTTACAGGTAATACATATTCCACATGGCATGAACTGGCATTAAAAAGTCCAACGGAGAAGATCACAAAGACTGTCAAAAATAAGGTCATAAGTGTTTTGTGATAGTTCAAACCTACCTTTTCTGTTTCAAAAAAAAAGTCTAAGGTAAATAAAGTGCAGGTTCTAAGTGGTGGTCAAACCTTTGGGTCTCGACAGAAAAGGGAAAATGGAAACTCCTTCACATTATGCCCGGTAGTGAACATAAAAGGAACCACTGACCACCATCATACCTGTGAACTACACATTCATCTATCCACTCTCTGATTTGTGTAAATTACTAAATTCAAAATCAACATACTGTATATGTAAGGAATAATTTTACTATTGCAATTTTGGAATGTTAACAAGTTATCTATTATGACATAAAAACAAATTTTCTCAAAAGATTAGCATATTCCAAGCAGTAATTAGTTATAGATTGACTAAAAAACGATTTTGGTATAAATCGTCATATTAATGATTAATTATTAGAAATGGGACAAAAATTCAGCTTATGCCATTGGAAACTAGTGGTTGCCTTCTTATGCATTTTTGAAAATAATTTTTTTTCTGTTTTGCTGCTATGTAATTCTTGAAGTCAAATACTATACATTTTGTACAAACTATTGAACAAGCCTTTGATACATTTTTGGAGAGTTAAACCAAAAACAAATCCGCCTTCATCTCAACATAACATGATTGCCATCTGAAATAAATTAATGCAGGAAATGAAACATATACATGAATACACTGAATCGCTCTTTGAAAATAATGCGATATACATGTATATAAAAATACCATCCTTTTGGTAGGAACTCATAGCAGCTACTGTCTTCCCTTCTTGTACACCAACTTAGTTGCTAGTTGTAGATATTAGTACTACATGTATATGCTGCTTGTGTCATGGAGATTTAAGCACTTGTCCTGTTGCTGCTAGCGTGGACCTGAAATGAGCATTGATTGTTAAACGTTATACGGGAAAAAATGTATTGTCTGTTAAGATTCACTTTTTCATCTTAAGCAAAATTATTGCGTATTGCTGACTTGTTTTGCCTGACAAAAATAGACTATAAATTGTATATTGTAGTGATTAAGTAAAATAATACAGAACAGAATTTTCTTCAATGCAAAGTTCACCACAATGAAAATTTGACCGAATATAAATAAGAAGGAAAATTATAAAATTAATAAAACAAAAAAAAGGAAAATACACAAAACAAAGAGGTAAAGATATGCAGAAGGTGGCAAAGAAAACTGTACTTTCTAGTTCTAGATGAAGTGGATTCTAAAGCTATATAATAATTACCAGAGGTGTGATCAATCATCCATCCGTTTCTTGTGACTTAAGCTCACTCTATTCTTGCTGTACACTATCTGTAATATATAAACATACAATATTATATTACACAAATAAATCAATTATACAAGGCCTCATCCAATCATGGAGAATTTGATTTCACTTATTTACTAGTTTGCATAGTATGCTGGTGTATTATGTGCACCTGTATCAATCCCTTTCACGAATGTGTATCTGTCAAGTTCTCCGTTTAAATAATGTATCGCGTACTTATACTATATTTGTACACGATATGAATTAATGTGTATGTAATACAATTAAAAGGTAATATAATCACATTATTTATTACAACTATCAAGCTAGCAAACTATTTGTTACAATGTGATAAACTAGTGATAGCAAAGTAGACTTCAAGTTATTGATTTTTGTGGAAATATTGTGGAACGTCTCAAATATTGATTTTGCATTTAGGCTCTTGAATATGTTGAATTCCGAAGCTAAACATGGCTTTCCATCGGAATAACGGAATTATCAATGAACAGTCCAATTTAGTGTTAAAGGGATCTAGTAACTTTGTTGACACGTGCAAAAAGTGGTTGATACAATGTATAGCATAGTTATCTGATATGTCCACTGGGTATTGTGTGAAAAATTCCAGTGGTTTTCATGGTTACAGCTCGTTATTCCGAAGGTTCGGTTATTCCGAAGGTTCGTTATTCCGAAGGTTCGTTATTCCGAAGGTTCGTTATTCCGAGGGTTCGTTATTCCGAGGGTACGTTATTCCGAAGGTTCGCTATTCCTAAAATGAAATCGGGTTCGTTATTCCAAAGGTTCGTTTGTCCGAAAATAAAATCGGGTTCGTTATTCCGAAAGTTCGTTATTACGAAGGTTCGTTAATCCGAAAACAAAATAGGGTTCGTTAATTCGAAAATGAAATCGGGTTAGTTATAATACTATAATTTAAGATTGGCGTAGCCAAGGCAAGGAAGGAAGTCAATACCCCCCCCCCCCCATACGACCTGCATACACTAAATTAACCCCATTATTTTCCCTTAACCTTACTATGCCACTTTACAACTATACGTCTATGTTAATACAGATCTTGTATCAAGCAACCCCCTTCCCTCCGTGGCTACGCCAATCCAAAGTTATTTATTTAATTCAGAGCCTGAATTAAGCATGACCCTTCCCCTTTCCCTCCCTTGGCCAGACCAATCAAATATTTAAGTTTTTTTCTTTTTATTTGATTAAGCAAGCCCGCCCCCCCCCCCCCCCCCCATCCTCTTTCCCACGTGGCTACGCTAATCTGAAATTATAGTGCTGTTTTCTTTTAATACAGAGCCTGTATTGAGCAAGCCCCCCCCCCCCCCCCCCCTTCCTTCCCGTGGCTACGCCAATCTGAAATGATAGTATAATAACAAACCAGATTTCATTTTCGGATTAACGAACACGATTTCATTTTAGGAATAGCGAGCCTTCGGAATAACGAACCCTCGGAATATTAAACGGACCTTCGGAATAACGAACCTTTGGAATAACGATATTTTCTGACTAACGAGCCTTCGGAATAATGAACCCGATTTCATTTTAGGAATAGTGAACCTTCGGAATAACGAACCCTCGGAATAACAAAATTTCGGAATAATGCAACAAATGTGCATGGGATTAACGAACCTTATTTCATTTTCGGATTAACGAACCCTCAGGTATACAAAAGTTGGTGTTCGGAATAACGAACCTTCGGAAAAACGAACCTTCGGAATAACGAACCACACCCGATTATTTCATGTTATATGGCTGATTAATGAGCAAAAAAGCAATGTGCTATTCACTAACTCATTGCACTCACTTTTGTACACGGTTTTCTTGGTCCCGTGGATAATGCAACTTCTGAACACTTCAATCGTACATATCTTTTTAACCAGAGGGAGATTTGAAAAACCAAAACCGGTCCCATGCTTTTATTGTTAATACGAATACTACAAGGTATGAGGGAACCACTAGAAGTACGATTGGATTTTGAGTATTTGGACAATGTTACTAAGTCCCTTTAAGTTTGACTTTTTGAAACATCCCTCTCAGTGCAGCTGACTTGCCTTCAGGTGAAGATCTGAAAGACGCAAGATTTGCAAGACCAATTGAGGCCAATATTCCCCGAAGCTTCTCGGTCTGCTCGGGGCTATCCCCATACTTATTCTTCCAATCCACGAGAAGATCCCTCGCAGCGCCTGTGCTGTCCAGCTGGTGCTGCTTAATGATGTTCGAAACCGCATTGATAGTGATATCGAGTTTGTTGCCAAGTACATAAAGCTTGTTGTGTGGGATTTGTTCAGCTAGATTTAAGATGATGTCTTCGGAGAGCTTCACTGTAGCTGTGATCCTATCGTGAAATGGTAATTATATACAAATATCATTTGAATCTTCTTCTGTGATCACAATTTCTGGGATTTCTAAAGAGAAGAGACACCAGGAAGAAAGGTATTTTTGCCAAACATGATAGTATGATGTCACAAATCTTTAAAGTATATTTAAGTCCTTTCTAGCTCCTATGCTAAGCCGTCCTACACCATGTCATAGTGGATACTGCATTAGTTTTCAAAAATATTGTAATTTTTTAGTTTCCAACCCATCATTTACTAGCTTCCAAGAAAATAAATTGATCTCAAACAAGCTCCTAATCAACAGTAACTCCAAAGAGTAGGGTTCACCACTGAAAATTAAATTATTGCTCGAAGGTGATTTACCGTCGAAAAATGAGATTTACTTTGCGACCTTGTTCTTTAGAGTCTTACGCATCTTTTAATATAAAATTTGGGGGCATTGTGACAATACAGTGCAGGTATCACATCCTGGATGGCTCTGGCATAGCTCTGGGCATGCGCACTGTGTTCATTGGTAAATGATGTAGTACACCCCTATTATGACGTAAAAATATCTAAGCAAATTCTGTACGAGCAAGACCGTATTAAAAAGCGTAATCACAGCGTTGTGCCAGCCAGTGTTCCTATACACACTTGCGATAACCAGTGCCGAGCCAGTGCTAGACACAAGTATGAATGGGATGTTAGTTCATTGTTATAGAAAATGTTTAACCATTTGGGGGTATTTTTTCTCTAGCAATGTAGGCCTACAGCAAAATAAAGAATGTACAAATTGCCTTTAAAAAGAATTGGGGGTGGGAGAGGTGGGGGGGGGGGGGGGAGGGGGGAGGGGGGGGGGTGGGCACTGGAAGTGATTATCTGGGAGCTGATTAACTTTACTTACCTTGGTCGTCCTGTATCGCTTTGGTCCTTTCCTTTTACTGTGGTGCCGCTACCTACAAACAAAATCAGTCAGAGTAAAAACAATATTTATTGCATGCCACATCAACCCTTTGAGACCAATTAAATTGAAGGAATCCAATAGACCCAGTTCCATTTCTAATAATATTTCAAAAGTAGTTTCATAGAAAACAATGCCAGCCCACATACATTGTGCACACCAGACTCCACTCCCTGGGGAGCATTCCCTCCAAGCGGCTCATGAGCAGGGAGAAGATCATTCACATCTAAAGGCTTTCACCTCTGACTGGTTCCCAAAATACACCTGGGGGTGTTTCACAAAGATCCCAAGTTGAACTTTAAAACTCTAAGTTGGACTTCGAAACTATGGAAAGCCATTAAAGTTTCTTTGAAACAATTTTGTAAAATTTTGTTTAAAAGACATTAAATGTTGATTCAAATCATCAATGATATTTTCTATTATAAAGGGGACTTCATGTTCTTGATGAAAAATTTATGAGAAGTTTTATAACTCTTTGTGCAAAGTACACACCCTGTTTTTAACTGTTTGAGATACAAGCCCCTTTGTAGAAAGAGTTTCAATAGTTTGTAAATAATTAATGCACAAATACGGAATTCTTAGTTCAATACTTCAAATGTGCATATTTTCTGACTTGCAAGTAATTGCAACTCTTTCTGCAAAGGGATCCATTCTGACGTGATACTTACAAATAAGTGAAGAATGTTTGTTCTCCACATCTTCGGCAACCCTCTGTAATTTAGCGCCTTCCAACGCCTCCTTTAGTCGCGGCCAGAATGTGTCTGACTTAAATCCATTTGCCCATTCACGGAGCATCGATTTTGTCCCTTCGTGGTTGACCTGCCCATGTGCGTAGTTTCCCTTATTATGTCTTTGTACCGTGGCTATGCCGATGCTGAGTTTTTTCCCCAACCTTTCGACTTGAGCATCCTCCCAGAGTTTCTCAGCAACACTGCACAGTACATCGTCTATCTCATTATTTAGGGATCCCCCTGTAGCCATGCTGCGAATACAAAAACAAAACAAGAATATGGTTCACAACAAGTCAGCTAGTAGTACTTCTGCTCCAGTGCTTGCTGCTTAGAATAGTTAGATGAATAAATGTATCATTTTCAGGGCCTCTTTTTAAAATTTCCTGTACTGTCTAATGCTGTATAATAGTTTAAAAAGAGCCGACAGTATAAATATTACAAAGATATAGTGCAGTAAAACGTAGTGGTAGAATAAACGGCACTCCCAGTCTGTATGGCCCGCGATTGCCCCAGGAGACGGCATGGGTGTGGACGCTAGGATCGCCTTGCCTTGTACGTGTTGCTAACCCTAACCCAGCCACCGGGGCTGAGGGTGATTTTGCCCCCTAATTTTCAAAATAGCCCCCTGAAATCAGACAGTATCAGTATAGGTAGTCCCTAAAAGTACCATATTAGCAACATACAGGGTATTAACTATTATGTGAAACATGAATTCTCGACATTTGGAAAAGTAGCCCCCTAATTGGCCCTAAAATAAAAAATTAATTCCTGCATTGACGGCCGCTGAAAGACTCTCGCTACGTGTTTGACCCTATATATGGTCATTTGATGACATAAATGGTACCCTGGGGTACCAAACGAAAATCCGCCATTTTGTTCAATTATTTTTATTTTTTTTTAGGGCTGTACTCTGGGTATAGCGTGCATACAAGCGCGCGCTGCACTGCATGCACAACGCAATAGAGCTGCGATACGGTTGGACGCAAGATGGCGCTACACAACGCAGTACCCTGGGGTACTGCGTGTGTCATCATTTACTGCCGATCCTTCCCGGTGTTTGTCGAGCACCCGATTCTCATCAGTAGAACTGGGCCCTCTCAATCTCATTGGTTGAGGCTGCGTCGTCAGGGCACCCCGCTCACCAGGCGCTGTGCGAAGTACGGCACAGCGCTGATCACAGTTACCCGCTCACCCAAGTCAGATAACATAATTAATAGTTTATTTAATTTTGTTTTTAATGTAGATTTAACTCAGTCATGTATTGACATGTGTCCATGCAGTCTCAGAGTCAGACTCATCCAGACTTAACCTAACCAGGCGCCTGGCATACTGAGTGTGTATACCGTGATGGTAACACTTTATAGGCTTTAACGGCAAACACACTTATAAAAAAAAAACACAAAATCATACTTTAAATAACATATCTTAATTCTCGGTTCATACTTACGAATTATGTTATGCATGGACATCAATGATCCAAATCCTAAAATGTCTGATGCTCCATTCGTTTTACTTATACTGAAATTTACTATAAAACTGGCAAGATTACAGAAGTGACGAAAATGGTATCCGAATTTGTTCGCTGCATGCAATATCAGGTGATCAAAAACTTGTCGGCAATGCACCCTAGGATCGCCCCGCGCATGCGCTATGCATTGCCGACGAGTTTTCGGTCACCTGACATTGCTTGCAGCGAACAAAGACGAAGGAAATAACAGTCATCATCATCATCATCATAAATTTGAGGTAAGTTATCATTCTTATGCAACAAATTAAATAGCAAGCAAGGTAGGTTGAAGGTTTAATTCATGCCTAGAACTAAAAAAAAAAAAATAATAATAGATGTAAAGTTCTTGAAACCACCCGTCGCAAAATTTCTTCAAATTTTGTAACGTCTCGTCTTCACAGCACAGTTAATCCAGACTCTACACAACCATGACAATCGAATTATCATGCAATGCGTAATGTAATTGTTATGAATAATGTAATGATGCATAAATCATAATTACTCCTGACTCCATGAATGATTGATGGTCTTTGACCTTGGACAAGCTAGTCCGCGACCATTGACTGTCATTGACTATTGTGTCCAACTGATAGCTGATTGGACCATTTACTAGTTAGTATTATATCCCTTCTCGTAAGATTGTTGCATTAGGAGTGTACACAACAAGAAAAAGAATAGTTTTGACTAGAAAAGACGTTTCCCGGTAAATAGTACCGGTAAATAGTACCTTTGTATT
This sequence comes from Echinarachnius parma, assembly GCA_037951105.1. Lineage (NCBI taxonomy): Eukaryota > Metazoa > Echinodermata > Echinoidea > Clypeasteroida > Echinarachniidae > Echinarachnius > Echinarachnius parma. The sequence continues at coordinate 9,739 of JBAMJV010001001.1, read as the reverse complement.
GTGACGTCACGCATAGTTCACCCTTTCCCCGGGAAAACGGGTACTATGCTTTTTTTTTGGCCCCACTCCCCCCAAACAAAATAAATAAAAACAAAACAAACAAAGCAAGATCATAGATTTTTTGCCCGCTCAGCTGCAGTAGAGATGCGTGTTATAACAACCTCTCAGCGAGCGGATGTCTTGTTTTAGCTTGCGATAGATGCTCGACCAGCTTTTCTAGAGAGTAATTAAACAAAAAATACAGAATATTTTTACCCGTGAATATCAATAAGTTCCAAAGAATATTCTAGAGGTGCATTTCATGTATAACATGGCGGTATTCGAATGCAAAACTTCCGAAAATGGGGCACAATTTGCATCGTTGATCTTCAGTGGCCGTGACAGTAATTCGTCATTCGACAGTTAAATTGCAGCGGTCACTGCACTGGCACATGTATGCACACCGTGTGTTTGTATGTGTAATGTATTTCCCCATTCAATTATACAGCAGGTTAATTATTCACATTGCTGCGCGTGTTTTGCATTTGTGCGCGCGATAGTTGTTAATGCGCGTACTCATGAATGGAAAGGTAGCGCAATACGCGATCTGCGCTTGGAATATTACGCAAAGGGGGCCAGTGTCACAAACAGAACACAGTAAGTGATGGTACCATGTTCAATGGTTTGTTTTCCTTTATATTACAGTAATACTATCAATGTTTTTTTTTTTTTTATATTATACTTTAATTTGATTTGAACGATACAGGAAGAAGGGATATAAAACAAATATACAATGACTCATTCTCGGAACAAGCTTAAACTATTCGCACTCAGGAACAACAATAGTACCATTCTCCCTCGGGCCGATGGCCCTCGGGAGAACAGTACTATTTGATGTTCCTTCGATGCGAATAGTTTTAGCTAGATCCTCGAGTGTCATTGTATATTTGTATACTATGTGATTGTAACTAATCATTAGAACAACAAGTTAGTTAGGTATGGTTATGGTTAACTTAGATCAACAAATCTAGCGCTTTCATGGCCTCTTTAAGTTTGACATTATTACTGAAGAAGGCCGACAGTAAAATAATTCAGTAATAATGTCAAAGAGGCCATGAAAGCGCTAGATTTGTCGATTTCTCAGCGTGTTCACACACAAACATTTTCATCCCTTAATCATGACTAAAGAATCATGACTAACGATACAACGTATCATTAGTCATGATTAAACCAAACTACCTCTTACGTTCACACACATCAAACCAAAATTCCACAACAGCTGGCTTCCAGGTGCACCGAACATCGTATATAAGGTCAGGTCTCCCTGTGCGCGCAAACGTTCACATTAAGCCACGCCCAGTTAGTTACAAGTCGTATAGCTAATCATGAATAAGCGACCGACCCTTGTTCACACACGAAAAGAGCGTGATTCTATAGTCAGCTCTCGTACAAAACGACGATAAAACCTGTGTTCCGTTAGTCATGACTAGTAGGATACATCGTTTCGTTAGTCAGTGTTCAGACACACAAATTTCATCGTATAGCTAATCAGCAGCTAGCAGCTGATAGCTGCTGATTCTTATTTTAGTCATGATTAAGGGATGAAATTTTAGTGTGTGAGCGGCAGCTCCTATGTCCAGGGGTGGAGCACGGGGTATGACTACTTAGCCCAATTATACTAAAGTAAATCATGGTCCAATCATCAGTGATCAGAGACTTACTTAGGCTAGCCTGCATCATGGTCCTCAGGTCCTGAAACTTGGAACTTGGATTTGGAACTGGAAATGGAATGTTACTTAATTATTTCTTACCTGAGACTGATTGAGGTCCAATTTATGTCTCGTCTACTCTAGCTCTAAGTTACTAAAGTCCAAACTAAGTTCCTCGAAATGTCGTTCAAGCTGGCGAATTAAATCATGGCTAAGTTTGTGGTGCACATGTGCAGAAAATGACATAAATTGTCGTTGAATTCAAACGGAACCGTTGTGTTGACACCGGGCTGAAGTTGGTTACTTTTTCCTTATTGGATATTCGTTTACTTATTCGATATTCGGCGCTACCGGTGTCGGCACGCTACGCCGCTAGCTGCCCGTGACGCGCTCGTGAAGAGTACCCTAGTAAACATAAGTATAACGTACTCAAAATCAACTATAATCTCCGACAATTGCTCAAATAATCGTCATGATTTCAAAGTAGTTATCTTTTTTACCTGTTTTGTGTCGATTTATGTGTCATTTATCCAGCATTCTACCTCAAGACGTAGACATAATAAGGAAATAAACGCTGTATAATTTCTGATTGGCGTATCCACAAGGGGGGGGGGGGGGGGGGTGCTTCCGATGAAGGCGCTAAAATTGTACACATGGCACGGGCAGCCACCTAGTTATCTCAAGTGGTCAAACCCCGTCAAACATCGTAAGAGGAACCAAGAATAGGTCCATGAGGTTGAAGGTGGTCAAACTGACCATTATAAGAGGACATGTATATTATTCTAAAAAATGAAAAATATTAACACATATTTTAACTAAAATATATATAAGTGCCCCCAAAGTGCCCTAGTCCACATGGACCGGGCAGCCACCTATCTCAAGTTGTCAAACATCATCAGTGGAACCCAGAATAGGTCAGCTTGACCCGGTCCATGTGGTTTAAGGTGGTCAATTTGACCATAATTAAAGGACATGTATAATATTTTAAAAAAATGAAAAAAACAAATTATCAGTAAAATATATACAAGTGCCCTAGTCCACATGGACCGGGCAGCCACCTATCTCAAGTCGTAAAACATCTTTAGGGGAACCCAGAATAGGTCAGCTTGACCCGGTCCATGTGGTTTAAGGTGGTCAATTTGACCACTATTAAAGGACGTGTATATTATTTAAAAAAATGGAAAATATTTACATATTATCACTAAATATATATAAGTGCCCCAAAGTGCCCTAGTCCACATGGACCGGGCAGCCACCTATCTCAAGTGGTCAAACATCATCAGAGGAACCCAGAATAGGTCAGCTTGACCCGGTCCATGTGGTTTAAGGTGTACAATATGACCATTATTAAAGGACATGTATAATATTTTAAAATAGAAAATAACAAATTATCACTAAAATATATATAAGTGCCCCAAAGTGCCCTAGTCCACATGGACCGGGCAGCCACCTATCTCAAGTGGTCAAACATCATCAGAGGAACCCAGAATAGGTCAGCTTGACCCGGTCCATGTGGTTTAAGGTGTACAATTTGACCATTATTAAAGGACATGTATAATATTTTAAAATAGAAAATAACAAATTATCACTAAAATATATATAAGTGCCCCAAAGTGCCCTAGTCCACATGGACCGGGCAGCCACCTATCTCAAGTGGTCAAACATCATCAGAGGAACACAGAATACGTCAGTTTGACCCGGTCCATGTGGTTTAAGGTGGTCAATTTGACCATTAATTAAGGACATGTATAATATTTAAAAAAATGAAAAAAACAAATTATCACTAAAATATATATAAATGCCCCAGAGTGCCCTAGTCCACATGGACCGGGCAGCCACCTATCTCAAGTTGTCAAACATCATCAGAGGAACCCAGAATATGTCAGCTTGACCCGGTCCATGTGGTTTAAGGTGGTCAAATTGACCATTATTAAAGGACATGTATAATATTTAAAAAAATTGAAAATATAAAATTATCAGTAAAATATATATAAGTGCCCCAAAGTGCCCTAGTCCACATAGACCGGGCAGCCACCTATCTCAAGTTGTCAAACATCATTAGAGAAACCCAGAATAGGTCAGCTTGACCCGGTCCATGTGGTTTAAGGTGGTCAATTTGACCATTAATTAAGGACATGTATAATATGTAAAAAAAATGAAAAAAACAAATTATCACTAAAATATATATAAATGCCCCAAAGTGCCCTAGTCCACATGGACCGGGCAGCCACCTATCTCAAGTAGTCAAACATCATTAGAGGAACCCAGAATAGGTCAGCTTGACCCGGTCCATGTGGTTTAAGGTGATCAAATTGACCATTATTAAAGGACATGTATAATATCAAAAAAATTAAAAATAACAAATTATCACTAAAATATATATAAGTGCCCCGAAGTGCCCTAGTCCACATGGACCGGGGAGCCATCTATCTCAAATTGTCAAACATCATCAGAGGAACCCAGAATAGGTCAGCTTGACCCGGTCCATGTGGTTTAAGGTGGTCAATTTGACCATAATTAAAGGACATGTATAATATTTAAAAAAATGAAAAAAAACCAATTATCAGTAAAATATATACAAGTGCCCTAGTCCACATGGACCGGGCAGCCACCTATCTCAAGTGGTCAAACATCATCAGAGGAATCCAGAATAGGTCAAATTGACCCGGTCCATGTGGTTTAAGGTTGTCAAATTGACCAATGTTAAAGGACATGAATAATATTGAAAAAATTGAAAATAACAAATTATCACTGAAATAGCTAAGTGCCCCAAAGTGCCCTAGTCCACATGGACCGGGCAGCCACCTATCTCAAGTGGTCATACATCATCAGAGGAACCCAGAATAGGTCAGCTTGGCCCGGTCCATGTGGTTTAATGTGGTCAATTTGACCCTTATTAAAGGACGTGTATATTATCTAAAAAAAATGGAAAATATTTACATATTATCACTAAATATATATAAGTGCCCCAAAGTGCCCTAGTCCACATGGACCTGGCAGCCACCTATCTCAAGTGGTCAAACATCATCAGAGGAACCCAGAATAGGTCAGCTTGACCCGGTCCATGTGGTTTAAGGTGGTCAATTTGACCATTAATAAAGGACATGTATAATATTTAAAAAAATGAAAAAAAACAAATTATCACTAAAATATATATAAGTGCCCCAAAGTGCCCTAGTCCACATGGACCGGGCAGCCACCTATCTCAAGTTGTCAAACATCATCAGAGGAACCCAGAATAGGTCAGCTTGACCCGGTCCATGTGGTTTGAGGTGGTCAAATTGACCGGTATTAAAGGACATGTATAATATTTAAAAATTGAAAATAACAAATTATCACTAAAATATATATAAGTGCCCCAAAGTGCCCTAGTCCACATGGACCGGGAAGCCACCTATTTCAAGTGGTCAAACATCATCAGAGGAACCCAGAATATGTCAGCTTGACCCGGTCCATGTGGTTTAAGGTGGTCAAATTGACCATTATTAAAGGACATGTATAATATCAAAAAAATTGAAAATAACTCATTATCACTAAAATATATATAAGTGCCCCAAAGTGCCCTAGTCCACATGGACCGGGCAGCCACCTATCTCAAGTGGTCAAACATTATCAGAGGAACCCAGAATAGGTCAGCTTGACCCGGTCCATGTGGTTAAAGGTGGTCAAATTGACCCTTATTAAAGGACATGTATAATATCAAAAAAATTGAAAATAACTAATTATCACTAAAATATATATAAGTGCCCCAAAGTGCCCTAGTCCACATGGACCGGGACGCCACCTATCTCAAGTGGTCAAACATCATCAGAGGAACCCAGAATAGGTCAGCTTGACCCGGTCCATGTGGTTTGAGTTGGTCAAATTGACCGGTATTAAAGGACATGTATAATATTTAAAAATTGAAAATAACAAATTATCACTAAAATATATATAAGTGCCCCAAAGTGCCCTAGTCCACATGGACCGGGCAGCCACCTATCTCAAGTTGTCAAACATCATCAGAGAAACCCAGAATAGGTCAGCTTGACCCGGTCCATGCGGTTTAAGGTGGTCAATTTGACCATTATTAAAGGACATGTATAATATTAAAAAAAGAATGAAAATATCAAATTATCAGTAAAATATATATAAGTGCCCCAAAGTGCCCTAGTCCACATGGACCGGGGAGCCACCTATCTCAAATTGTCAAACATCATCAGAGGAACCCAGAATAGGTCAGCTTGACCCGGTCCATGCGGTTAAAGGTGGTCAATTTGACCATTATTAAAGGACATGTATAATATTTAAAAAAAAATGAAAATATCAAATTATCAGTAAAATATATATCAGTGCCCCAAAGTGCCCTAGTCCACATGGACCGGGCAGCCACCTATCTCAAGTTGTCAAACATCATCAGAGGAACCCAGAATAGGTCAGCTTGACCCGGTCCATGCGGTTTAAGGTGGTCAATTTGACCAATATTAAAGGACATGTATAATATTTAAAAAAAAAAGTGAAAATATCAAATTATCAGTAAAATATTTATAAGTGCCCCAAAGTGCCCTAGTCCACATGGACCGGGCAGCCACCTATCTCAAGTTGTCGAACATCATCAGAGGAACACAGAATAGGTCAGCTTGACCCGGTCCATGTGGTTTGAGGTGGTTAAATTGACCATTATTAAAGGACATGTATAATATTTAAAAAAAATGAAAATATCAAATTATCAGTAAAATATATATAAGTGCCCCAAAGTGCCCTAGTCCACGTGGACCGGGCAGCCACCTATCTCAAGTTGTCAAACATCATCAGAGAAACCCAGAATAGGTCAGCTTGACCCGGTCCATGTGGTTTGAGGTGGTCAATTTGACCGTTATTAAAGGACATGTATATTATTTTTAAAAAGTTGAAAATATTAACACATTACCACTAAAATATATACAAGCGCCCCAAAGTGCCCTAGTCCACATGGACCGGGCAGCCACCTATCTCAAGTGGTCAAACATCATCAGAGGAACCCAGAATAGGTCAGCTTGACCCGGTCCATGTGGTTTGAGGTGGTCAAATTGACCATTATTAAAGGACATGTAAAACATCAAAAAAATTGAAAATAACAAATTATCACTAAAATATATATAAGTGCCCCAAAGTGCCCTAGTCCACATGGACCGGGCAGCCACCTATCTCAAGTGGTCAAACATCATCAGAGGAACCCAGAATAGGTCAGCTTGACCCGGTCCATGTGGTTTAAGGTGATCAAATTGACCATTATTAAAGGACACGTATAATATTTAAAAAAATGAAAATATCAAATTATCACTTAAATATATATAAGTGCCCTAAAGTGCCCTAGTCCATATGGACCGGGCAGCCACCTATCTCAAGTTGTCAAACATCATCAGAGGAACACAGAATAGGTCAGCTTGACCCGGTCCATGTGGTTTGAGGTGGTCAAATTGACCGGTATTAAAGGACATGTATAATATTTAAAAATAGAAAATAACAAATTATCACTAAAATATATATAAGTGCCCCAAAGTGCCCTAGTCCACATGGACCGGGAAGCCACCTATTTCAAGTGGTCAAACATCATTAGAGGAACCCAGAATATGTCAGCTTGACCCGGTCCATGTGGTTTACGGTGGTCAATTTGACCATTATTAAAGGACATGTATATTATTTTTAAAAAGTTGAAAATATTAACACATTACCACTAAAATATATACAAGTGCCCCAAAGTGCCCTAGTCCACATGGACCGGGCAGCCACCTATCTCAAGTGGTCAAACATCATCAGAGGAACCCCCAGAATAGGTCAGCTTGGCCCGGTCCATGTGGTTTAATGTGGTCAATTTGACCCTTATTAAAGGACGTGTATATTATCTAAAAAAATGGAAAATATTTACATATTATCACTAAATATATATAAGTGCCCCAAAGTGCCCTAGTCCACATGGACCTGGCAGCCACCTATCTCAAGTGGTCAAACATCATCAGAGGAACCCAGAATAGGTCAGCTTGACCCGGTCCATGTGGTTTAAGGTGGTCAATTTGACCATTAATAAAGGACATGTATAATATTTAAAAAAATGAAAAAAAACAAATTATCACTAAAATATATATAAGTGCCCCAAAGTGCCCTAGTCCACATGGACCGGGCAGCCACCTATCTCAAGTTGTCAAACATCATCAGAGGAACCCAGAATAGGTCAGCTTGACCCGGTCCATGTGGTTTGAGGTGGTCAAATTGACCGGTATTAAAGGACATGTATAATATTTAAAAATTGAAAATAACAAATTATCACTAAAATATATATAAGTGCCCCAAAGTGCCCTAGTCCACATGGACCGGGAAGCCACCTATTTCAAGTGGTCAAACATCATCAGAGGAACCCAGAATATGTCAGCTTGACCCGGTCCATGTGGTTTAAGGTGGTCAAATTGACCATTATTAAAGGACATGTATAATATCAAAAAAATTGAAAATAACTCATTATCACTAAAATATATATAAGTGCCCCAAAGTGCCCTAGTCCACATGGACCGGGCAGCCACCTATCTCAAGTGGTCAAACATTATCAGAGGAACCCAGAATAGGTCAGCTTGACCCGGTCCATGTGGTTAAAGGTGGTCAAATTGACCCTTATTAAAGGACATGTATAATATCAAAAAAATTGAAAATAACTAATTATCACTAAAATATATATAAGTGCCCCAAAGTGCCCTAGTCCACATGGACCGGGACGCCACCTATCTCAAGTGGTCAAACATCATCAGAGGAACCCAGAATAGGTCAGCTTGACCCGGTCCATGTGGTTTGAGTTGGTCAAATTGACCGGTATTAAAGGACATGTATAATATTTAAAAATTGAAAATAACAAATTATCACTAAAATATATATAAGTGCCCCAAAGTGCCCTAGTCCACATGGACCGGGCAGCCACCTATCTCAAGTTGTCAAACATCATCAGAGAAACCCAGAATAGGTCAGCTTGACCCGGTCCATGCGGTTTAAGGTGGTCAATTTGACCATTATTAAAGGACATGTATAATATTAAAAAAAGAATGAAAATATCAAATTATCAGTAAAATATATATAAGTGCCCCAAAGTGCCCTAGTCCACATGGACCGGGGAGCCACCTATCTCAAATTGTCAAACATCATCAGAGGAACCCAGAATAGGTCAGCTTGACCCGGTCCATGCGGTTAAAGGTGGTCAATTTGACCATTATTAAAGGACATGTATAATATTTAAAAAAAAATGAAAATATCAAATTATCAGTAAAATATATATCAGTGCCCCAAAGTGCCCTAGTCCACATGGACCGGGCAGCCACCTATCTCAAGTTGTCAAACATCATCAGAGGAACCCAGAATAGGTCAGCTTGACCCGGTCCATGCGGTTTAAGGTGGTCAATTTGACCAATATTAAAGGACATGTATAATATTTAAAAAAAAAAGTGAAAATATCAAATTATCAGTAAAATATTTATAAGTGCCCCAAAGTGCCCTAGTCCACATGGACCGGGCAGCCACCTATCTCAAGTTGTCGAACATCATCAGAGGAACACAGAATAGGTCAGCTTGACCCGGTCCATGTGGTTTGAGGTGGTTAAATTGACCATTATTAAAGGACATGTATAATATTTAAAAAAAATGAAAATATCAAATTATCAGTAAAATATATATAAGTGCCCCAAAGTGCCCTAGTCCACGTGGACCGGGCAGCCACCTATCTCAAGTTGTCAAACATCATCAGAGAAACCCAGAATAGGTCAGCTTGACCCGGTCCATGTGGTTTGAGGTGGTCAATTTGACCGTTATTAAAGGACATGTATATTATTTTTAAAAAGTTGAAAATATTAACACATTACCACTAAAATATATACAAGCGCCCCAAAGTGCCCTAGTCCACATGGACCGGGCAGCCACCTATCTCAAGTGGTCAAACATCATCAGAGGAACCCAGAATAGGTCAGCTTGACCCGGTCCATGTGGTTTGAGGTGGTCAAATTGACCATTATTAAAGGACATGTAAAACATCAAAAAAATTGAAAATAACAAATTAT
>JBAMJV010001000.1:0-179749 GCA_037951105.1 Echinarachnius parma | reverse complement strand
GTCATGAGATGATGTTGGGCCATTGTCGGAAAATGACGTTATGCCAATATATCACAACAATGACGTCGTGACGATGTTGGGCTGGCGGACATTTTAACCTCGAGCCAACGGCGATATGCCGACATCCGGCAACCAAATTCCGACATCGGCCCAACGTCAGGTGGCTAGCTGGGTGTTAGCGACCCAGTCTATTGCATTACTAAAAACAACATATACTCGGATAAGTGAATCAAATAATGACAAAAATACAACACATTTTACAAATTATTTACATTTAAACCCGCTAAAACTGTTTTTGGGGGTTTGACCCCCCCCCCCCCCCCCCCCTCCCCCACCTTTTCAACTTGTAGCTAGTGTCGAGACCACATTTGAGCGGTCTCGACCATCATTACCGATGGTCTCGGCCTCGAAAATTGCAGAGATTCCTGGTCTCGGCTTTGACAATTTTCTACGGACACCCCCCCCCCCCCCCTCCCCCCGCTTACATGATTCGCAACCAATGGTCTTGGTCTCTGCCGCGAAAATTTGTGACCGGTCCTCGTCTCAGCCTTGAAAATGTTGAAGGTACGCCCCCCCCCCCCCCCCCCCCCCCTGCTTACAGGATTCTCAACCAATGGTCTTGGTCTCGGCCTCAAAAATGTTGAAGGTACTTGGTCTCGGCTTCGAAATTTTCTACGACCACCCACCCCCCCCCCCCCCCCCCCCCAATCTTGCCACAGCACGTCCACAAACTGATTTCTCTTGGCCTTGGATAATTTTCCTTTGGAACAAGGACAAACAACACAACTCCCGTTCAATTTCAACCAATTATATCAATGAAATTTGATCAGAAATTGACACAAACTTTCAGAAAAAATACAAAAAAAGCGTTTCTTCCCATTCGCTGCTGTCTTTGAGCTGTACCAAAATCAACGTGTAATTCTTGTGTAGATACTTGATTTAATCATTATAAAGTAATAGAATCCTGAACACATTGTTCAATTTACGTCTTTCGGATCAACAAATTCACAACTATTTAATTTGAGATAATTTGGGGATTTTATCGATTATTTTTTTACACAGTTATCTCGAGTCAACACGGGACATTGCGAGCTGATTTGTTTATGCCTCGAGATACACCTCTCCTTGTTGCGGGTAATTGCCGTGTCAATGCATTGCCGATTTAAAGGGTGTACATTGACCACTAGTCACCTTATGAATCTGGCAAACGACCTATCGGAAGTCGCTACACGCAATTATAAGCATCTATTGCTTCTCAGGTGTCGTAACTCCTAACCATTATTTTGTTTTTAAATTTGTATGTCGATTACATTGCACCGATTCGTATATTTGTGTTGTTGTTGTTGTTGTTATATAAAAGTTAAATAAATTAAATTAATTTTTGTTAAGATGGCGACCGGCAAACTCAAATATAGCGGGTAATGGCGCATCTACTGATTTCGCACCTATTACACAGAAGGCACACGGTAAAATACTGAAGGGATGACAAAAAAGTACACGGTAATATATTGTTTAGATGTTGTCACCTATCACCTGGGTGACGAGGTACTCAGTAAAGTACCGTCTGAGGGGTTAGGGTTAGGGTTAGGGATAGGATAACTGTACAGATTATCCCACCGTGTCCATCAGATTACAGAAGATGTCATCCCTTCAGTATTTTACCGTGTGCCTTTCTTTTTTTTTACGGTGGCTTACTGTGTGCTTTTTGTGAATCGGGTGGATTTCAACAAGTTCAAATAGAATGATGGCTAATCGATACGAATCTGGCACACGGCAGCTTTATCAATGGCAGGGTAGACAGGGTGTGACGAGTCACAGCGAATGTCGGCCCACTGCCATTGCCTTGTCCCATCTATCTCAGTGCAGTGTTCATCTCGTAAGTTCGGTTCTCCTGCATGCCAATCTTTAATGAGAGTAAAATATAACATTTTGTTACACATGTACACACTCAAGTAGGAAAGAAGATTATTCACACCAATACTAATACTATCCAAAACAGACGTTCACACTAATACTATTACTATCCAAAACATACGTGAGAGGTATTAGTTGTCATCGCAGTAGTATGAATAGTGATAACTATTTGTATTGTAATTATTAGCATTATTATTATTATTATTATTATTAGGGATAGTGATAGTAGTAGTAGTAATAGTAGAAGTAGACGTAGTAGTAGTAGTAGTAGTAGTAGTAGTAGTAGTAGTAGTAGTAGTAGTAGTAGTAGTAGTAGTAGTTGTAGTAGTAGTAGTAGTAGTAGTAGTAGTAGTAGTAGTAGTAGTAGTAGTAGTAGTAGTAGTAGTAGTAGTAGTAGTAGTAGTAGGAGTAGTAGTAGTAGTAGTAGTAGTAGTAGTAGTAGTAGTAGTAGTAGTAGTAGTAGTAGTAGTAGTAGTAGTAGTAAAAGTGGGGGTGGATGATGCGAGGGAGCGAAGCGCCTGAGGGGGGAGGGTGTGGGGTATTGGGGTATAGGGTGTGAGGGTATCCCCCTCCCCCGGTAGGGAGCTTTTGAAAATTTTCACTCGAAATATTACAATTTAGTGCGTACCTTGGAGGGAAATTTGATATATCAAATGTAACAAAGCATGACTAATCTCCCTCATGATTAGACCAATAGTCAAACACAAACACAAACTTACACACAACCACACACGCACACTGACACACACAAAACAAACACATATTTTAAAACACGCCCACACCGTACACGCAGTTCCATACTAGTTGGGGGAGTGTTTACCCCCTCCCACGTGAAAGTCAATGTGAACATGAAAGGAAGTGATTTGAGCGAAAATGTGGTAATTTCGCCTGGAAATTAAATTTTACCAATCGTTTCATTTCAATATTCAAAGGGAAAATGACATTCTTAGGAATGAAATGTCTGTGTAGTCCATTTCATCAACGGGTTCAGACAAATTGGTTTCCGGGCAAATTATATATAAATTAAAAACCCATCACGATACTACGGGAAATTGTTCATGGGTCTGCAGACGAAGACTATACATTTTCTAGGACGTACGTGTCTCCAAACGTACGCGGGTACAGAATTGGCGCAGAAACACACGTTTGGCGCTTTCGGAACCATCGGCCATGTTAGATGGTTAGTTCCGTGAGTTTCGGTGATTATCTTCACTGTTTATGAATGACACAACCCTTGCAAAGTGTTGGATATCTATTTGATATCAAACAACGGTACCAAAACATATACTGTGTTGTTCTTTGCGTAATGGTCCCCTTTAAATCTCTCCTGGAATCCTGGGATGGTATTCTGTAAGGATCTTAGGAGGTGAAGTTGATCTTAAGAGCAACTTTGGTATTCTGTAAGTTGCTCTTAGAGTTGCTCTTAAGACCAACTCTGAAAAGTTGCTCTTAACTTAAGAGCAACTTTTCGAATATGTAAATGTATGCAAATATATGCAAATAAGCATCCTAAGATAAGAGGTATTCTATAGATGAAGATAAGAGCAACTTTTTGATCTTATTTTAAGACTGCCTACAACCAGTCTTAGTTTGAATTAAACAAAACAAAAATAATAAGTCCCCCCCCCCCTAATCAAAACAGCGTAACTTTTTAACAAAAAGGTTTTGAGAAAAATAACTTGGCAGAATTGTTTCTACACTTATTGACTAACTTCTCCGAGAAAATGAGGTTGATCAATCAAGTCATGCATGAATAAGCACACATTAAAGGCAAAATTGTCACTTTTCAAAAGTCAGAAGAGTAAAAAAGTGACAATTTTGTGTTTAACGTGTGCAATAATTAAAGCGTGTCCGTATTTAAAACATGTATGATTGAGTGACCCCCACATCGGCACACTAAAACATTTCCGACAGTTTAAAACTTAAAAATTGTACAAATTTCTTGAAATTGTACTCACACATTGAGAAAATAGTGCAGATTCTGATGCGATGATCAGATTTGCGATGTATTAATTATATTTTGAGATAGCGCCTTCGAACGCGCGCGTGGTTTAGTGGCTTCACAAGTTCGAAGTGTTTTTAATACCGGCACCCCCTCAACTCTCGTTGACAATGCACGCAACTACAAATTTCTTGTGCGATGTTAATTTTATTGGCATAATTTCACAAATTTACTCGTAGCGGACGATCTACGCATTATTTCTCCTCAAAATTTCGACCAGTTTAGTTTTTTCACAACACGCGCAAAAACAAATATTACGCGGTGTGCCGATATTAAAAACAGTGCCGATGTGTAGTACACCTACAATATGAAGAAATATTTTCTTCAAACACTTATTGATAAGCAGATAATATTACATCTCAATTACATCTCAATTCCATCTCAAGGAAATAAAGGACGCTTAAACTTGTATTATTTTATTTTCTATGAGAGTTTGTTCAATTACACATTTCTTTATTAACTGAAGTTTGTTTAAATGAGTAATACGATTGCTGTTATGTATGGACAGGTCTCTTAACTTCGCGCGTATCCCAACTGCGCGGATCATAGGCGAGATACGCAAAAATTAGAACACGGACACGGCGACGGAAATTTTCAATGTCAACTGAAAGAGCACACATCAATATTACTCATCAACCAAAAAATTAGCAAATGAAGAGCAATATTTCGGAAGAAATACTTACTTTTTGTGGTCTTTTTTTGTAAATCACAACTTTGGTGTTCCAACAAAGTTATGGAGGAGGAAGTATCAAGCAAATTAGACGGAAATCGTTCCAGTAGAACATATTTGTTGTCATCGAAAGGCTGCGCAAAATGCTCCTTTATTCGACCTACCCTTCAAATTTACTTTCGGATCGCGCAATGTAGATAGCTTGACAACGCTGCGCGTGCTAAGATGCTAATGCGCGCAAAATGTTTGCATCATCACACTGCTATTGAAATGCGTGTTACGGTTTGCTACACGGGATACGTGTTAAGTCAATGGCAGGGTGCCCTATGTATTATGCGCGAAGTATGGAGACTACCGTACTCGGTGAAGAAGCTCTTGCTGATATGACATAGTCACGGAATCGGGTCATTAACACCACGAATTGTGAGTTTAAATGAAATTGTTCAAGATAAATCGAATCCTCAGAATTTGAGGGGTAATTTATTATTGTTTCATTGAGATTACTGTAATTTTCTTGATCCTAAGCCACTTTGAAAAAATCCTAAATTTTCGTGCGCGAAGTTAGGATACACCTTCATACTGTCATACTGTTAAAAGATGTTGTAGTTTGTATCAGGCTACCAAATATGGCCCCCCTGTTGCGCTTATCAGCTAATTAAGCGCATTAACACAGATAATTCCGCGCAGTGAATTTCTTTTGCTTATCTATTTTCCTTTGTGGTTAAGCGCAATAAGACTCATCGCGCAAGCAAAAACCATCTTCTGCGCGCTAAAAGTAAAGTGTGTACAAATGAATGGGAAATTTGTTTGCACAGGGGAATAATTGACATCGTTTCAGATTCGGCAGATTTGTCAAGTTTATACAAATATTTTTGGGATAAATGTAATCTTGAAGATTTTAAGAACACTTTGATAGCACTTTTATTGGAAAAAAGTTTATTATTTATCAAAGAAAACGGACCTTTTAAATAGGGGGCCATATTACGGCACCCTCTTTCAATGTGATTTTTGTATGCAATGAAATGCAAATCGCCATTACGGGACAATTACGATCACAGTCGCCAAATATGTATGGCATTGTTTTCATCTTCATTTGAAGTTCATTCTTGACGAATTTTGTGGCTTCTTCAAAGATATTTTTTCAGATATCAGTTGTTAAAACTTAGGGGGGCCATATTCAGACACCGCATCATACTGTAATATACTTTGCAATCAATCAATCAATTAAGAACACTCAATTAAGAAGACTCATGTCTGAGAGCTCAACATCAACATCAACTTGTGCGAGTATACTCCTAGGAGGTTCTGCACAGTATCGGAAGAAGAAGAAGAAGAATTAATCAATCAATCAATCAATCAATCAATCAATCAATCAATCAATCAATCAATCAATCAACCAATCAATAGTGATGTGGCCACATGATATCTACTTGACAATTCTGCAGAATGATTAGTACTGTTGTTCATCAATGAAAACAAAGATGATGATTGGTCGAATGGTTATTAATGGGCGTGGCTCATGAATATTTATGAGCTAATTAATTATTCATTATTCATGCTAAGATCGTCCTAAGAGCAACTTACAGAATACCACTTATGCACATCTTAGGGAGCTCTTAGAGTTGATCTTAAGAGCAACTCCTAAGATCAACTCTAGGATGAACTTACAGAATACCACCCCTGGTCTCCTCAATTGTCTCCTCAATCTTGTCTATGTTAATAATTGTGGGCGTCATGGTCGTGGGATAGATAACATCGTTATGGGCTATATTAAAACAGTTTATTATTATGCAAAACCGACCAACTTTTTTTTGGTAATAATATAATGGTACCATAATATTACACATAAGGAACTTTTTAAATGACTCCTTACTCAATGTATATTTGTTAAGTCATGCAAAAGTATCAAACATATTGTTTGTATTAGTTTTATTCTATTTTCATGAGTTTAATCGCAATTTTCTAAAATCGGTCAAAATATTCTATAGTTTTATTTTACTTATAAGCCTTTCGATTCACTATAAAATATGTCAAAATTAGCTAAAGGGATGTTTCATTTCAGGTATAGAGGGCGCTGCACGAGATGATTTTTGGTGAGGTAATGAAAAGGTGTCATTTTCGAAAGAGCATACCATTTTAATGACATAATTGTTTGATCAAAATCAGCTAAAATATATATAACCATTTGTAAATACTGTGGGGTTCCACAATTGATCAACACTTTTTAAATAGTTGTTCATGATCTCTCTATTTAATAATTATTTTAACAAAACATCACATGCACATTTTGTTTTAAATTTAAAAATGGTTGAAACCAATGCCCTTTTAGGAAGCGCCCTCTTGAGTTTGAACGGCTCTGTTTGAATGATTTTTGTTTGTAATACCTTTCGAGCATCGTGGAGTTATAACGTTTAGTTTGAAATGTAATGGTGCGGGTTTTGGTTACTAAAATTAAGTTTGACCAAAACGGGTCTCTCTAAACCAAAACTCAATATCCCTTTAATTTCGCCAAAAGTTTATAATGAGACAACGGATAGCGCAAATTATAATAATAATAATAATAATAATAATTGCAGCTTACATAGCGCATTATAACCAAACTGTAACATTATAATACTCACTTCTGTAGCCACTTAGACTAGTGCCGCTCCTGTGCCTCTTACATGTCCACGTCCCATCGAAGTCATCGCAGTTGATCGCGTAACGTCCTGACCCTAGGCTCAATGACGTCACCAGGCCGTTGAAGATATTAGTCTCCTCGTCGCTGTCCAACTGTAGCAGTGATGGGTAGCGAGTCTGCCCCGCGTAGATAACAGGACCAAGACCATCACAGTAGTCTCTTGCATTGTTCCACGTGCCTGTTATACCGGTGAAGAGGTAGCACTTTCCTGGGTGACTCAGCACCCATCCTTCGGGGCATACTCGCAGCAGATCTAAAGATTGGAAAGGGCAGGACAACAAACGGCCGGGTGGTTACACAAAATTTTACTATCATTGATACCCAAACTGAAATATGCGACACAAAGTGACAGGATCTCTGCTATTATTATAACAAGTAGGCAAATAATACCAACGTTTAGCTTCCCGGAAACGAACTAATAAACACTTTCTACTTGTTTCTATCTCTGAGTCTGATAACATGTTTTATGAGTGAACCGTCAAACTACTAACATTTATGTCACATGTCTGATGTTTAATAACGAATCCTGGGCCTGATAGTGCAATTTTAAAAGAAAGGAAGAGGATAGCTGTAGTTTGACTTTGAATAAATTAGAATTTAAGTAGAAACGTTGGAATCGGTGTTCATTATTCGTATATTCTGTGTGTTTGCACTTCACATATCTCCAGGTTGCCGCCAGAGGACAGTATACAATTTTCATTAGAAAGGGGGTCGTTTCATGAAAGGGTCTTAGCTATGTACGTTATCTAATCTTATCTATGTACGTTGTATTATCTTATCTGGCGCGGAGCTAACGGTGCAACTATCACCGCTTCGCACAAAGTGTCGATAGTCGAAGGAAAGGGGCTGAACGCGGAGAAAGTTGCACCCTTGCTTCGCTCCAGATAAGATAAGACGGTTACAGTCCGTTATTCCGAAGGTTCGTTATTCCGAAGGTTCAGTTATTCCGAAGGTTCGTTATTCCGAAGGTTCGTTATTCCGAAGGTTCGTTATTCCGAAGGTTCGTTGATCCGAAAATAAAATCGGGTTCGTTATTCCGAAGGTTCGTTATTCCGAAGGTTCGTTATTCCGAAGGTTCGTTATTCCGAAGGTTCGTTGATCCGAAAATAAAATCGGGTTCGTTATTCCGAAAATTAAATCGGGCTTGTTATAATACTATCGTTTGTGTTTTGTTCATTTAATTTACAGCCTGCATTAATCATACCCCTCCCCCTTTCCCTCCCTTGGCCAGACCAATCAAACATTTAAGTTTATTTTATCTCTTTATATGAAATTATAGCATTATAACAAACCCAAATTCATTTTCGGATTAACGAACCCGATTTCATTTTAGGAATAGCGAACCTTCGAAATAACGAACCCTCGGAATAACGGACCTTCGGAATAACGAACCTTCGGAATAACGAACCCGATTTCATTTTAGGAATAGCGAACCTTCGGAATAACGAACCTTCGGAATAACGAACCTTCGGAATAATGCAACAAATGTTCGGATTAACGAACCCTATTTCATTTTCGGATTAACGAACACTCAGGTATAGGAAATTTGCGTGTTCGGAATAACGAACCTTCGGAATAACGAACCTTCGGAATAACGAACCTTCGGAATAACGAACCTTCGGAATAACGAACCTTCGGAATAACGAACCGCACCCGATAAGACAACGTACATGACGTACATAACTAAGACACTTTCATGGAAAAAGCCCCAGGGGCCTGGTTCATCAAAGGGTCTTAAATGTCATTTGTGATTGGAACAAACACCTGCATCCGTATGCCTGTAGATCAGTCACAGTCACGTGACAATTGAGACGGTCTTATTACAGGAGACTCTTCAATAAAATGGGCCTATACTCCAGACGTACGCCAACAAACTTTGGGGCGGCAAGCACCTTATTCTATAGTCCGGCCTTAAAATACGTAGACTACCAGTAACCAGTTTAACCGCTTTCCACAGTCATGTGAACCCATTTATTGTTGTTATTCTCCACCGGAGATATTATTATTGTTTCCTTTAGTTATCGAGTCAATCCCTGCTTATAGGCAGCAATGGGCCGCTTGAAATTCAAGTCATAGTATAGTTGGTCATCAGCAAAATGGCGTCCTGGTTCATCCAGGACATTATATTAATGGTGACCGGTTATACCACCGATCTCTACAAAGGACATTGTAGAGATCGGTGGGTTATACTATTACTGAAATGGCAAGCAGCATGTCCTTCTTCCTAAGCAGAACTAGAAGGATTGACTGGATAATGTAAGGAAACAATTATAATATCTCTGGAGGGAATAGCAACAATCAAAGGGTCTGCAGGTGCAAAATAGTTTAACTGGTAGTCTTTGTCTTTTTAGGCCAGACTGAAGAGAATTAGGGCCAGTGAGTCTCATTCTTCATTGTACGGCGCGAGCATTGACATAAAATACTGGATATAGCAACAGCGCCCTCTTCATGAAGCCAGCGACAGTGTGAAAAGTACACACAATACAAAAGTGCTCCATTCACTCACGATTTACGCGAGTTAATTGAGCACCTTTTGTATTGGGTGTACTTTTAGATATTTGCGGCGGCTTCAACGTCGCGCATTCGGCAGGTGTGCAGCGTGCTATATCTTATGCCTAGGTCATAAATGCTCCGGGCGCCGTACGATTTTTCTCCCTATGGCGGATTTTCTACGATGTCTGTTGTATCTTACAGTATCAGTAACATATTAGCCGGGGCCCGTGAACATAATCTAGTGTCCGTACGGCTGCCTTACGGTGCTCTTGCGGTGACTCCGCGTTAAACAATTTGTGACCTAAGCATTACCCGATTCACAATTCGCTCCTGTATAATTGTCTGTACAGATACACTCGTACCCATACATAACAGAGGCTGTTTCAACACATGTAGCGTTGTTCTGGCACGGACTACTCCAACATTCTGTGTCTGTTTAAATTAAATAATAATAATAATAATAAATAATTTATATAGCGCAGAAACTATATATATATATTCGACTGCGCTTCAAGAGCTCCTATAAATACCATTCTACTACACAATGCTATATAATATAAAGCATAATCATAAATACAAATTAAGTCTGTGTTTAAAACAAATAAGTTTTTACTTTCAATTTAAAGCTATTTAATGTTTGAGATTTCCTAATATCCACTGGTAACTTATTCCATAATCTAGGAGCAGCACAAATAAATGATCGATCACCTAAGGTTACTTTTGTTCTAATGTTGGGGATCTGCAATGCCAGTGTGTCTTGTGTACTACGAAGATTATGACCATGAGTTTGAAACTTAAGAGTCAATAACTCAGTAATATAACTAGGAGCTTGGCCATTTAGCGCTTTATAAACTATCATTAACATCTTAAATTCAATTCTTTGATAATAATAATTCACGAAAGAAAGAAAGAATATAATATACATTATCCCAGGACCCATGTGAACAGTTGCAATGATTCCTTATATTATGCCAGCTATCATCAATTATCAATTTATAGTGATTTGTTGTCATAACATATTGTCCTAATCAATACTAAATTCACAGTAAATTATGCAACTTTGTAAGGAATTATGATGTAGAATAATGACCATTCTTATACGTACACATACCTAAAAATAAATTTCCGTACAGTTCACTGCAAACCGGTTGTTGCAAAGACACGGAAGTGAAGTAAACATTTTAAAGGCAAAACACAGTATTGGGAAAGTTTAACATATTCTCTTCGGCTACTTTTTCATGTGACATCTACATCTTCGGGAATAACACATACGTCGTAGATTCGTCAAATGTTGGAAAAGTTTAACATATTCTCTTCTGGTACTTAGAGTTATCCAGTGCAACACATGTGCGGAATCAGATTTTCCTAGAGCTTGTACAAGACTCTACGTCAGAGCCAGCTTGTTTCAAGTTCCCCTGAACGCAATGATAGGCTCTAAATACGGTACGTACACTTCATGCTAGGTCATCCTATCATCTCAACCGATGGAAAATTAAAAAAAAGCCTTGCATGTGATTGCAGGAATCCAGACCAGACAGTGCAGCATGTGGTAAAGCCGGTCTGACATCATCCCTTGGAACAATTCCTAGGACTAGGCAATTCGGACCAATACGCAATTAATTACTACGGTTCCCCCCCCCCCCCCCCCCCCACGTTTACACTAACAAATCGGTAGCCTCAATTGCTTCGGTGCTGAAAACAGCAAGTCAACCTTGTTTGTAATGGGCATCGAACATGGTGTTTAATTTTGTACACTATAATAGTGGGAAAAAAACAAAATAATAAGCTACCTTGATCACATGTTGTCCCAGTGAATCCGGGCATACACGTGCAATGGAACCCGTCACATGTTTCTTCGCACAAACCGCTGTTCATACATGGTGAGCCTAGGCATGCTGCAGACGTGTGAGAAAAGCAAATTAATACGGATGTTGCAATATGAATATTACACAAAGCTATTTGGCAAAACACGAATTCATTATATATTAACACAATTATTTCACTTTTTTGTTTAATTAAATTTAATATGATCAGAATTGTAACAAATATATATTAAACAGAGTGTATAAACAGAAACTAAGGTAATCGAAGTTCAAAGGCCGGACAGTAAAATAATTTACTTTAATGAAAACATCAATTTTAAACATTTTTGTTGGGTTTGTAAGTTACTGAATCGTTTAGCTGAATACTTTAAAGGGATGCCTGTAAAGTGTCTAACTCCATGAAAATTATTTGGAGCTTCCTCGTTTCTCTTCTACCGTGTTTTTTTTAGCTCATGGTAAGAGAATAATGAAATAGGGTTATTTTTTTTTAAATGGCCCTTTAGTATGACGATATCTATCATTCAGCTCAAAAGAGTTAATTAACGGTCATAAACGTCCGTTGTAAAAGCTGACGCATATTTTCGCTTTTTAACCAGGAAAGACTCGTTTTTTTTTCAATGAAACCATTTTCGTAAAGGGAACATGTACGTTCAGATAATACCTCAGTTGGAGGAACATATTACGCGACAGGTGCGAGGAGTATTAGACATATTCAAGACAGTGGCCAAACCCATCGCCTTGCCGCTGTCAGATATGGGGGGAAAGGGTAAATATTGCGATCGATACAAAATGAAGTGGAATACCACCAAAGTCCTCTGATTTAAAACCTTTTGACTTCTTCCTTTTGGGAACTTTTAGGAATAAGATGCGTACATCTTCTCGTGACCTGGATGATTTGCAGGGCCGCAATCGACACGAAGTAAATGTTTTAACAAAAACAAATCCCAAACATTTAAGTGTGGCACCAATCATTTCAAGAGTCCATTCATTAGCTAAAACTTGCAAAAATTGGGTTTCTCACCTGGCATCTACAACAGCAAAGAACTCGGCGATGCGTGACATTGCTGATTCAGGAAAGGTCTTTACATCCCGTACATAATCTTGACATAACTGACCTTTGAACTTCGAGTACCCTTTTTTTTATACGCTCTGTACAAAGCATTTACTTAGAATACAATACGACACCTACTTATCGCAAATGTTAGAATTTTCACTAAACAGATTGTTGAAATTAAGTACATCTCTATTTTGATATGCTTTATTAGGATATCGGCGTGAAAGAATGATTATATGTATAAATATATAAACCTGAATTATGTAACCAGATTATAACAAATGTGAAAGAAAGAAAATTAATAATTAAATGAAGGAATAGTGGGTCGAAATATAAGTATAACAAACATGGTGGACAGACAAGACAACACAAGACATTCCTGACAAGCAATAGTGCTATTCTTCAGTATCTCTTTAGAGATACTGAATGTCAAATGTGTGTCCTTTTTACCTGGCAGAGTGCAATGCAAATGCCGCTCCCCTTGACGAACGCCGGACATGCGACGGATTGCGTGACCGTCCGGTACATTCTTGACAACCAGCTGAACAGGCTGGCCCGTGACCGGGTCTTGTTTGGTCGGACACACAGCACCTGTGATCGCTAGACAAACGTCGCTCTGCTCAGACGTAGAAGCTGATGAAACAAAATATATAAACGTGACCTGCTTGTTTTACCTGTCTTTGTTATTAAAGAAGGCGTCAACATTATACATAGCGGGAGGCAGCGTGAGCGCGTGAACGATAATGAAAACTTTAGAGTCGATTTGGACAAAAGATCGATGCACCGATAATAAGCGTACGCTCGGAACCCTTATCATATTGTTTACTAAAGGCCCTATCTCACTGGCCTGGAGACTAGTTGGCGACTTGTTGGCAACTCGAGTCTCCGCGACGTCTCCGCGACGTCTCCTGGAGACTAGCCGGGTCTC
Source organism: Echinarachnius parma (assembly GCA_037951105.1). Lineage (NCBI taxonomy): Eukaryota > Metazoa > Echinodermata > Echinoidea > Clypeasteroida > Echinarachniidae > Echinarachnius > Echinarachnius parma. Next base: position 166,185 of record JBAMJV010001000.1, on the reverse strand, counting down.
CTGGGAGTCGCGGGGAAATCAAATGTTCGATTTTTTGAGAATTTTTTCCAGTCTCTAACAAGTCTCGCAGACGTCTCTGCGACGTCTCCATCAGTTGCGGCGACGTCGCGGATACCAATTTTGTCCGCGACTGGGGAGACGTCTCCACAACGTCTCCGAGACCACTGGAGACCAAGGCGACTGAGAGGAGATGTTGCGGCGACGTCTCCAGTTAAACCATTTTGCACCTGCATACATATGGTGTTGTTGCTATTCGCCATCAGAGATATTCGAATTGTTTCCTTTCATTATTCAGTCAATTCCTCTAGTTCTGGTTTGGAATTTATAAAGGGCTGCTTGCTATTTCAGTAATAGTAAAACCGGTCAGTAGCAATACAATGCCCTGGATGATCCAGGACGAAATTTTAGTGATGACCGGCTATACTATGACTAAATTTCAAGGGGCCTATCGTCCTGATGCCTATAAGCAGAACTCAAGTGAAAAAAAACCATTTATATATAAGCCTACACATTGTTCAAAATGTATCAACGTGGCTTTGAAATATCATTGATGATCTCTCTAATGAATAATTATGTTAACCAAACATCACATTCACATTTTTGATAAAAATTGGTTTAAACTTTAAGGTATCTGGAGGGCGTCTTCTATTGTTAACGACTGCTGTAACCCTGTAACCCTGTAACTTAACCGTATATATGGTTTACTTTCATTCAAGCATCATTGAATTTGTTAGTTTTTAATGATAACTAACAAGTTTTAGTTACTAAAACTATGTTTAACCAAAAAGTGTACTATCCCTTAAAGTTTGTAATGATATCCAACAAGTTCTTAGTTACTCAAATTTAGTTTGACCAGAACTGTACTTTCCCTTTAAAATTAAACCCTTTTGCCCTAAATAGCTACGTAGCTTATACATGTAGATATATCGTTAACTCAATTAATATTGGCAGTGCATTTAGCGCCTTTTGGAACTGAGCTCTTCAAATACATTAAACTGAAATTAATTAAATCAAAACAGAATAGTTACCAATCACGAGGAGATTGAGGGCAACAGATGTCCAAGCAATGGTCCACCAGTACCAAGCCATCATCTGCAAAATGGGATATTCAGTTATGAGTGAGATTATACTTATGAAAATAATTGAAGGGATAGTTGAGTTTTGGTAGAGAGGGCGCTACACAAAATAATGTTTGTGAGGTAATGAAAAACTTAGTGTCAAATGTGATAGAGCATACAGTTTTAATGGCAGAATAAACTTTATTTGATCAAAATCGGTTCAGAAACGGCTGAAATATCCATAAACATAACCATTTGTAATAAATGTGGGGCCCCACAAGTATTCAATGTTAAATGATCTTTGCTTATAATTTGGAGAAATAAAAATGTGTGTGTGTGTGTGTGTGTGTGTGTGTGTGTGTGTGCGTGTGTGAGTGTGTGCTTGCGTATGTGGGTATACGATCCGCATCACATGCTTATTGTAGTGACCTGTTGCATAAGAATGCGGTACCTGTAGTACTTCGATTACATTTTACAAACCTCCATTCTTCAGAATATGGCATTCGAAAGTATAGTGCATAGTGATAATAATAATTATCAGCCTCCATTTTTGCGATACCTGATGACCATGGGTAATAATAATGAATAATTTGTTAAGCACCTAGAGGCTCTTTGAAATATGCGGTATATAACTGTCTATTATTTATTCATATTCCCCTCAGGCTGCATTAAACCCATTTAAGACCTCTCTGGTTACAGTATTAAATATGTAACAATCTTGTTAATTATTTACATAATTGCCATCATTTTTCAAGGACAACAAATGTAATACAAATTCATGTACACCCACAGCCCACACAAAAGGCGCATATAATTATTTTACCGCTGTAACATTTTCACCAAAATTGTATTTATTTTATTAGAAATGAGAAAACTTCATGGTGTGCGTGTGTGTATGTGTGTGTGTGTGTGTGTGTGTGTGTGTTTGTGTGTGTGTGTGGTTGGTGGGGGGGGGGGGGGGGGGGGGTGGGGCTACTATGCTTCAAGTACAGTTAAGTATAGTTATATACAATTCTGTAGCATTTACACACCTGTTATACTAATGTCAGTGAACAACTCAATATTGGCTGTAAAAAGTCTTCTGCCAAAAGGCGCTATATAAAAAACAAAACACATGCTGTACGCAGGATTATTCTAACTTGCATTTGACTGACCTATAGTGGTAGCTCTTCCACCTGTAGTATAGATTTGATAAATAAACAGAGACAAATGTGTGTAATTAAAAAACACTGATTTTCCCTAAATTAACCGGAATGGATTTAGCGCGTTTTGGTTGAAAGCTCAAAATTGGTTCAGGAGGGCTGAACTATCAATAAATATATCCGATCGGAATAAATCTAGGGCCCAGATTCCTTTTCAGTCGATGAATTTTTTGTTTTATATAACAAACGCTTTCACTTTTTCAAAAGTTTTCAGAGGTTTTTAAATAGTTGTTGATTATCTCTCTATTTAATTTTTATTTCAACAAAACATCAAATGCATAATTTTGTATGAAAAATGGTTGAAACCAATGCTTTTTTAGAGAGCACCATCGTGTGTTTTAATGGCTCTTTTTGAATAATAACAGGCTTTTAAAGGGATAGTCGAGTACTGGTCAAACTTAACTTTAGTAACCAAAACCTGCACCAGTATACGGTACGAAATAATAGTTAAACCTTCACCATGTTCGAAAAGTATACACAATTACAAACGACTAAGTAAAACCCCTGTTATCATTCAAAAAGAGCAGTTACAACTCAAGAGGGCGCTCTGTAAAAGAATTATTGGTTTTAGCCATTTTTCACACAAAATTTTTTATTTAATGTTTTATTAAAATAATAATTCAATAGAGATACCATCAACAACTATTTACAAAACTATTTATATTTTTTTCAAAGTAGTATTTAAGCATTTTTTTTTTATTTTTCTAAAAAGTCAAAATATCCCCTGGTGAAGATTTTTGAATAAAAAATATGTTCATGGATATTTCAGCCGTTTCTGAACCGATTTTGTTCAAATTAAGTTCATTCTGTCATTAAAATTTTATGTTCTTTCAAATTTGAGAGTCAGTTTTTCATTATCTGACACAAATTGTTTTTAAGAAGTGCCCACCTATACCAACACTCAACTATCCCTTTAAGTTAGTCGTTTGTAATTTTCTATAACTTTCGAGCATGGTTGAGTTATAACTATTAGTGTGTAATGTTATTGTGAATGTTTTGGTTACAAAAGCTCAGCCTTACCAAAACTGTACTACCCCTTCAACTGAATTAACTGTTTTCAGGAAACGATGGCCCCAAACAGTTGATTTGGGGCTGAGCCCCCCCCCCCCCCCCCCCCCAAGGACTTAATGTGTCCTTACCAATCATATTCATAATGCACACGTTTACTTTAGTATCAGTAGCCAAGGTTACTGGACCTAACAACGCGTCACTCTGTTACATGTTCTGCTCTGACAAGTATCCTTGGAAACAAAATGAAATACTAGTATGAGAGTAGCTGCCAGCGATCATACCATCGACAATACTAGTATGACACTAGCTGCCAGCGATCATACCATCGACAATACTAGTATGACACTAGCTGCCAGCGATCATACCATCGACAATAATTCAATGTGAATTATGATTTGGACAATTATGGAGACTTGTGTGAAAATTGCCATAATAGGCATACATGTATTGTAAGTACTAAACCATAGAGATAACATAAACTAGATTATAAAAATATCAGACATATCAGACTCACAGCTATACACAAAAGAAAATATACGTAGGCCTCTACACTTGTATTTTTTTTAAAAGGCAAATTAACATGTCGTTATACCGTACCGTGTATATAAATTGTATCTAACACTGCAAACATTAAAACTAGTTGTGAGCTTCTAGAACTTACGTTCTCCTTCTCGCCTTCCTTCGCCGCGTGTCCACGTTAATAAAGGTTACTGTCCGTGTTGGTATTAGTATCACAGACAAAAAATCAAATCTGCATCAAATGTTATTGAAGATGGTATAATCGGAGCGAGCAACGATAACGGTTACGGCGGTGCTCAATTTACCCAAGAGACCCGAACATCAGCAACTCGAATTGATATTACCCTGAATGGAAACCTGGTGATGAAAGGTCCGCTCTTATGTGCTTAGTTGGCGCTGATTGGTGGATGCGAATGTCATCTATCTATATATAGTGTAAGTTTGTATATATTTAAGTTTGACGTAATCTATGTTTCGCCTTAAGTATTGGGTATTGTTTACGATAGCAATCATTCAAGAAAGACGCAAATATCATCAGATTTCATCAAAGGTGAAATTGCAGTGACCAGTGATTGGTCGATGAGGATCACTTTTTAAGTGTTATTCTCTTGATATTGAGTTATTAATCAATGTATCGCTTTATTGGATATTGCTTTCCTAAGCAACCATTTAAGAGACGCACACATCGGCATCCGTTATGGATGATCATGCAGATGAAAGCCCTCATTCACTGTCTTAAAGGGATAGCACAGTCTCTGTTGATAGGGTACTTTAGGAAATGTATTTTAAAACTAAGTGCAACATTTGACAAAAAGCACATGAATTTAAAAACAGTGGAAACTTTGCCTTTGTTTGATCAAAATCGGTTTTTAAACAGCATAAATCTCCATACATTAATCGAGTAATTCATTCGTTTAATAAAAATATTAAGTAGCCATGCATATTAGGACACATTATACCAAAGTTAATTTCTATTTTGTTGATAATCTCTTCATTGAATCATTATTTTAACAAAAAATTGCATTCGCAATTTTATGACAAGAAAGTGGAAACGTTCAGGTGACTGAAGGGCGCACTCTAACTGCGTACAAACGTTGCCGTTTCTATACCTTTCTACCTTTCAAGCATTTTGGACTGATAATCCTTAGATGTACACGATTTCGTTATTTAATGTCAATTTGATAATCTTTAGATGTACACGATTTAGTTACTTAATGTCAATTTGATCAGAACTGTACTTTCTCTTTAAGTTGCTGTAAACCACTAACCACTGATTGGTCGATGCGAATTACACTCAGAGTATCGTCATATCCTTTTTGAGAATGACGAAGCAATGTCATCATTATCAATGTCCAGCTTTTTTGGCTATTGTTCACTGTTCACAAATTTGTGTCAATGTTATAGAGATAACATCAGTCAAACCTAAATCACTTAAAATTTAAATGCGTATACCGTAGGTTAATATACTAATCATAACCCCAATCATCCACATCAACTTCATCATTATCATCATGAACATCAACATCAACATCGTCATCATCATCATCATCTGTATCATTACCGTTATCCTCATCATTATCATCATGGACATCAACATCAACATCATCATCATCATCATCATCATCTTCATCATTATCATCATTATCTCTACCATTATCAGCCATCTTTACTATCATGATTATCATCAGCGTCACCATCATCGGTATCATTACCGTTATCACCATCTCCTCATTAGCATCATCATCATTAGCATCATTATCTATATATGCATTGTATATAATGGTATTTATAGAAACGACAGTTTGATTATGTTACCACGGTTACTGTGAAACCAGATGTGTTCATACTGTCTACTTTTTCGGGAGAGACAATGGCCTGTGGCCTGAATTCTCATCAAGGGCTCAACTTTAGCGCCCGGTGCTAAACAAACATAAATAACCAGTAACTTGTTATACATTTCCACACCTGTGGACTTTTACTAGTCCATTGAGGGTTACGTAACATTTGTCACCGGAAATATTATTATTGTTGATTTTCATTATCCAATCAAACAGTCTAGGCTAAGTACTCAGGATAAAGGGGTTTTTGACATACCAGTCATATTCAAACCGTTATAGTTATGTATAATATGATATGGATGATCCACATGTGCGATATGTTTTAAACAGTTCCTGGTTACGTATGACTTTTAAGTCTGGACTAAAGTTAAGCCATTGATGAGAATTCGGGCCAATATGACAAACCCAAACCACCAAACGCACAAATTAAGGAAAAAGTAAAATTATGTAGAGACAATATCTGACGTATACTATTTTTTATTACACACAAAACCATGTAACACGTTACACATCACTTACGAGAGAAAAGCATAAAGAGTGATTTAAAGCCTTATGGAATCTAATGAATGGTTATTATGACACTATCATATGTTGTCATCAGAAAAACAAAATGTTCACCCCAAAATAGGGTTAAAGAGTGGCGTCTCACTAACAAAGGCCATGTGAGGAATTTAAATTAAAGCTCCACGGAAATTATATTTTAGGGGCGACAACCCCATAATGGTACTCCCAACTTAGTATTTGTCGCTCGTGTAGGGATACATATTCACCTTTTCATACTCATAAGATAAATTAAATAATGCACATGCTTACTCAACTAATTCACAGTAGTAATATTGCATTATAAAGATATTAACATTCGACTTTAGATATTCAAAGGGATCTATTAACTGTCTTGACATGTCCAAAATCTTACGGAAGGATGTTAAAATGTGTAATCTGATATGTCCGTGAGTAATGTGTGGACATTCCATGATAATGAATGTCACATGACCAAGTAATGGGCGAACATGCAAATAAATGTTTGCTAAAATGAACTTATTTTATGTTTACTTGCTGTATTAACGTTGTACAAGGTTAAAAATATCCCATGTAGAAAGTTCAAACCCGAATACTGCAATTTTATTAAAGGGGTAGTTTAGTTTTGGTAGAGAGGGCGCTGCGCATCACAATTTTTTTTTGAGGTAATGAAAAACTGAGTGTCGAATTTGAGAGAACATGCAATTTTAATGGCAGAATAAACTTTATTTGGTCAAAATTGACCCAGAAACGGCTGAAATATCAATAAATATATCTGATCTTATAATTATTTGGGGCCCAAATAATTAGATGATTTTTAGAAAAAAAATTTAAAAAATGCTTGCACTTTTTCAAAAATGTTCAAAAGCGTTTTTTAAATAGTTGTTGATGATCTCGCTATTTAATCTTTATATCAATAAAACATCACATGCATAATATGTAGGAAAAATGGTTGAAACCGATGCCTTTTTAAAAAGCGCCCTCTTGTGTTTAAATGGCTCTTTTTGAATGATAACAGGCTTTTTACTCAGTCGTTTGTAATTTTGTATAGCTTTCGAGCATGGTGGAGTTATAGCTATTAGTTTATAATGTTACTGTGCAGGTTTTGGCTACTAAAGTTCAGCCTTACCAAAACTAAACTACCCCTTTAATATAATTGTATTTATATAACGAACGAGAAATGGTAATCAAATACACCTATGTATGTGAACCGGTATAGTTGTAAGCAAGCGTTTCGGTTTGTTGACAATGTTACTACATTGTACATGTAAGTTCAACTGAAGAAATAGAAACAAATAACGACTACTACAAAAATAATGTCTTCTTCAAAAGATGCATCTAGTATACGAAAATTATTACTTTTACCTAATATATATTGTATATACTAGATGTACATACAAATATACGTTCATAAATAAGTATTCGCAAGATTGGCGTGTAGGCTGTACAGTCACCGGATGAGAAGAAGAAGGGCGCTATGTCACTTTTCGTACTTTGAAGATAATCAGCTTACAGTCTGGGAGCCTTGTATAAACCCCGTTTTTATAGTTTTCTTCAATTTCTGTAATATTTCCGAAATTATGAATAATTATTTATGATTTGAAGTATTAGTATTACTTGAAGTATTGGCATTACTTGTACATAACATGACAAGGGTTTTAAATTATGTGTTTAACAGATTTGATTTTCAATTGTGAACATGTTAATTTTTATTGCAATTGTGGAGGAGCAAATCAAGAAAGCTAAGCTTGTATTAATGAATGGCCCCTTGAAAATATCATTACAGTAAATTACACAATATAATATATTTCCTTTTACAACGAATCTCCTCAAAATTGAATACAAGCGGAGATTTTAAAATGGTAGAACCCTCAAAAATACATTTAGTAATTGACACAATGTAAGCTACTGCCTTTACCAACGAATCTCTCAAAATGTAATACCAGCGGAGATTGTAAAATGAACGGCCCCTTGACAACATAATTACACCAAATGACACAATGTAAGATATTACCTTTTACAACAAATCTCTACACAATTAGATACATAAGCGGAGAATCTCTACACAATTGAACGCATAATTGAAAACATAATTACAGTAATTGACACTATGTAATATATTACCTTTTACAACGAATCTCTACACAATTAGATACAAGCGGAGAATCTCTACACAATTGAACACATAATTGAAAACATAATTACAGTAATTGACACAATGTAAGCTATAACCTTTAACAACGAATCTCTACACAATTAGATACAAGCGAAGAAACTCTACGCATTTGAACACATAATTGAAAAAAAAATTACAGTAATTGACACAATGTAAGATATTGCCTTTTACAACGAAACTCAACACAGTTATATACATGTATACACTTATTACAGTTTGAATATGCTTATTTACATGATAATAAAGAGTGAACCAGTCAAAAGGAACGACATACCTCCCATATCATGACGATAAACGACTTGTTGCGAATACTTAACTGAAACAAAAATGTACCCAAATTCACAGATTAGGAAAACTTTTTTAGGGCGTAATTAGTTACGAAATTTCTGTTTTCAAATGTGTCAGTAGTTGTGTTGCGTGAAAATTTCCCGCTATCGCGTGTCATGTCATAGTGAATATATGCTTCATATAATTATATGCATGCCTCAGCCTAACCATTTATTAATGTAAATAATTCTCTTTATTATTTTGTCATGTTTATCAAACCAGTAGTTTTGTCCCAATGTAAAGGAATGTTTATCGTTCCGTTTATCCTGGGCCACAACGTAAACCTTTAAATACGATGTACTATTTTTTCTTTAATATACTCTACTTACAATAATGCAAAATACGAACGATTCGTGCAACAGACCCTTTGCTAACATATTCTAATTTGTGCGCATTCCTTGCCATAATGGCTCGCTGGTCACAATCTGCTCAATTAATATTTTCCCGATTAATACAATGCAATGATTTGTAATCCATCTTGCTTATATTAGTTGTTCCTTTGTCGGGCAAACGTCTCCCAGCTGTAAGGTTGCTATAGGAACAACCGTCATAAGTAGGATATGCATAGAATTCGAATATGTTAGCGACCCAGTCTATTGCGGTTATTTTCACCAACAAATACAATACAATACACTTTTCAATATTCTAATATATCAAACAAAAACTAATCATATTGGGCTTGAACAGCCTCAAGATGGGGTCTATTTTGTGCACTAATGGGCCAATTAATGTTTTGGCACACGTATCTAAAGCGAGTTCTGCATAATGTGCAGTCATTAAACTTTTAATCGCCGTGATAAAGTGGGGGCGCTATTTACGATAGAATAATAAAAACCCTGCAACAATCTAAGTTCTTACATAATATGTAGGCTGTTTTGTATTTTGTTTTTATCGCAAATCAATCTTATTGCAATATACTGTATCGTTAAGAACCTATTTCCAGGCATTTTGGTAGAATTGTATGCCCTATTTTCATCCGATAAGTCCGTCGGAAGGTGACGTTTATTCAAAAATGAAAACACATTACTCAATATGATGATATTTGAACAATGTCTTTGCTATTTTTATCCCCTTAGCCTGTAACATTATCCATTAAATTACGGTTGCAGGTTACATGAACATTTCCAAAAGGTCAACATTTATTCAAATTACAAACATTTTGCCAAAACATTAATATAGAAACATTGATTCTATCACTGTTAATTGCATCATATTTTGTATTTTCCTTTAAGATCAAAGAAAAAAAAAAAATTTTGTAAAAGCTTATACACACTCATTGACAATTATTTTTATTGATAATAATGCAAAATTTATCAAAAACCACCAAGGCTTTGGTTTTTTTTTAATACAGTAAAAATTGCGTTATTCGGATTAACAACTTTAAGAACAATCTATTTGACAAAATTGTTAGATTTAAATCACAATTTACCACACAAATTATTTAAAGTCCTAAACGCAAAATGAAATGGGAGATTAATTGTTGCCTCGAGGTATAACATGTCGTGGTTGCGGGCAAATTTGAATATTGCTGTAAATGGTTTGCCGATTTAAGGGATCTACATTGCAACTAGTCGCTTCATGCATGTCATCAATCTGGCAAAGGATCTATCAAAATTCAGCATGGTCAAGATACGCAATTTTTCCAGAAATGGCGACCGGTAAACAATATAGCGGGCAATATCACATCTACTTATTCAAATAAATGCTTAGACGACGCGAATCTGGCAAACAGCAACTTTATCAGAATACGAGTCACACAATATGTCGTTCCACTTCCAGTCATTGCTCATACCGGTTTGGATGCAGTGTTCCACCTGAGTGTTTGGTTCGCCGGGATTCCAGTCTTGAATGAAAGCAACAGAGAAAATCGGCTAGAAATGTCAACAAATCAGAAAGAAAATTATCTGCAATATAATAATTATCATTATAAGAACTATAATCATTGTTAATATTATCATTAAAAGTATTAGTAGTAGTAGTATTAGTAGTAGTGGTGGTAGTAATAATAGTTAAAGTAGTAAAGGTAGTAGTAGTAGTAGTAGTAGTAGTAGTAGTAGTAGTAGTAGTAGTAGTATTAGTAGTAGTAGTAGTAATAGTAGTAGTAGTAGTAGTAGTATAAGTAGTAGTAGTATTAGTAGTAATAGTATGAGTAGTAGTAGTAGTAGTAGTAGTAGTAGTAGTAGTAATGGTGGTAGTAGTAGTAGAAGTAGTAGTAGTAGTAGTAGTAGTAGTAGTAGTATTAGTAGTAGTGGTAGTAGTAGTAGTAGTAGTAGTAGTAGTAGTAGTAGTAGTAGTAGTAGTCGCAGTAGTATTAGAAGTAGTAATAGTAGTAGTAGTAGTAGTAGTAGTAGTAGTAGTAGTAGTAGTAGTAGTAGTAGTAATAGGAGTAGTAGTAGTAGTAGTATAAGTAGTAGTAGTATTAGTAGTAGTAGTAGTAGTAGTAATGGTGGTAGTAGTAGTAGAAGTAGTAGTAGTAGTAGTAGTAGTATTAGTAGTAGTGGTAGTAGTAGTAGTAGTAGTAGTAGTAGTAGTAGTAGTAGTAGTAGTAGTAGTAGTAGTAGTAGTAGATGAAGTAGTAGTAGTAGTAGAAGTAGTAGTAGTAGTAGTAGTAGTAGTAGTAGTAGTAGTAGTAGTAGTAGTAGTAGTAGTCGTAGAAGTATTAGAAGTAGTAATAGTAGTAGTAGTAGTAGTAGTAGTAGTAGTAGTAGTAGTAGTAGTAGTAGTAGTAGTAGTAGTAGTAATAGGAGTAGTAGTAGTAGTAGTAGTATAAGTATTAGTAGTATTAGTAGTAATAGTATGAGTAGTAGTAGTAGTAGTAGTAGTAGTAGTAGTAGTAATGGTGGTAGTAGTAGTAGAAGTAGTAGTAGTAGTAGTAGTAGTAGTAGTAGTAGTAGTAGTAGTAGTAGTAGTAGTAGTAGTAGTAGTAATAGGAGTAGTAGTAGTAGTAGTATAAGTATTAGTAGTATTAGTAGTAATAGTATGAGTAGTAGTAGTAGTAGTAGTAGTAGTAGTAGTAGTAGTAGTAGTAATGGTGGTAGTAGTAGTAGAAGTAGTAGTATTAGTAGTAGTAGTAGTAGTAGTAGTAGTAGTAGTAGTAGTAGTAGTAGTAGTAGTAGTAGTAGTAGTAGTAGTTGTAGTTGTAGTGGTAGTATAAGTCGTATTGTTGTGATGACGACCATTTTTATATTCATTACCACTCTTCTTCTTATATAGAACATTCTATTAAAAGAGTATTCCACTTTCGAGAAAGCAATTTATAACATATTCAAGAGATATGTTATATCAACCTGAAATATAATACATGGTTATTTAATGTTATAGTGTATACTGTACCAAAACCAAATTGGAGCTAAAAGCTTTATTAATTGTTTAGTGTATCATCAGAGTATAATTCCGCCGTCAAAAACATTACATGCATTTTAATGACTAATTAGTTGTAAGTTATTTGAGATGTAATTAATTTGTTTTCGTGTATAAAAGTCAAGGGGAGTTCTTTATAATGCTTATAGCATGGCTGTGATTATTTGGTGTTATTCATCTTGTTAATCGGCAACGCGTGAATATCTCGCCCTGTCACTTATTTTCTTGTTTTGCATAATTATTAGGGGCCTATAAAGATAGATTTCTATTTACAGATATATAAGCTATACTTATCACGATAATGTGATCTATTTTTATAGAACATGTATAGGTAAAGAGTATAATTATAGTTGATTACAGAGAAAGGAGTGTTGGAGCTATGACTGATATTGTTGTTTGAACGGATGATATTTCAGATTCCGTTTGTATGACTAAACTGAAGGACAGTTCCTGATCCAGATAGGCAGAGCTTTCCTTAGATTATGGTGTAATGAAGATCTGGGGAGCATCTGGAGAGCAAAAACGCCGAGGATTTTAATAACAGATCTGAGTGTTCGTGTTCAAGCCGCGTTGGTGTACATGGGACGATGAAGTCCATTTAATCTCTCCCGGATGGGACGATGAAGTCCCTTAAATCTCTCCCGGGAACTGCAACACCAACCCATCCTCGTCTATGTATATTATTATTAATAATAATTATAATAATAATAATATTAATATTTTTTATAGCGCAGCTACTATAAATATATACTCAACAGGGGCGGATCTAGCTTTTTGTTAAGGGGGGGGGGGGGGGGGGGGAGGGGGGGTTGGATCTAGCTTTTTGCTAAGGGGGGGTTTGACCCAATGACGATTCGGATACTGTGTGGGTCTGGACACATGATGGCGTTTTTCTATGCACATCACATTTTCACTTGGCAGCCCAAGGGGGGGGGGGGGGGGGGGTTAAACTCCTTAACCCCCCCCCCCCCCCTCATAGAACCGCCACTGCTCAACTGCGTTTTATAAAGAACTCATTTTAAAATGAACAAAAGACGAAGAATAAATCAAACAAAGCCTTAACATGCAAACAAACAAAATGATGAAAAGGCCAGCGTGAACAAATATGTTTTTAACATAGACTTAAATGTATCAACCGATTCAACTTTTCTAAAATGCAATGGTAAGCTGTTCAACAATTTCGGGGCTACACACACAAATTAGGGTCGTCATGGCCTAGTGAATGATAACATCCTTGTGGGTCATAATTCCTAATAATTATCATGATAATTTATTCTAGTATATTTCGACCAAAATGTATTAAATGTCCATTTGTATATATAGCGCTTTAGCACCGAATAGTCTCAAAGCGCTCGGAGCATTATTACTTTGACTTTAGCCGAGCTGCCAATAATTTCAAGGAATACATTCCTGCCTAGTACCCATTTACTACACCTGGGTTGAGAGCAGCTGCACATGTGGATGAAGCGCCTTGCTGAAAAACACATTTGCCGCGGTCGGGATTCGAACACACGACCTTCGTATCGGAAGACAAAGGCCCGAACAATATACCACGACACTCCCAGCATTTACAATAATCAGGTCAATACTCACTTCTGTAGTAACTTAGACTAGTGCCGGTCCTGTCTCTCTTGCATTTCCACAGCCCGTTTGGTAAGTCGTCGCAGTTGATCGCGTAAGGCCCTGGCCCTTGGCTCAGAGACGTCGCCAGGGCTTTGAAAATATCGGCCTCATCGTCACTGTCCAATTGTAGAAGGGATGGGTAGCGAGTCTGCCCCGAGTAGATAACAGGACCAAGACCATCACAGTAGTCTCTTGCATTGTTCCACGTGCCCGTTATACCGGTGAAGAGGTAGCACTTTCCTGGGTGACTCAACACCCATCCTTCGGGGCATACTCGCAGATCTAAAGATTGGAAAGGGCAGGATAACAAACGGCCGGGTGGTTACACAAAATTGTACTATCACTCGCCCTCTTATCCCCTCTCTCTTTAAAGGGACATTCCCTCTTTTGCAAGCCAAATTTCAAAAGTCCAAAGTCCAACCCTGATAATGACAAAGAAGAGATGGACAGAATTGTTCAACGTAAAGTACCTGTAATTATTAGTACTTTTAATATCCAGACATTATGATCAATAGCGAAGAAGGGGGAACTAGCATACGAAGCACACAACTATGGTATTGACATCATATGTGTGCAGGAGCATCGCATTGTACACACATAAACACTACTGCAAGAGCCATTTGCTAACGGTTATACCTTAATAACATCGTCAGCATGGAAGAACACAAGAAATGCTGCAACTGGTGGAGTAGGTTTCCTTATCTCACCAAGAGCCCTGAAAGCCTGTCATTCCATCGTGAGTCACAATAAGCGTACCATTGAGATGACACTTCATGGAAATCCTCTGACTACCGTTTTGTCCTGCTACAGCCCTCATAATGAATATCCAGAAGAAGACGTATATGAATTTTATCAAGATCTCTCAACCATAATCGACACCATTCCAGCCCATAATTTATTAATTATTGGGGGAGATCTTAATGCCCAACTAGGACCTACTGACATGACTGATGCACTATTTACATGTGAAGATGAAACCAACAGAAATGGAAAGGTACATGATAGACTTCATGGAGCAACACAACCTTATTGCCACCAACACAAGGTTTCAGCACCGCAAGAACAGACTTTAGACCCATCGACGTCCAACTGGTCACCTCGTCCAACTTGACTACATACTGGTAAGGAAGAAATGGATCAACTCTGTTAAGAATTCTAGATCTTACAACTCCTTTGAAGGTATTCAGTCAGATAATCGCATCGTCTCCTGTAGATGCCAAATCAGCTACCGGAAACCAAGCCCCCACCCAAAGATCCGATGAAGAGCATAGATTGGGGAAGAGTTGTGAGGGATCACAACCTCTCTGAGCAATTTACTGTAGCTGTTCATGACAGATTCTGTTCTCTCCGTGATGAACTAGAAGACAAAAGCACTACAGCGGTATACAACACCTTAATCACTGCCAATAGAGAAACTGCAGTCGAAATGCTACCCAAGAAGAAGGAAAAGAACATAATTGAAGCTGCCACAAATGACAAAGTTAATTCTGCAAGAGAAAACCTGAAGAAAGCATCAGAGAAGCACAATACCAGACCAACCAGAAATTCTCAAAGAAACTAGAACTTGCTCAATCTGCATACGATCAAGCCTACACCAAAGTCCTGGAGGCACAAGTTAAATCCAAGACCGAGGAGCTGGAACGTCTTCACCAAGAACATAAACATGCAGCGGCCTGGCAGGTCCTGAGAGAAATAACTAACAAGAACGCATCTCCCGTTGTTCGTGTTCAAGGAGACACCACTGAAGAGCGTCTGGACTGCTGGTACAAACACTTCAGTAACCTTCTGGGCAACACAGAACAGATCTCCAATCATGACGATCCTTTCTTTCACCACAGGATTGCTGACAACCTTCCCATATCGACAGGTCTGTTCTCTATGGAGGAGCTCCAAAACTGCCTAAAGAGACTAAAACTGTCCAAGACACCTGGTCCTGACAACATCCCAGCAGTTGTTTGGAAAAGCCCACTTTTCCATCAAGAATTGCTGAATTTGTGTAATGAAACATATGTAGGCAACATCCCTCAGCCATTTTCCAACTCTGTCATTATCCCCCTACCCAAGAAAGGTGAACTCTCTCTTCCATCAAATTACAGAGGCATAACACTGTCACCAATTGCTTCTAAGCTCTACAATTCAATGCTTCTCAATATAATCACGCCCCATGTTGATCCTATTCTCCGACGTAACCAGAATGGGTTTCGGAAGGGGAGAGCCACAACACCACAGATCCTCACTATTAAGAGGATTATAGAAGAGCTGAACATTTCCAAGCAGAAGGCAACTATAATTTGTGTGGATTTCTCCAAGGCGTTTGACAGTGTTAATAGGAAGGTCATGTTTCAAATCCTCGGTAACTACGGCATACCTTCTCAAATAGTACAAGCAATTGCCATTATGTACAACCACCCAACAAGCTTCGTACAAAGCATGGCCGTCCCTACAAAGGAGTTTCACACAACAGCAGGGATACTGCAAGGGGATACGCTTGCACCCTTTCTCTTTGTCATAGTCGTGGATTATATTCTACACCAGTCTGTGGAGAACATGAAAGAGAAAGGTCTAGATGTCAAACATGAAAGAACCAACCGCGACAAAGACAAGTACTTGGCAGACCTTGACTACGCAGATGACATTGCTTTAATCATGTTAATAGCAAACTATCTTCAGAATGCCCAAGACCTGCTTTCTTCTGTAGAGAATGCTTCAGCAAAGGTTGGTATTTTTCTCAACCCAAAGAAAACCCGAGTACATAACAGTGAACGAAGAGGCTGATCATCCTCCAATCATCTCCAGGGAAGGCTCACAGATTAAGGAAGTCAACGATTTTAAGTATCAAGGATCTTATGTTGCTGACTCCAAGAAAGATTTCATGTCACGCAAAGGTCAAGCATGGAGTGCATGTTATAAATTGCACCACATTTGGCAATCTAACATTTCAAGATCTACAAAAGTTACATTTTTCAGGGCCTGTGTAGAGAGCATCCTACTTTATGGATCAGAGACATGGACCATGAAGAAGGCACTACAGGACCGGCTTGATGAG
The DNA here is from genome assembly GCA_037951105.1 of Echinarachnius parma. Classification (NCBI taxonomy): domain Eukaryota; kingdom Metazoa; phylum Echinodermata; class Echinoidea; order Clypeasteroida; family Echinarachniidae; genus Echinarachnius; species Echinarachnius parma. The sequence continues at coordinate 149,506 of JBAMJV010001000.1, read as the reverse complement.
ACATACACTAGGTTACTTATGAGGGTACAACATATTAGTTGGAGGGAACACAAAACAAAACCAGAGATTTATGGAAACATACCACCTATCTCTACCACCGTTGCTCATCGCTGAACGAGATTCGCTGGTCACTGCTTTAGGGCCAAAGACCAAGTAATCTCGGATGTGATCTGCATGCGACTACCATGTCCTAATAGAGGAAGGAGACCTATGAACTATATGGACTGCATTGCAAGGGACATCCGGTGTGAAACTGGGGACTTGCAGACATTGATGATGGATAAAGATTCATGGCGTTGCATTGTGAACTCAATCTCGGATGCGTCCGCTTAGTAGTAGTAGTAGTAATTATATATTCTCCATTTTTTAGATCTTTTTCCGTGACATACCTTTACAAATGTTGGCTTCACTATACCTTCACAAGAATAAGTGCAATATTGTTGTAATATTATGCTAAATTAGTTAAACGTCTTTATTGACCAATATATAGTTTTATGGAGGGACGCATTCTTTTTTCATTCGTAGAATCCAAATTACAGGGCTGTTCGATCTGATGTGTTGTGTGTGTGTGTGTTACATTCATCCCCATCCGTCAACTGGAAACTGTTTAGACGTTTTGTAAAAGAGGGACTGTCCCTTTAAGTATCGCCCACTGTCAGCTTTTAAAATGCTGACTCATGACATGTGCTTTTAGCGTCCTCCACCAAGGTAATTTTACTATCATTGATACCCGAACTGAAATATGAGACACAAAGTGACAGGATCTCTGCTATTATTATAACTACCCAGCTAGCCACCTGACGTTGGGCCGATGTCGGAATTTGGTTGCCGGATTTCGGCATATCGCCGTTGGCTCGAGGTTAAAATGTCCGCCAGCCCAACATCGTTACGACGTCATTTTTGTGATATATTGGCATAAGGTCATTTTCCGACAATGGCCCAACATCATGTCATGAGATGATGTTGGGCCATTGTCGGAAAATGACGTTATGCCAATATATCACAAAAATGACGTCGTGACGATGTTGGGCTGGCGGACATTTTAACCTCGAGCCAACGGCGATATGCCGACATCCGGCAACCAAATTCCGACATCGGCCCAACGTCAGGTGGCTAGCTGGGTAGTAGGCAAATAATAACAACGTTTAGCTTCCCGGAAACGAACGCATAAGCGCTTTCCACTTTTCTCTATCTCTGAGTCTGATAACATGTCTTTTTATGAGTGAACTGTCAAACTACTAACATTGATTTCACATGTCTGACGTTTAAATCACAAATCCTGGGCCCGATAGTGCAATTTTAAAAGAAAGAAAGAGGATTGGTGTAGTTTGACTTTGAATAAATACAAGTAGAAAAGTTAGAATTGGTGTTACATTATTCGTATATTCGTCGTGTTTGCACTTCACATATCTCCATGTTGCCGCCAGAGGACAGTATACAATTTTCATTAGTAAGGGGCTCGTTTTATGAAAGGGTCTTAGCTATGTACGCTATATAATATTATCTATGTACGTTATCTAATCTTATCTACGTACGTTGTCTTATCTTATCTGGCGCGGAGCTAACGCACAGAATTTCGATAGTCGAAGAAAATTCAAAAGCTTTGGTAAGGGGCTGAACGCGCAGAAAGTTGCACCCTTGCTTCGCTCCAGATAAGATAAGACAACGTTCATAGCTAAGACCCTTTCATGGGTCCCCCCAGGGCCTGTTACATCAAAGGGTCTTAACTGTCAGTCGTGATTTGAACAAAGAAAAGTCATATTATCACGGCTATTATCACTTTCCTACACGGTCGTGCATGTTTGTTGAAATTGATAAATAGTCACGTGACATGATTTAACCAATTACGTTAATAATAATATATAATATTTATAATGCGCTTTATACTGATGTTTCTAAGCGCAGAACGGAAATAATACAACTAATATGGTGTGCGCCCGGACAAAATACCAATACCAATACTACAAAAAAAAAAAAAAAATTAATGACAACATAATATAAAACTAAGACATAAAACATGTGCTTGGCAAACAATTCTACGGTTGGTTGAACAGGTGAGTTTTAAGAAGTGATATATGTCTCCTGTGGGGGCATCTTGAATATGATGGGGGAGCTTGTTCCAAAGGGTTGGGGCTATCGTGGAGAAGGCACGGTCTCCATATCTAGTCGTAGTACGAGGTCCATGGGAAAGCTGCAGCGTTGAGGAGGAACGAAGGTGTCTGAACGTGGATGAAGAACGAGGTGAAATGAGATCTTGGAGGTAATTAGGGGCAAGTTGATGAAATATTTTATACACAACAAGCAGGATTTTGAAGCTAATGCGGTGGTGGACCGGAAGCCAGTGGAGGGAACGAAGAGTTATATATGTGTTCGGATTTCCTAGTTAAGGTGACCAGCCTAGCTGCAGAATTCTGGATACGCTGAAGTGGAGCAATGTGAGATTTGGGAAGGCCAGCTAGGAGAGAGTTACAATAATCAAGATGTGAGGACACAAATGCGTGGACAAGGCGTTCGGTTGTAGCTTGATCCAGTAAGTGCCTGATCTTGCCGAGTTTGGAAATTCCCCATAATGCGGAACGGCATGTAGACTTGATGTGTTTCTGAAGGGTGAGATGTTTGTCAAGTACAACACCTAAGTCTCTTACATGCTCTGAGCCCTGAATAGATGCATTATCAAGAACAAGGTCAGGCAATGGGTTTGTGATTCTGAATTGAGATGTTACATGAAGTAGTTCCGTTTTTTGATCGTTGAGACATAGCTTGTTGGAAGTGGACCAGGCCCTGATGTCAGCTAAGCAGTCCGTGATTTCAGTCATGGCATGTTGAAGGCTGTCCTTTTTCAAAGTCAAATATATTTGGGTGTCATCTGCATACACGGCGTGCTTGATATTACCATGGGCTTGGATGATGGCACTTGATGGTCCGGTATATAGAAGAAAGAGTAGCGGTTCCACGACTGATCCTTGTGGAACTCCACATTGAAGGGGGTGGGGAGCAGATCTGGTTCCATTGACCACAACCATCTGATTACGGTCATGTAGATAGGAGTGGAACCATTGAAGGAACGTTCCAGAAATACCGTAGTCCCTTTCCAAGCGTCGTAGGAGTACTCTGTGGTCCAGGGTGTCGAACGCCGCAGAGTAATCAAGGAGTACAAGTATTGCCTCTTCGCCCTTGTCCACTGTCAACAGTAGATCATTAAGAATCTTCAGAAGAGCTGTTTTGGTAGAATGGAAATGGCGATAAGCCGACTGGTTCTTCGAGAACAAATTATTTTTCTCGAGATGGCGTTTCAGTTGGCTAGCGACTGTCCTTTCCAGGACCTTGCCAACAAATGACATGTTAGCAATGGGGCGGTAGTGTTCCAAGGCGTTCTGGTCAAGGCTGGGCTTTTTGAGAAGTGGGGTGATGAGTGACGTCTTAAATGGTTCAGGAACCACGCCTGACGACAGAGAGAGATTTATTATCCTTGTTATTACAGGAAGAAGCTCAGTTAAACTCTCCTTTAACAGCCAGGTGGGAAGCGGATCCAAACTCCACGATTTGTTAGGGAGAGCTTTGATAAGGTCTTTGATTTGGATTTCAGTAACCGGAACAAAGTCAGAGAGCTTGCCAGGAGTGTTTTCAGAAGGCTGACTTGAAATCACTGACATGCTGGAGGCAGATTCAGGAAATGAGGCAATGATGTTACCAACTTTCCTATCGAAGAATTCTGCAAACCGGTTGGCTAGGTTTTCGTCAGAGATGTGATCAGGTAGAGCAGACCTTTGGGTAGTTGTAGTAAGTCGTTTTACAATGTTAAACAGTTGTTTGGTGTCGGCTTCAGCTATTTCGTCACTGAGCTGCTTCGACTTGGCCTCATACAGATGGTTGTAGTAGGATTGACATTCGTTTCGGTATACCTCTCTGTCGATTTGAAGACCAGTCTTGTTCAGGCGGCGTTCTGCTCGACGTCTCTGTCTCTTTGCCTCCTTAATCTATTCAGCATTTGGTCGTATTGTGACTGTCTTCGACTGCAGCGGAGCATACGTGTCCAGGAGTTGAGTTAGCTCATTGTTAAAAAGGAATGCAGCCTCCGAAGGACAATGGGGCTTCGCGAGCGATTCGCTTAAGTCAGCAATGTCGTTCCGGAAAGACCGGGTGTCGATGCTACGAAGTTTCCTGAACAGAACTCGGCTCTTAGGATTCTTGGGCCCTTCGAGTTTTATTGTAAAGATGATTGCAGAATGGTCCGAAGGCAGGGAAGATAGAATGTCAACATCACTGACTACGTTGTCTACCATTCTGCTGAGAACTAAATCTACGGTGTGACCTGCCTGATGTGTTACTCCCTGTACATGTTGTTGAAATCCAAGCGCATCACATGATGTTAGGAAGGATGTTGCAAGATTGTCGGAGTTATCGTCAACATGGATATTGAAGTCGCCAAGTATGATAGGGCGATGGTCATCAATAGCGGCTGATTCAAGGAGAGTTGCGAATTCTGCTAAGAAGGAGCCAATGGTAAGGTTGTTCCTTGATGAGGGCGGTGGTCTGTAGATGGACAAAAGCCGGAGGACGGAAGAGTGTGTTAGGTGGACGGTGAGGTCAAGCAGCTCGAACGACGAAACATCAAACGAATAGTTTAATGAGATGCGTGCTGAAGACCGGTAGAGAACACAAATGCCGCCACCTCTGGAACCATTACGCGGACGATGGACTAATTCGAAGTTCGGAAGAGAGGACTTAAAATCAGTTATGGTAGGTTCATCCCACTGGTCACCTGTGAGCCACGTCTCAGTTATAATTAAGACATCAAGCTGATTATCAATTATCAGATCACAAATGATCGCAGACTTGTTGTTTATTGAGCGAGCGTTCCAAAGGCCAAGGCGAGTTCCTGGTGTCTCAGTTGCAGGCCTGGCTGGAGCTGGTTCTCTGTCTTGATGAATAGGTTTGTGTGCTCTGCGCTCGCGATGGGTACGGCGACGTCGTCGTATGCCGAGCTCGCAGACATTGCTCCATGTATCCTGATGTAGCAATTGGTGACCGTGGTCGTTGAAACGATGAAGACTTCGTGTACCATATCTAACATTAGCATGGTTGTGGGATGACAAGTTCAACTGAGGTTGGTCGGTCTGATTCGTGTCAAGATGGTGATCTGATGACGTGGATGGCCCTGGGTTCAGTTGTATGTCGCCTGGTAATATAATGGCAAGTTGAAAACATGCTGTACAGTTACTGTAGTATGGGATGGGCTGGCTGTAATGTCTTGGATGGTGCCCTTGTAGACCATAATAAGTTCGCTTCCACTCACAGGCACAGCAATCAAATGGCTGACAGTCACGGATGAAAAGGGCTGTGCACAGAGCTATACAAAGGTATAATAGACCTAACCTAATACCCTCCATTGATGGTGCTGTATAGGATTAATGAACAAGAGTCAGTCAACACAGTGTAGCAAACCATTCAAGTAGAGGGTGCATACAAGTACTGCTTAACCTAACCTACGCCAAAATGCACTAGTGGTACATATTACAAACCTCCACTGTAAAAAGTGCAAAACTCGAAACAGATCTAATGCTAAATTTACAACAAAATATCCACAAATATTCCTACCAAAATTGCCTATGACATTCTTAGATATCACCAATATCATTGAGAAGACTCAAAAGAACGAAATATTACAAGAAATCGAAATTATCAAGATAAATTAGAGAGCCCAAATTGAGAGGGGCTACCTATACGGGCGCACACCAACAAACAAAAAACAAACAAAACAAAAACAAAAACGTTATTTAATTTACCGGAGGCCCCCCCCCCCCCCCAAAAAAAAAGGGTAAGCTCAAATGAAAAGAGAGGGTTTGTAAAATCGGTTTGATTCGAGAATAGTATTTGCAGATTTGTGTCATGCCTACTTTTGTAGAAGATTCTTGTCAAACTATTTAATTTGTTTAATATGAATGTGAAAATGCAGATATAAATATTGAGAAAAATAACAAAATAACAAACAAAAAACAAACAAATAAACACACGGACACAGGCAGAACTTGGCAAATCGGACCAACTAACAATTAATCACTACGGTCACAATACCCCCCCCCCCCCCCGACATTGCAGCATGTGGAAAATGACTGCCCTCTACGATTTTCCCCCTGATGGTTTTATGAGGATTCATCAAACATCAGATGCCGCTCTGACCTGGCTAACTAACTTAGACTTGCCATATAGATTGCGCATAGGAAACAAAACAGGTATGAGCGTATATTCGGGAATGCTATGATCTACGAGAGATAGCATACCTTTTAGTTCAAGTTACAGAGCTGGTTTAAAACGTCACTTTGCACTTACCTACTACCGTGACATTGAACGAACACGTTGCAGTGTTTCCCGATGGATCCGTAGCGGTAAAAGTCACTGTCGTTGTCCCGATGGCAAACGAGTCTCCTGGACTACAGTCTGAAGTTAGAGTAACAAGCCTGGAGTTATCGGTGGCAGTAGGCGGAGTCCATGTGATATTGACCGTGGTCCCAGAATTGGAATTCTCAGTTATATCAGTGAGACAGTTAGTTATGATCGGTGCTTGAGAATCTAGGGTTACAGAAAAAAAGATAATGGAGTAAATTATTAACAAGCGTTTCGTAAATACAGTTAAGTAACGGTGATGTCGCAGGTATTCGATCATAAGCGACACAACTTAATTGGCAAATACACTTTAAAAATCGAATTAATTAATCAATATCAAATACAATTGCCCATGGAGAATCTTAAATACTTCTGATTTGTGTTCGTGTGACATCTACATCATTCTTCGGGAATAACACAAACGTTGTAGAGTGGTCAATTTTTTGAAAAGTTTAACATATTCTCTTCTGGTACTTATAGTAATCAAGTGCAACACAAGAGCGGAATCAGATGTTCCAATCCAATAACTTGTACAAGACTCTACATCAGAGCCAGCTTGTTTCAACCCCCACCTCCCCCACCTGAACGCAATGATAGGCTCTAAATATGGTACGTACACTTCATGCTACGTCATCCTATCATCTCAACCGATGGAAAGCCTTGCATGTAATTGCAGGAATCCATACCAGACAGTGCAGCATGTGGTAAATGACTGCCCTCTACGATGTAACCCCGACTTACCTACTACCGTGACATTGAACGAACACGTTGCAGTGTTTCCCGATGGATCCGTAGCGGTAAAAGTCACTGTCGTTGTCCCGATGGTAAACGAGTCTCCAGGACTACAGTCTGAAGTTAGAGTAACAAGCCTGGAGTTATCGGTGGCAGTAGGCGGAGTCCATGTGATATTGACCGTGGTCCCAGAATTGGAATTCTCAGTTATATCCGTGGGACAGTCAGTTATGATCGGTGCTTGAGGATCTAGGGTTACAGAAAAAAGATAAGGGGGTAAACTATGAACAAGAGATTCGTTAATAGAGATAAGTAACGATTACGTCACAGATATTCAATTATAAGCAACACAACTTAATTGGCATACGGGCTGCAGATGGTGTTTTTTTGTTTTTGTTGATGTTTGTTTTTCTATTATGCTGTTATTGTTTGTTGGTGGTTGTTCCTTGTTGTTGTTGTTTGTGGTGTTGGTGATAGGAATGTTCTTGTAGATTGAAAACACGATTAATGACATTCGGTCAAGAGACATCAGGCCCCCCCCCCCCCCCCCAAAAAAAAAACAAACAACAACAACAACAGCAACAACAACAACAAACAAACAAAACAAAACAAAACAAAACAAATATTGATAAATAAATAAATAAAATAAAATGAAAAATAATAACAAAATATAAAATAAAGTATAAGCGAATAAATAAATAAACTTAAAACAATAATTAATTAATCAATATTAAATACAATATACATGTAGGCCCATGAACAATCATAAACACCGTTGATTTATTTACGTGCATGTGACATCTACATCTCCGGGAATAACATAAACGTTGTAGATTCGTCAAATTTTTGAAAAAATTAACATAATATTCTCTTCTGGTACTTAGAGTTATCCAGTGCAACACATGAGCGAAATCAGATTTTCCAAGAGCTTGTACAAGACTCTACGTCAGAGCCAGCTTGTTTCAAGCTCCCCTGAACGCAATGATAGGCTCTAAATACGGTACGTACAATTCGGACCAATAAGCAATTAATTACTACGGTGTCCCCACCCCCCCCCCCCCCCCCCCACGTTTACACTAACAAATCGGTAGCCTCAATTGCTTCGGTGCTGAAAACAGCAAGTCAACCCTGTTTGTAATGGGCATCGAACATGGTGTTTACATTTGTACACTGTAATAGTGGGGAAAAAAACAAAATAATAAGCTACCTTGATCACATGTCGTCCCAGTGAATCCGGGCATACACGTGCAATGGAACCCGTCAAATGTTTCTTCGCACAAACCGCTGTTCATACATGGTGAGCCTAGGCATGCTGCAGACGTGTGAGTAAAACAAAACAATTATTTCACTTCTTTTTGTTTAATGTATTTACTATGATCAGAATTGTAACAAATATTATACAGAGTGTATAAAAAGAAAGGTAATCGAAGTTCAAAGGCTTGAAAGTAAAATAATTTACTTTAATGAAAACATCAATTTGAATTTTTTTTGTTGGGTTTGTAGGTTACTGAATCGTTTAGCTGAATACTTTTCTAATATCATGCATCATTAAGCACATTTTCATTGAACATGATTATGCGCTAGCCTGCCATCCACCATCATTTAATTATGATGGTAATATCAGTCGTAAAAAAGTGAACAGCTTGGATTAGGAACTTTGAGCCAGGTCAAGTGATTGGACCATTTTCATCAAAGGGAACATGAACGTTCAGATGATACCTCAGTTGGAGGAACACATTAGGCGACAGGTGCGAGGGGTATTAGACATATTTAAGACCACCTGCAGTGGCCAAAGCATCGCCTTGTCAACAACCCCAGTTGTTTAAAGTTTACACAACTGTTTTTATTTCTACAACCGTTATTTAGAATAGTTAAAATAGCAAATACAAAAATGATTGTACTATAAAACGGTTAAGTCGGAACCGGGGATCTTGGGGTTAAAAGACTAACACGCTACCGTCTGCGCTAACTCGTTTCGCTTGGTTTGCGGTAGGACAAAATGGGTTTTGTCGCAATTATTGCGCGGTCGAAACTATCACGTGATTTAACACGTTTCAACAACGCTTGAACAATGGCCGCTCTACACAACCCTCCTTTCTACAAATAATCATGCTACATTTACAGTTGTATAACAAGATTCAACAAACATTTGTACACAACGTTTGTTTACACATCTTTTTAACAGTGTACAACACATAGTTATCGCAAATGTTATAATTTTCACTAAACAGATTGTTGAACAATTTTTTAAATTTTTTTTTATATGCTTTATCAGGATAATGGCGTTAAATAATAATTGTATATACAGATATGAACCTGAATGATGTAACCAAATTATAACAAATGTGAAAGAGAGAAAATTAATAATTAAATTAAGGGATAGTGGGTCGAAATATAAGTATAGAAAACATGGTGGACAGACAAGACAACACAAGACATTCCTGAGAAGCAATAGAGTTAATCTTCAGTATCTCTTTAGAGATACTCTTTAGAGATACTGAATGTTAAATGTGTGTCCATTTTACCTGGCAGAGTGCAATGCAAATTCCGCATCCCTTGACCAACGCCGGACATGCGACGGATTGCGTGACCATCCGGTACATTCTTGACAACCAACGGAACAGGCTGGCCCGTGACCGGGTCTTGTTTGGTGGGACACACAGCACCTGTGATCGCTAGACAAACGTCGCTCTGCTCAGACGTAGAAGCTGATGAAACCAAATACATAAACGTGACCTGCTTGTTTTACCTGTCTTTGTTATTAAAGAAGGCGTCAACATTATACATAGCGGGAGGCAGCGTGAGCGCGTGAACGATAATGAAAACTTTAGAGTCGATTAGGACAAAAGATCGATGCACCGATAATAAGCTTACGCTCGGAACCCTTTTCAGATTGTTTACTAAAGTCCCTATCTCACTGGCCTGGAGACTAGTTGGTGACTTGTTGGCAACTCGAGTCTCCGCGACGCACAGTGGGCCAGAACCGTTTCAAAGTGTGCCAACATTAATTACTCATTGAAGAAGGTTAATGAAGTTCCAGTTTAAAGGAACTAAGGGTTTTCAGACCCATATAATTCGATGGGAGTATTTTCAAATCCGTGTGACGTCATCAAAATACTGTTCTCTGATTGGACAAGGCAAATATTCATTGTAACACATATACAGGTTCAGATTACACTGATTAGTGCAACTTATAAGGGGTTTCTGGACCTAAGAAACACAGTTGGAGCATTTTCAAATTTCTCTGACGTCATCAAAATACTGTTTTCTGATTGGACAAGGCAAATACTCATTGTAACACATAGACAGATTCATATTACACTGATTAGTGGAACTTATAAGGGGTTTCTGTACCTAATAAACACAATTGGAGCATTTACAAATTTCTCTGACGTCATCAAAATACTGTTTTCTGATTGGACAAGGCAAATACTCATTGTAACACATAGACAGATTCATATAACACTGATTAGTCGAACTTATAAGGGGTTTCTGTACCTAATAAACACAATTGGAGCATTTTCAAATTTCTCTGACGTCATCAAAATACGGTTTTCTGATTGGACACTTGGCAAATATTCATTGTAACACATAGACAGATTCATATTACACTGATTTATGGAACTTATAAGGGGTTTCTGGACCTAAGAAACACAATTGGAGCATTTACACATTTCTCTGACGTCATCAAAATACTGTTTTCTGATTGGACACTTGGCAAATATTCATTGTAACACATAGACAGATTCATATTACACTGATTTATGGAACTTATAAGGGGTTTCTGGACCTAAGAAACACAATTGGAGCATTTACAAATTTCTCTGACGTCATTAAACTGTTTTTTGTTTCTCTCCCCCTCTCTCCCCTCACTCTTTCTCCACCTCTTTCTATCTTTTGCTATCTCTCTCCCCCGCTATCTTGAATTTCGCTTTCTGTGATTTTCCTTCCATTTTTGAGCTCTCTTCTACCATTGACTACTTTCATACAATCCATATGCTTGTCCCATCATCTTAGACAAAATGTCAGAGGACTTCTTATAGATGCAACTTGTGTCAACAAAGAAAAAAGCGTACAACTGTATCTTATGTAGTTTGCCTATGTATGAGCCATTGAAGTACGAACGTGATATCTTCAATGGTATACGCCCTCAACGTTCGTTGGTATGAGCGCACGGCGCGCTCTTTCGCAAAAAGGGCGATTTCGGCAAAAAAAGGGCGAACATGTGGTTGGAAAACCGCTTCTTACTCATAAGGTGGCAGATGGTGGCAGACAAATGTGGTATCAAAGTAAAGCATACATTGTAAGGAAGGCAATCATGATATTTTTAGCGCAGCAATCGGCAGCAATGTTGACCATTTTTGCGCATGAAAAAAAACATCGATTTTCTCTCATTATTTGTTTGATTCTACTAAACATAAATTCCGACATAACTGACAGTTTAGCTTTAAAATGTATGATTACTTAGGATAACTATTATAGAACGAGCATTTCAAATTTTAAGTCGATTAAGCAAGCTGTTTGGCAAATATCATTAAAAAACCGCAATATTGCATTTAACACAATGTGTTCACTAAAATCAACATTTCTGGACTTTGTGAAGAAAAATGACCCACTTAAAATAAATATCGAGAATAAATATTGTTCGGAGATGTTCTACAGGTTGTATTCTTTGCTTAAAACATGAAAAAAAGATGACCAAGTCACTATTTTGGCGCACTTTTGCTCACACCTGGCCCACTGTGCGCCGCAAGTCGCGCCACGCCGAGAGTCTTTCAGCTGCAAAACGGACACGCGATCGACCACAAACACGGTAAGCAGCCAAAATAAGTTATCATTTATGACTGTGCATGTAATGTATTTGAGTGGAATTTCTATGGGTAATCAACAAATATGAAATCTACCAGTGTGTTGAGGTTTCTAAATCAATAGTTAGTTCGTAATTTGTTTGGATGTGCATATTGAATGAGAATGCAGTGCACATGTTGCAGTTGAAATGTACTGTGTGTTAATGAATTGGCATAATTGCACTTGAACCAGCGGTTTGCCTCAACACACTGGTATATTTCATATTTGTTGATTACCTATAGAAATTTCACTCAAATATATGTACATGCACAGTCATAAATGATAACTTATTTTGGCTGCTTACCGTGTTTGTGGTCGACTGCGTGTCCGTTTTGCAGCTGAGTTCCAGCACCTTAAGTGCTTCATTCTAGTAAGCATTTTGCTTGAATTTGAAGCACGCTAGGTGTTGATTTTAAGCACTATAAGTGTTATTTATAGAAAGTTGTGAAGTTTCCTACACTCAAAAAACAGAAGTGCTGCTTTTAGCACTTGGAGGGCTACATTCAGCACCTTTCCGGTGCTCGCATAGGGACAGCACAGACTGTGCTGGTTCGGCACTAGAACACGTGCGAGTTTAGCACTACTTCAGAAGTGCCGTTTTAGCACTTGGAGGGCTACATTCAGTACTAGTTCAGCACAAGCAAAAGTGCTAGTAAAACACTTCAAGTGCTACAAATCTTGCACAAATGTAGGCATCATTATACCAAGCATCACACAACCGCGACTCGCATGCTCAAGCTCCGCCTTTATTTGTATATGACCTGATACCTCTGTATTCTCCATACGCTAACCGTTAACTGGCATATCGTTTTTAGTATAGGGCTAATGTATTTCATTGTATAAACTAGCGATTTGAAAAGAGCCATTGTTATCTGAATTGGTCAAATACGAGTCATTGATTGACTAACCTCGGTTATTTGATGTGAAAATATTTCAGTATGTAAAATAGTTGAGGTTCTAAACCGTGTTCCCTGATTATGTCCCCTATAGTGCCGCCAACGAAAATTATGCGGAAAAGCAGTGATCTGCGGAACATCATTAATCTGCGGCCAACTTTTTCGGGAGTACAGATTAGTATAAATGTTCTGAATAAAACATTGAGCCTTGTGTTCAAAACATTGCTACATCTGCAACCGGTCATGATTGTGTCAACTATCTCGATTGTCGATTGTCGAAAATATCACAAGAAACTAATAATTATCCATTCACCATGCTCAGAAGGTAGAACAGCATAATTAAACAGCTCAGTAAGAAGGCTGTTGTCATTAAAGAAAACATACATTACAACACGAGAGGGCCCTTTACAAAACATATGAATTTTCTTTAAAAATTGTGAATGTGAACTATCAAGAAACCTCTTTGGTATATATTCAAAATGGTGTAGGCATTATAATAATGTGTTGTTATATTATCAACTAAATGTGGGCTCAACATTCCAATTCATTGATATTTCAGCTGTTTCTTAACCGATTTTGAAGTATGTTTGTTCATAACCAGAATAATCATATATTGAAGCGCCCTCTAAACCAATAGTATAGTATTCTTTTAAATCATTAATATTTGTAAATTATTTTGATATCCATTCATTGATTTGTCTTCACAAAAAAAAATGAACCCACTTATATAAGTGTTGCAATCCCAATGATAATCAATTCATAATTATAAACTAATGAATTGGTAAGCGTCATTCACATCATGTTACCTTTAAATCACATGTATTATCTTTGCATTTCTATTCCATCTCCAACGTTTACCCTCTGTATGGTATTATTATCAGCCTGTGAATGTATAGAGGAACACCGCGCAAAGACCTACCCATTGGGTGATTGGGTTATTTATGAACAACGAAATTAATCGCCGAAACTCAAGGAACCAACAGGATCGATGGTTCCGTAACCGCCAAACGTTTGAGAGTACGCCAATTCTAAAGCCGCGTACGTTTGGAGAGAATAGAAGAACTACAGACACGTACTTCCTAGGCAATGGACGAGTCTTCTTCTGCAGACCCATGAACACTTATGATAGTATCGGGATGTGTTTTTAAATTATATAATTTATCCGGACAAACAAGCTGAATGTTTTGGTGGAACGGGCTATTAAAACTATTACATTTCATTGATAATAATATTATTTGGAGGCCGTGGTTCCCTTTAAATGTGAATGACTCCATATCGTTGTAGATTATAAGGACGATATTAATGGCCAGTTGGGCAGTTACAATATCTATAACAAGTTTATATTGGCATGACAACCGTTCATGTCCACTTTCGCTCTATAGAATCGCCTGGTATTTAGTGTGCTAATTAAATCGACGGTTTTTGCGCATCCTTGTTAATCATTTGCTTCATTTCTTCCATTCATGTTGGAGCGGGAATACGAAGGAGGACGAATACCGCACGTAGATTTTGTTCGAGGAGCCGATATAATTATGGTTTGTTGCTAACTTCAATTTTCAAAAATATGGCTGCAAACAAGACTAACCGTAATCCTAGCCCTAAAACTGGTCCATGTATCTTTGATATGAAGGCTATGGCTATCTTTAATGGCTTTTGTTTATATTTAGTGGTTAGATTAGGTAACAAAACAAAGAATAATACACCCCCCTAAATTGCAGCACTGCCCAGACTTATACAACGGCCGGATAAAATGCGCGACCACACCGTGGATGTATATGTATTCCTAATTATACTACAAGTTTATGTTTAATTAACCGAATGCGCTGGAACATTAATGCAGGAATGATTTGTCCTAATGAAAATGTTGCTCGGTTTGGTTGTATGATTGTCATGACGATATGAATTTTTCATTGAAATTTGAAAGCGACGCACCGTGAATGATATGTTCATTACCGCGACTAAAAGTCATACATGAGTGCTTGTTCATGCTTCGTTTGGTTCCTCAAATAAACGATTTCCGTCATTAACGGGATCTAGTAACTTTGTTGACATGTGCAAAAAGTGATGAATGGTTGATACAATGTATATTGTTGTTATCTCATATGTCCACGGGGTATTGTGTGAACATTTCAAGTTAAATGGACGTTATATGGCCGAGTAATAAGCAAAAATGCAAAGTGATGTTCACTAACTCATTGCCACTGACTTTGTACACAGTTTTGACGATCCAGTGGATAATTTAACATCTGAACACTTCAATCGTAAATATCTTTTTAACGATATGGAAATTTTAAAAACCAAAACCTATCCCATGCTTTTTTTGGTTAATACGAACACAACAAGGTATATGATAGAAAACGCTAGACAATGTTACACGTGTACAAACGTGTTTAACATTGGCGTTGAAACAGTGATATAGGATCAAGGCAATTAGTACTTAGTAAATTACCATTTTGCCTCTGTTGATACCCTGCAAAGCTTCGTGTGAGGTCATGGGTGTAGGGGAAATTTTGTTCTTAGGGGGGCTGATGTAAAACATTTCCCCCCGAATAATCTTACTTCTCGAGATGGTTGTGCTCGGATATAAGATGACCTTGCCCGAATTTAACATTGTTTGCCCGAGTATGACATGATTTTTACCGAATATAGCCGTTTCCAAAAATCAAGGGAGGCTGCAGCCTCCCCTCCACCTCCACCTCCACCTCCACATGTTTGACTGCGCATATGGAGTCCGATTTGTTACCTGCGCATCAAAGCGTATAAAGGTAGACCCATCGATATAGACATAGTATATCTATTTCAAATTACTAATTTGTCAATTAATCATCTCCGCCTGAACTGCGTCAATCAAATCAGATGCCCACTAAGGTAGAAGAAGAACAGTAATCGGTGAGTTTTATCAGCAAGTTCGTATTTTTGTTAAGAATCATATTAGTTAGATGACATCATTATTAAATGTACAACATAGATAACTGTAATGAAATCGGAACACAATCAGCGAAGGATTCGTTTACCTGCCATGTGTTAAGAATACAGACAGAAATTAATGACCTAAACTAATTTGAAAAAAATAGCATAGCATATCTAAAGATAAGAAAGATCAATAGTTTTCTTTTGTGGCATGATAATATATCTATTAAATATTTACAGCATAAACATTTCGATGTATACACATATTATTGGAAATGCAAGTGCTTCCATGTTTCTCTATTTTCTAGATTGAAAAAGACAATTGTCGATAAAAATAATGTATATGTATACAGATCTACATATTCATTGATTTTGTAATAAATATAATAATTGCATAAAGTTAGTATTCTACTACTCATATCTCGAAAATCAAATAGATTTCATAAATGAGGTCATTTGTCAGTTTCTTTGGACTTTGCACCTTTGCTCCCGTATTAAAGAGGTTAAAGGGGTAATGAATAAATAGAGAGATCATCAACAACTATTTAGAAACCTCATTAAAAACAAAAATTAAAACTGTAAGCAATTTGTATTTTTGTTTAAATCATCGAATAAATATTGGGCCTAGATTTATTTCGATCGGATAGGTTATTTCGTACCAAAACTGAACTTCCCCTTTAAATACATGCAAACTATAATTATATTAAAGCCAAATATATTGGGAAACGCCCCAAACACAACGTATGGAGAATATGCTTCATATTTACCTACCATGCAGGGTTGCCATTTGGCCTTTTTTCCCGGCCAGATTCCAGTAATCTGGCCGTATAAAATTTAGTTTGGCCGTGGAAAAAAATAACTTCACGGCCAAACAAATTTGGCCGAATTTTGGCCGTAAAAAGAAAATCTGGCCGTGAATTTTTATTTCCGGAGTTTTCATAATTAAACAGAAAATATAACCTTAAAGCTACTTGTAAAATGTAATAAAACTTGAAATAATGTGTACAACATTCCTGTGCTAGTGTACATGTACATGTTCTGGCCATGCGAGCGAGAACGGGCCAAACAATTGCGAGTGCAGTGCGCCAATGCTATTCACGCGTACGTTTGGAGAGAATCCCGGACGGACGATTCGTTCGCTCGATCTGGACGTACCGTACGGACAGCGCGTTGAGGGAGACACGCGCTCTGGTTCGCTCTGGACAAATTAGTCTTCGTAATTCAGACCCATGAACGCATGCTTTAGAATGGTGATCAATGCGTTTTTGTATATATTTTTTCTGGAAACTTATTTTTGTGAATTTGTTGATAGAGTGGACTACTAAAGGTGTTACCTTTCATTTATAAGAATATTATTTTTGGGTGATGGTACCCCTAAACTCCCATACCCCCATTATACACTCAAAAAATAAAGTGCTAAAAACGAGTGCTAAATACGAGTATGCACTAGAAGCGCTATTTCTAGCACTTCACGTGCCAATTACGTCTGCGAAATGATGAGGTGCTGAACAATCGGTGCTGGAAGTAAGTGCTTAACTTCAAGATGCTCATTTTGCACTTGAAGTGCTGCCCTGTAAAAGTGCTAGTGATATGCTGCACCACATCGTGCAAATTATGCACCTGTCGTACACTTTGTATCGGTCGCTGCATGTTCTACAATCGGACCCGATTCGGTCCTAGCCTCGCCGCGGCGCCGCAAGTCGCGCCACGCCGAGAGTCTTTCAGCTGCAAAACGGACACGCGATCGACCACAAACACGGTAAGCAGCCAAAATAAGTTATCATTTATGACTGTGCATGTAATGTATTTGAGTGGAATTTCTATAGGTAATCAACAAATATGAAATCTACCAGTGTGTTGAGGTTTCTAAATCAATAGTTAGTTCGTAATTTGTTTGGATGTGCATATTGAATGAGAATGCAGTGCACATGTTGCAGTTGAAATGTACTGTGTGTTAATGAATTGGCATAATTGCACTTGAACCAGCGGTTTGCCTCAACACACTGGTATATTTCATATTTGTTGATTACCTATAGAAATTTCACTCAAATATATGTACATGCACAGTCATAAATGATAACTTATTTTGGCTGCTTATCGTGTTTGTGGTCGACTGCGTGTCCGTTTTGCAGCTGAGTTCCAGCACCTTAAGTGCTTCATTCTAGTAAGCATTTTGCTTGAATTTGAAGCACGCTAGGTGTTGATTTTAAGCACTATAAGTGTTATTTATAGAAAGTTGTGAAGTTTCCTACACTCAAAAAACAGAAGTGCTGCTTTTAGCACTTGGAGGGCTACATTCAGCACCTTTCCGGTGCTCGCATAGGGACAGCACAGACTGTGCTGGTTCGGCACTAGAACACGTGCGAGTTTAGCACTACTTCAGAAGTGCCGTTTTAGCACTTGGAGGGCTACATTCAGTACTAGTTCAGCACAAGCAAAAGTGCTAGTAAAACACTTCAAGTGCTACAAATCTTGCACAAATGGTGCAAGTGTTTTACTAGCACTTTTGCTTGTGCTGAACTAGCACTAAATGTAGCCCTCCAAGTGCTAAAACGGCACTTCTGAAGTAGTGCTAAACTCGCACGTGTTCTAGTGCCGAACCAGCACATGCTGTGCAGTCCCTATGCGAGCACCGGAAATGTGCTGAATGTAGCCCTCCAAGTGCTAAAATAGCACTTCTGTTTTTTGAGTGTACACATTCACGTGACCAGCAGGTACACATTTTACATATTTCTATTGGACCCCTTCCCCTTGGCCGTGACATCTATGTCAGACCGGTAAATATATAATTATATACCCCGGCTGAATACCTTGAGTGTATTTTATCTTAACTTTTTTCTCCTTTTTTTCTTCTAAATCTTGCCGTTTTCTTACTAAGAACTGTTTAATAAATATTATAGGCATTATTTAAACATTGGGACATGTATGACAGTGTGTATGAGCATGAATTTTAGAGATTTTTGCATGGGGGTATACCTATGTTATACTGCTTTTTTAGGTATATAAAATTTGGCCGTGAAAACAAAAGTTTGGCCGAATTTGGCCGTAAAACGTAATGAGTCTGGCCGTCAAGACTAGCCGCGATCTGGCAACCCTGCTACCATGTTAAATAATATTTGATTACTTATCTGTGAAAGGGGTAGTACGTTTTCGGTAACGCTGAGCTTTCTGAACCAAAGCCTGCACAATAACATTACAAACTAATAGTTATAACTCTACCATGCTCAAAAGCTATAGAACATTACAAACGGCTAAGAAAAAAGCCTGTTATCATTACAAAATAGCCAATAAAACACAAATGGGCGCTGTCTAAACAAGCATTGGTTTAAACAAATTTTCATACGAAATTATGCATGTAATGTATTGTTGAAATAATGATTAAATAGAAAGATCATCAACAACAGTACTATTTAAAACATTATTTTGAAAATTGTTGAAAAGGTGTAAGCATTTTTTTAAAAATAAAAACAAATAATAATGAATAAATCTGGAACCCAGATTTATTCCGATCGGATGTATTTATTGATATTTTAGCCGTTTCTGAATATATTTTGATAATAAAAAGTTTATTCTGTCATTAAAATTGTATGCTCAAGCAAATTTTACAATCAGTTTTTCATTATCTCACAAAAACATCATTTACTGCAGCGACCTCTAGACCAAAACTTAAGTACATCTGTAATGTTAAGATTTTGACAAAAACTGCTTTAAAATTGACTATGTGAGCAATAAAATTATCGGAATAAACAAATCTTCTACCGAGATCTGCATGTAACGATACAATGATCGGATTTTACCACACAAGCCCTTGTTTATACTATATCAACAATATTAATCAATCAGTTTGGCCAATATATATGATTTGGTAACTGTTCCAATACTGTTATAGAGCATTATTGAAATAAATTACGGAAATCTACTCTATTGATCAACAAGGTTTAAAAAGGGTACACAATTGTTGAATAAGTATCTAAAAAGGGCTTGTGTGGTAAAATCCGAACCTAACGATGCGTTAAATGGAGAAATATCGGAAGAAATCCAATACCCGCCCGGGAAATGTATAAATCAACCGCCCGTTCGCACCTGTCCGCGCCGCTAGCGCTGAACTGGAGTAGATCGACAAGCTGAGGACAAGCCCGTATAGCGACGTGGTCAATAATGCACGTAGCGTATGCGCGATTCCGCGTTGGCGATATCTATCCGCAGCGGAACGATTTGATAATTTACCAAATATATCAATTAGTAGGCGGTTTCCAGGCAAAATTTGTATCATTCCGTATTAGTAAAAACAAATTCTTTCACATGATTGGTAATAAGAGCTTCCATTAAATTTGTTGAGAGGGGGGCGTTTCCAAAACTGGCCTATACCTTTAAGATATGAACCGTGACATCGTAAAATGCTTAGATTTTGCGAAAAGTTCACAGCTCGTTCTGCCCGTCTTGAGTCTTGTAGCTAGCCCATCGACAAGCCGGCCTGCCACACGCGACGAGGTTTGCGTATGCTTTGCATATAGGTGACTGGATATAGCAAAACCCTGCTAGCACTTGTCGGTAATTCATGTTTTGAAGAAATGGGCATTTAAAGTTCACATAATGTGTGTAAAAGCACCTCATCACAAACATATATTTCCCAATTATTTAATACTTTGTTTAGGAAAAAGCTTCAAAAAAGCTTGCGATGAGGCCGTTCTTATGGCAGGTATGCAAATCTACATTTTTAATTTTTAACGACAAGTGCAGCGTTTTGCTATATCGAGTTAGCGGACAAACATATGAATTTTCTTTAAAAATTGTGAATGTGAACTATCAAGAAACCTCTTTGGTATATATTCAAAATGGTGTAGGCATTTTAATAATGTGTTGTTATATTATCAACTAAATGTGGGCTCAACATTCCAATTCATTGATAATTCAGCTGTTTCTTAACCGATTTTGAAGTATGTTTGTTCATAACCAGAATAATCATATATTGAAGCGCCCTCTAAACCAATAGTATAGTATTCTTTTAAATCATTATTATTTGTAAATTATTTTGATATCCATTCATTGATTTGTCTTCACAAAAAAAAATGAACCCACTTATATAAGTGTTGCGATCCCAATGATAATCAATTCATAATAATAAACTAATGAATTGGTAAGCGTCATTCACATCATGTTACCTTTAAATCACATGTATTATCTTTGCATTTCTATTCCATCTCCAACGTTTACCCTCTGTATGGTATTATTATCAGCCTGTGAATGTATAGAGGAACACCGCGCAAAGACCTACCCATTGGGTGATTGGGTTATTTATGAACAACGAAATTAATCGCCGAAACTCAAGGAACCAACAGGATCGATGGTTCCGTAACCGCCAAAGCGTACGTTTGGAGAGAATAGAAGAACTACAGACACGTACTTCCTAGGCAATGGACGACAAGTGCAGCGTTTTGCTTTATCGAGTTAGCGGACAAACATATGAATCGACGGTTTTTGCGCATCCTTGTTAATCATTTGCTTCATTTCTTTAATGGCTTTTGTTTATATTTAGTGGATATGGTTAGATTAGGTAACAAAACAAAGAATAATACACCCCCCTAAATTGCAGCACTGCCCAGACTTATACAACGGCCGGATAAAATGCGCGACCACCCCGTGGATGTATGTATTCCTAATTATACTACAAGTTTATGTTTAATTAACCGAATGCGCTGGAACATTAATGCAGGAATGATTTGTCCTAATGAAAATGTTGCTCGGTTTGGTTGTATGATTGTCATGACGATATGAATTTTTCATTGAAATTTGAAAGCGACGCACCGTGAATGATATGTTCATTACCGCGACTAAAAGTCATACATGAGTGCTTGTTCATGCTTCGTTTGGTTCCTCAAATAAACGATTTCCGTCATTAACAAACATTATATCATTGTATGGTCACCAGGGTGACTACCGAAGTCAAATTGGATTTGAGGAACTGTAATATAGATGGTGCGTACACGTATTGTAGTATCCTTTTGAGTCGTTCAAGGTTAGAAGTAGTTCACAATATTAGCAATAAAAGCTTCACGTTTTTGTCAAAATGAATCGGAGATTCATATCTGTTCTAAAATTTGATCGGCGGTATAGATGTTAATTAAAGGCATTTGTTAGGCTCCTAAATATAACTTCAAACATTGTTTGAAGACAAAAGAAACTGTAATTAGTTATAATGGCAGAGACATGCAGTGAACATCACACTCGTGTCTATGGTAATATAAGTTCGCATGGCAAGTTTGTATGGCAACAGATTTGTTTACGTGTTGCCATGGGTAAACAGAAACCTGTATGAATTTCTATTCAACCTGTTATTGCTATCTCTCTCTCATTATTATCATTATGTTACGTTGACTGGATTTGACGATTCTCTGTAGGGATATCTTTATATATCTGACGTAGAGTCACGTGACTCTGTGCAATACCCCCCCCCCCCCTTCTTTCTTCGCCCCTTAGATTCGACGATTATTTAGGGATATATTTGACGTAGAGTCACACGACTCTCTGCAATACCCCCCCCCCCCCCCCCCTCCTTCCGTCGCCCCCTTATCCTCCTCGGTCTCTTATTGGACGAGCTATATATCCCATAGTAGTTTGCGCATGCGCAGTTATATAATATCCTGCTGATTCGTTGGGGAGAGCGAGATATAAACAACCTATGATGTTGGCTCGTTATAGACGCTTGTTGGTACATCTTAACTGAAGGAGACCTGTTGGATCGAGCTCGATTCACCCGCTCGTCGAATGTCGGCCTGAACCACGTTCATAACACTGATCCGGATAACATTAGGAAAGAAATTGTTTGGAACACCACAGAATACCGCGGGGTTAGCCGCAAAATAGTAAAGTACATAATATGTCCGTCATTTATACAGCCTTGGAAAAAATGATTAGACCAAGCACTTTTTGAGCAATTTTTCGAAGTTTAGTCAAAATTAGTCAATGACATACCAAAAGGGGTAAAGTCAATGGTGTTAGGGATACCTACCACATAATTTATGTTATGCCTTCAATTTGATTAAAAACATGAATTTTATGCAAAATGTATGGATTTTGTCTATTCCTGTATGTACATTAAAGGGACTGTCCGCATTTTGCGAGCCAAATTTAAAAAGTTGCGAGGTTATTGGTTTATATGAAAGAAAATGTCATTTAACAGCATGCCTGAAAAAATTAGGGCTTTAAATCTTCTTTTCGTGGAGTTATAGAACTCACAATAATAAAACGACACAGCGCGTTTAATTGTGCATTATCCGTGTATTCACCCGGTGCGAAATTTCGCTCACGGCGCATTCCACGGAGTACCACGTTGCTGTGCGTGACCACTACGTGACCCGCGCAGAGATTGTTATCGAACAGCGGCGTAAGCAAATACTAAACAAAATAACCAAAACTCGCTAAAAACTGACTACATGTAATTGTATATTCTTCATTTTCGAGACCTTTTCCGTGACAGACCTTTACAAATTTTGGCTTCACAATACCTTTACAAGAATAAGTACAATATTGTTGTAATATTATGCTTAATCAGTTAAACTCCTTTATTGACCGATATATAGTTTGGTGGAGGGAGCATTCGTTTTTCATTCGTAGAATCCAAATTACAGGGCTGTTCGATCTGAATTTGTGTGTGTGTTACATTCATCCTCATCCGTCTACTGGAAACTGTTCAGACGATTTGTAAAAGGCGGACAGTCCCTTTAAAAGCAAGGGTTTTATATACATGTTTTAATACAAAGTGCAACATTTGTTGATTTGTTTTCCTGTAAGTTGTGATTATACAATAGAAAGGTCTCTCCAGTTCCTAGTGTGACTTGTATAAGCACTTTGGTGCTTGGTGAGCGGTGCCAAGTGGCATTAAACTCTGTTGGAGAAGCAAATAATATTTGGATGCTGACTGCCTGTGATTTAGCAGTATACCAGGATAGAGGCCATCTTCACTTGGTCTTAATTCTTTGATAAAAACAATTGACTGCCACTTGGCAACTCTAATCAAGAATTAATTTACTCATAAACACGCACCACAAGGAATAGAGAAAACATTTCTATGATAATATTAATTAGCACTAATTTCAGAAACAAAATCATAAATGTTCCAGTATGCATTGGAAACGTGTGTATAAAACCCATACCTTTTTATGGTAAAAATCCACGCAATTATTCATGAAATTCATGTTTTCTTCACATTCAAGACATAAAATCTGTTGTTGGCATTCTTTATCCTATTGACTAAACCCCTTTTGATTTTATGAACTTGTGTTTCTTTAAAATGTAATTAAAGTGACAAAATAGTGTACAAAATCTGGCTGGCTGAGATATTTTGCGAGAATAATTATCTTTTCGTTTTGACCTGTAAAGCAAAAACAAAGGTCTTCACCTTTTTCATGCGCTAAACTGATCTTCTTACTGTTTATTCCGAAAAGAAAAAAACACAAATTTACCCGGATATGAGACATTATTGACATTACGAGACGGTCTGTTACCCTACAACTATGATTTGAATTTGCCCGAATATGGCACGAGTTTCCCCGAATATGACATTGATTTCCCCGAATGTGTCATTGGTTTGCCCGAATTTGAAGTGCTTTTTGCCCGAATATGGCCATTTTCAAAACTTCAAGGGGATGCATCCCCCCTACCCAGCCCCCAGCCTCCTGCGCCTATGATCTGTTGGTTTGGACCTATCATGAATGATTTTGCTCGATGTTAGTGTAATTGTATCATTGATGATTGCATATATTAGCTATTGCCAGTTCATAAAATATGTGAATGCATATATGAGTATGGTCATCTAACACACCCGCACACAAAGAAACATTCACACACAAACATACGCACACACACACACACACACACACGCACACACACACACACACACACACACACACACACACGCACACACACACACACACACAAAACAAAACAACAAACCCATAATACATCCACCTCATCGTACGGATAAAAGTTGTGAATTCACAGCCAAGCCCGAAACTTGTTTCCTTGTATTTCGCAGTTACACAATAAATAAAAGGCCTATTAACAATCTTTTTTTTTGTACAGATCATGTGGTTGTATATTCCAATTATCATCCAAGTTGGACATATCGGTAAGCTTTTTTGATATAAATTTAAGGATTCGTGAAATTAAAGAAGGTTCGAATTTTCTAGCTCTAAAACGTTTTAAATATTTTACTTCTAATAATTATATTTGAAATATCGTATTTATATCATATGGTACAGTTCATACCCACACAATTATCTTGTACACATTTTCAAATCCCTGGGAGGCATACTAGCGGCGGGCAACCCTATAGGTGCACCAAGCTAATGTTCAATAGACCAGGTACCCATTTATACACCTGGGTAGAGAGCAGCAATGTGGATTAAATGCCTTGCAAAAGGGCTAGAGTGGGCTGGGTTCGAACTCGGAGTCTCACGATCGGCAAGCATGCGCTCTACCAATCTTGCCACACCACTTCCACTAGGTCGTAAACGTTTTAGGACACATGAACATAAACATTATACAGGGTGGCCCAAAAAAAACGGAACGGGGCACTTCCCAAAATATAATACCACAATGTTTATGTTCATCGGATAGGGTGTCCTTTCCAATGAAAAACAATACCAAGAACAATAATTTTGGTCAGGTCGTTTTTGTTTAAGGACGCAGTGACTGAGACCATGTCAGGTGCCGATTTATGTCGATTTCGACCTAGTCAATGCCAGTTTAACCGCACTCCTTGCCCGTAATACCATTCAGCGACCAGGCCCATTCTCTCGGCACACGACTGAGTGCACACTAACAATAGTGCGCGATGCTCAACGATATGAACGGCGGTTCGTGCAATTCATCAAGCGCTGGCTCAATACAAATTGACAAAAAGAGAACCTGACATGGTGTCACTCACAGGGCCCTAAAACAAAAACTACACGACCAAATTGACTGTTCTTGGTATCGTTGTTCATTTGAAAAGACACTCTATCCGATGGACATAATACATGTGCTACTTTATTTTGGGAAGTGCCCCGTTCCGTTTTTTTTTGGCCACCCTGTATAAACCCAAACGTTTTGTAAGTTCATGACGCTATTGTTTGCCAGGGGCTTAAGTAAAAAAAAAATCCTTGACCCTCTAATCTTTGTTTATCTCCCCGAATTACATTTGATTTAGGCCCTAATTTGTACAAGTTTAACAAAGATCAGGATGTTGTTTTGCTCAGATTGACTTGACTTTCTGCCCGAAATATATGACTTTCAAACTCTCACCCCTTACGCCCACGTACGTCCGTGATATAATATGAATTCACTCTTTATTTTAGATTAAAATCAACAACTGTTCAATTATTTGGTCAAACATTACATGAATTAACCGATTTAACTAATAATAGAGATGATCACTTGCGCTCGACACCCCTCGCCTTTTGAATTTATATGATTCTGTATTGAGTAACTGGGGTGAGTTCTGAATAAAACAACACTGAATTATTTCAGCGAAAACCTGTTGTCCGCTGAGCTGCCATACAAGTGCACTTCATGATTAAATATAAAAAACATAGAAATAAAAAAGCAGTAACTACTCCTTTGATAAACTTTCATGTCTTGTTCCTCATCTCAGCCGTCGTCGCTGCCGGTGGCGGATTCAATGAGACATGCAGCCTCGCCTCCATCTCCTGCCCGTCCATCTTCTCTGCCAAACTCGGTGCGGACATTCAGTTGGTTCCTAAACTCTTCAAGGCAGGCCCAATTCAATACCTTTTCCCGGGAGACAGTACGCACATCACCTGTGCATACCCAGGTAATAAACTGTCGTATCAGGTGAATTGGGGGTAATTTCATTTCATTTCATTTATTTTATTTTGCAACTTCAAAACATAACATAAATACAAAACAATTATTTAACAACATATAATACAAATCATGAATATCACAATTGTGCTTAAGTACATTAAACAATTGTATAAAAAATAAGTAAATAAAGAATAACTATACAACATAATAGTATACAGTATAGTAGGAAAGTTGCATGGGAAGTCACAATAAGCTGCAAGGTTAATAGCGTGACTCCCCAAATTGTAGTATGTCATCGTGATATGCCCTGTTGGTTTGACCCTATGAAGCCCAAGAGCCACATGTTGCCCCCTACCATATTTTCAGATCCAACTACATGTATATAGGTTGTTTACACCAAGCTGATGACCTTCCATAAAATTGAATTACAAACATATTTATAAATGTTTTTACCACATTGGTCACATTGTTTTCATGGTGGACCCTGAGTGTAGAGAAATATGGGTGTTCTGTTCTGGTCAAAATTCTTCAAATTCTCAACAATAAGTCGATGTTGAATAAACCTAAAATTCATAGGAATTGTGGCGTATGGCCAATTTTTAAAAGAAAATATGCCGTCCCAAACGATGCAATAATAGGAAATTCAAAACATTGAAAAAGTGTAATAATGTTGTAAATGCAAATCAAATCTGAAACACGTTGAGCATTGTTCTTTTTTTTCTTCCTTTTTCCGTCTTTTCGCAAATTTAGCTGACTTGTTCTCAAAGGTTATGACCTCAAATGAGAAAATAAGAAAATAATCATATTTTTAAACTGCTCGATTTATATGTGATTTCTATCTACAACTCATGTGAATTATCTGAGTTATTTAAAAACTAAGGTTGAATTTCGATTCGCAGCCTGCCTTTCAGCACCATGCTTCAATAGAGGACTATGCTCGGAGACCATCCATGGATTCAACTGTACCTGCCCGGACCCCTACACAGGGGTCCAATGCTTAGGAGGTAAGATATTTTTTTGTTTAAATATCGTTTCCTAAAAACTACCCCGATTCCACTACCGTCCATCGAAACGAGGTAGTTGTAGAGAGTGACTGTGCAGTAAGCAATCGCAGCGTATACATTAAAGGGATATCCCCTTTTTTGCAATCCAAATTTCAAAAGTTGCGAGATTATTGTCTAATATGAAAGAAAATGTCATTTAATAGCATGCCTGAAAAAATTAGGGCTTGAAATCTCTTTTTCGTGGAGTTATAGAGCTAAAACTAATAAACCATCGTCCAACGGTTAATTGTGCACTATACGTATATTCATCAAGTGAGGAAGTTCGTACACGGATTCCACGGAGTACCACAACGCTATGCGTGACCCCTACGTGACCCGCGCTAGCTATCTACCCGTGGGAGCACAGAGATGACGTCTGATACTACGCCTGAAACATCTACCCGTGGGAGCACAGAGATGATGTCTGCTACTACGCCTGAAACATCTACCCGTGGGAGCACAGAGATGACGTCTGCTACGCCTGAAACATCTACCCGTGGGAGCACAGAGATGCCGTCTACAACTGCGCTTGAAACATCTACCCGTTTTAGCACAGAGATGCCGTCTAATACAGCGCCTGAAACATCCACCCGTGGGAGCACAGAGATGCGGTCTACTACTGCGCATGAAACATCTACCCGTGGGAGCACAGAGATACCGTCTACTACTGCGCCTACAACATCTACCCGTGGGAGCACAGAGATACCGTCTACTACTGCGCCTACAACATCTACCCGCGGGAGCACAGAGGCGCGGTCTACAACTGCGCCTACAACATCTACCCGCGGGAGCACAGAGGCGCGGTCTACAACTGCGCCTACAACATCTACCCGCGGGAGCACAGAGGCGCGGTCTACAACTGCGCCTACAACATCTACCCGCGGGAGCACAGAGATGCGGCCTACAACATCTACCCGCGGGAGCACAGAGGCGCGGTCTACAACTGCGCCTACAACATCTACACGGTGGAGCACAGAGGCGCCGTCTACCACTGCGCCAACAACATCTACCCGCGGGAGCACAGAGGCGCGGTCTACACCTGCGCCTACAACATCTACCCGCGGGAGCACAGAGGCGCGGTCTACAACTGCGCCTACAACATCTACCCGCGGGAGCACAGAGGCGCGGTCTACAACTGCGCCTACAACATCTACACGGTGGAGCACCGATGAGGAAGCATTTGACACCAGCCAACAAACCTCGCAAACTACTTCTGCAGCATCCATGTCTACGCGAAATGGTATGGTTAATCGAGATGAAAATTTATAACAAACTATGTCGAAATAGATAACCTTGAATAATAAAAATCAAGGTCCGGTCGAAATACTTAATATCTGAGCCATTTGGTACATTCCATACTTTTAGCTGTCGTTATAACGCTCAATGAATATTCCCTTTGTACGGATGTACGGAGCCACTCCCCCTCGCTACGCCACTGCACGCAATCATGTGAAAACAAAATGAAAAGCCAGTGACAATGGGTTTCATTTCTATTACATTGGCAAAACATGTGAACAGGTTTTACTGAAATTCGGGCCTGGCCAATAAAAAAAAAAGATTGTTTGTATAAATGCCACAATGACTTCGCTTTACTGCATTTATTTTCTTAGAAATCTGTTGTGTTTGTAATACAAAATGTAAACGATTATGTTTTATTAGCAGCGGCATATGACGCATGCATGGTCGACGACCCCACAGCCGAGACCTACCGAGGCAACGTATCACAGACGGTGACCGGACGTACCTGTCAGAAGTGGACAGAGCAGTCGCCCCACGAGCACGACTATACCCCGATGAACTATCAGGAAGCTGGGCTTGGTAACCACAATTACTGCAGGAATCCTAGCGGTATCTGCTCGGTCTGGTGCTATACCATGGATCTGGGCAAACGGTGGGAGTTTTGCCCCGTGGCGAGCAGAGATCCCGTCTGCCAAAATCTGTTCGAAGGTCAGATTGCTGTTTCGTATTATTTCAATTTTGCAAGCTACTCTCGAATGCAAATAAGTTTGTCATATGGGCCTTCAGAACGCCTGTCGAACCCCTACAGAACGGCCGTCAGATACGAGATCGCATACCATTAGATCGGCAATTGGTTCTGATTAGGGACGTACGTGTCTCTGAAACGACAATTGTCCGTGTCACCGTTGTATTGCAGGTCCTCTGGAGGAGGGAGGCAAAAGTTATGACCCATCCGTACAATATAAGCATTTTAAATTAATTTCAACCGCATTGTGACATTTTAAAGCGATTTTAGTTGTATTTGCATGTTTAATGATATTTTATTATGTACGTTTTGATCCACAGACAAATTAACCGAATGTGACACGGACGATCCGTTGGGGCTGAGGTACCGCGGCAACCTGTCTACAACCGTCTCTGGCCGCACCTGTCAGAAATGGACCGAGCAAACCCCGCATAGCCACGTGAACACTCCGGAGCTGGTCTCGTACACGGGGCTGGGAGACCACAACTTCTGCAGGAACCCGAACTGTTGGCATGGAGCCTATTGTTACACAACTGACCCTAATGAGAGATGGGAATACTGCGCAATAGGCGTGAAGAATCTCAACTGCCCAATCAGTAATTAGCAGTGTTGGATGACTCGAGGCCGGCCTCGGCCTCGAGGCCGGTCTCGACATTACCGGCCTCGGCCTCGGACTTGGCCTCGGGGACCTCGGACTCGGACTCGAAGGTTTCGGACTCGATGACTTGGGCCGAGTCCAGCTCGAGGCCGGTCAATGTTTGACTGCATGTTTGTCTGTATGAAGTGATTCATTTTAATCACTTGATTGAGTGATATATCAATTGCCTTTGGTAAAGAAAAGGAATTAATGTAAAATTAAATAAATAAAAACAAAAAAAGAGTTGGACTCGGACTCGGACTCGGACTCGGACTTGGACTCGGTATCGGACTCGGACTTGGATTGGGTGGACTCGGATACAATAACAATTTCACCCTTGCCTACGTACGCGGGTCCGGGAGACCTTGTGGGCTAGGTACAAAGTAAACATTGGTAAATAATTGATTTTAGAATCATGATGGGAACAGGTCGATCATTTTTCAATCAGTGTTTATGGTTACCCAATCAAAAATTTGTTTCATTTTTCAAGTAAAAACTTTGTTTGAATTTCTTAATAGACATGATAGATAAACATTTCATAAGCATGATAAGTGCAAAGTATGATATACCGGTATATGTAATTTATTTGGCAGCAATGTAAGAAGGACATTTAGTACAAACAAGAGAAATTAGAAGTATGTTTAAATAAATCGTACATCATTCTCTTCATTTATCGGAACAAATTTGAGTATCTTAAATTCGCCTTGTGAGACGTTCAACTGAGGTCATAGTTAGTACGATGAGTTAGGAAATATTATCGTGCGTTTTTGCTCATTACTTGGTCATATAACATCTATTTATGATGAAAATTGTACAATATCAATCAGTGGACATATTATAACATCACATAAATCATGTAAATACACATTTGATCAACCCATCTTTGTTTTTTGGATTGTTTGCTTTGCTAATGTTACGATTGTTAATTCACGTAATAATACGTAGATTTCAAATACACATTATTTTGTGGACATATAACATGTATAACAGCACATAAATCATGTAAATACACATTTTACAACTCATCTTTGTTTTTTGGATTGTTTGCTTTTCATTAAAATGTTACGATTGTAAGTGCACGTAATAGTACTTAGATTTCAAATTATTTTGTATTATATAAAAAATATACCATATCCTGATAATGGTTAGAAGGAAAAATTGATAATAGCACTTTAATTAATGTAAACGGTTGCTTGCGAATTTTCAGCGTTTGGTGTTATTCGATTGTTGTTGTTGGTAGAAGCTGTAATTCTATTTCATTGTTATAGACCTAGGATTATAACATTTGTTTGCTGATTATGAATATTAATTTAAATGTAGATCGTATATTTCAAATTTCAGACATTTTTGTATTCAATTCATAATTCTGTTTTACTTGAAATGAATAATCCCGATGAAGAATGCAGGCCCGTAGCTAAGGGGGTGCGTTGGGCGCGTATGCACCGCCACCCCCCCCCCCCCCCCCCCCCAAAAAAAAAAAAAATTTAAAAATTTAAAATATTTTGAAATGAAAGGTAAACTTTGTATCGGTCCCGGGTCCTCTTTTTATCGGACTCGGCCATCTAAACCGGTGGTCTCGGGCAACAACCGGTCTTAAGTTGACGACCCCCCCCCCCCCCCCCCCCCCGTGAAAAATCCTGGCTACGGGCCTGTAATGGTTGGTATTTATTAAGCTTTATTCATTTGGTTATTTGATTGTTTATGTGTCCGTTGTAATGTAATTTTTGTAGAAGATTTCATTTACATTTTTGCTTAGTCATGTGACTTGTTATTAATGTACCAATACATTCCAGTGTGTAACGACAATTTCAAATTTAAACATGCAAATATCGTAAATGTTTGCACTTTGTAAACAAACAAACAAACAAAAAAGAAGCAATGTCCTGATGAATAAGGATTGGTAGAATGAAGTTTATCGAAGTAGCTACAAACCAATTGTTTGGTAATTGAGCTGTTTCTGTGTCTGCTGTTATTCTTTATGTAGAAGCTGTATTTCCAATTTCAAATAGAAATCAATTTGTAATTGTAACTAGATCTGTTTTGTAAGAAGAAAAGTATAATAATGAATAAGGATTGTTTCATGAAAAGAGACAACACCTTTTTATTGTATTTGTATATGTTATATAATCATTGTCTTAGAGGTTATAAGTAAAATGGTTAATTATTAATCATGTAATTATACGATTACACATGTGAATATAAGTTTAAAAGTAAAAGGTAAATGTTGCATGTAAATTAATGTATTGCTTAACTTAATCAGCTGGGTTATTTACTAAGTCATGAATATCATGATGAATAAAGATTTGTTAGTACAACGTTTGTTTGTAGTATCTGTAACACAATCTATTTAGTTGTTTGGTTTATGTGTTAGGGACTGTTGTAAGTCATATTGTAAGTAGGAGCTTTATTCGATTCTTTGTAATAAAGTTATGTATCGATTAGTTACGGATATACAGGGTGGCCCCAAAAAACGGAATGGGGCACTTCCCAATATATATTAACAAACTGATTATGAAAAACGGTACCAAGAACAGTTATTTTGGTCGTGTAGTTTTAGTTTTAGGGCGCTGTGAGTGACACCATGTCAGGCTCCCATGTTTGTCATTTTGTACCAAGTCATTGCCATATAGCATCGAACAACGAGCAATACGAGTGCCATCGTTAGTGTGCATTCAGCTGTTTGCCGAGAGAATGGGCATAGTTGTTCGATACTATGAAGGGCAGTAAGTCCGATTTATCAGGCACTGACTTGGTAAATATTGACAAAAATATTAACCTGGCATGGTGTCACTCACAGCGCCCTAAAATAAAAACTATACCCAACCAAAATGACTGTTCTTGATGGTTTTTCATTGGAAAAGACACCCTATCCGATGAACATAATCATTTTGGTACTACATTTTGGGAAGTACCCCCGTTCCATTTTTGTTTGGGGGGGGGGGGGGGGGCACCCTGTATAGGGTAAAATGTAGAACGTAGACTTAAAGCCAAATAACAGTTTTGGGAAAATTACCGAAAGTAACTTTATTGGCCAAACTAATTGGTCAGTATTGTTAAAAAAGTATAAAAGAGGGTCTTGTGTGGAAAAACTCTAACCTTATAGTATCGTTAAATGCAGAAATATAAGTTTAAACCGTTAGGCATGCCGTTGGCATTAGGCGCTAAATTTACCGCCAGTTTGGCCCATCTATACGCGGATCGTTTGCATTTAAAATACAACTGTCGGTGATATCGATTTGTATACAAATCGTTTTCTAATTTTGCAAATATATCAATTTTTAGTAGGCGGTTTATTGGCCTAATTTTTATTATCCCATATTAGCAAAAAAATATGTCAGTCTTTCACATGGTTGGTGATATAAAAACGTATAATATTTCATTGTTTGTGTGCGGGGCGTTTCTTAATACTGCCATTTTGCTTTAACATAATTATATTAGTTTGAGTTTTATTTTCTGTGTCATGTAACCAAAAAAATGTTAAAAAGTCGTATTGAATAAAGGTTGCGTTGTGGTAGTACAAATAATAGCTCTCAACTCTTCTCTGTTTCCTGTTAGTGTTTTGAACGTATGTTGTTGAATGGATTGTTTTGAGTTCTTTTTTCAATCTGCTGCTCGAAAGCCCACAGGTTTCCCTACGCTGTGCTCTTTAAACGTCATGTAGAAAAGTTGTTGTGGGCTCCGCCCCTGGACTCCCTCCCCACACACCCCCTTAGTCTACAAATTCTAGCTATCTCACCGGTGACTTTGAAAATACTGTCCCAACAGGAATAGCTCAGATTTGAATAATTGAGGGCGCTTTGAGAAATAATTTATAGGGAGGTAATGAAACAGAGGCGTCGATCCAATTTTGTTTACATTTTTTTAATAAGAATATCCTTTGGTGAATCAAAAGGAAATACCAGCTGCTGGTTACCAGTGTTTGTCATCTTCATGAAGGTGGAAGGTGATCCCCCACCCTCCTCCCATCAGCAACCCCAATGTTTGGAGGGAGGGGGCCCTGAATAGAACGAAGTTATCTTTGAAAATCAAACAACAAAAATAAGAATCTGAGCTGATGTAACCATTCACAAAACAATTAGAACACTGCAAACTTGGACACGTCAGGTAGTTTTTGCATGACTTTGGATAATTTGGTCGCGTTCGGTGAAGCGTGAAGTTATCAGAGTGTATGATATATCATTTTATCACTTCAACCTACCTAATCACTCCATTTCTGACATGATTCTACAGGGAATAGAATTAGAATCTCTAGGTAACCGCCCGGACACACTCCGCTCCAGCAGAGAGAAGTATTGGATAAGACGTCTCTGCACCATTCATCCCCGTGGTCTCAACATCCAAGAAGGCAGTGATTAACCTTTGCATCTCTCCCCTTCATCGTCTGCACCACCATTTGTTTGTTTTCACCCCCCATATCGATACTTTACTTTGTTCCACATACTATTCATATTCTTATTTCCCATTTTATTTTCTCCATATATTCATTTTAGTTTCCTTTGAGATTACATTATATACACTGTCACCATTCATACACATAATCATGTTAGTTTATTAATATGTTATACTTTTTGCATTTAATTTCTCTCTATAGGTACACTGTCCATAGACATGGGCTTATTCATATACATCCACATTCTCATCATGCATAGTTCCACCTCTATTTTGATCATATTGTTCCACCCTCATTTGTCTCTCCACCTTCCCTCTGATTAGTGATTACCTACCTATTTAGGCTTCCTTTTGTTCACTATCTCTTTTAAACTCCCTGTCCCATTCATTTGTCCATGTTGCTTCCCTACATATCATCACCCACTGGGTCCTCCTTTTCACTCTCTCCTTTGAACTCGCCTATTCTATTCATCCGATCCTGCAACACACTTCACTTCACTTTCTTTGTCCTATCCCCTACACTCATAATCCCCTCTATTGTTCCTCCCCTATCAGTGCCCCAGCGCACTCCCACACCTCATCAACTGTCTTTTGTTCACATGTCTCTTTCCATTTCTTGATTTATTTCTTTGATCCTCCCTACCTCTATTCTTCTCTAAGCACACTCTCATCACATTTTCTTTGACTGCAGCCACTTAAGGACCATGCCTGTTTGACCTGATTGGTCAAGCAGTCCTGACACTCACCCACTCACAGTTGCTTTC
The DNA here is from genome assembly GCA_037951105.1 of Echinarachnius parma. Taxonomy (NCBI): domain Eukaryota; kingdom Metazoa; phylum Echinodermata; class Echinoidea; order Clypeasteroida; family Echinarachniidae; genus Echinarachnius; species Echinarachnius parma. Next base: position 114,113 of record JBAMJV010001000.1, on the reverse strand, counting down.
ATTGTTTTGTGTCTCCGCCTCCTTTCCTCTTTCCAGCCCCCCTTCCATACATGTGTTTATGTTGGTATATATTCTGTGTTTTTTCTGTAGTAACTGTCATTTGTGCCCTGACGAAGATTCTGCCAGGATCGAAAGCTAGGCTGTATACGACTCTCATTTTACCACATTGGCGATTTTTTAGTAGACAAGCAGTTTTCAGCAGTATTTTCCATATATATATCATTTTAAACGCCATTTCCCAAGCTTTAACAAGATACCAACAGAATTGTAGATTGATTTATTTTGATTCACACTGTAGATACAACATATTTTGTGGTGCCTATAGCAGCTAGGACATGGCACTGGGCATGGGGGCCTGCGCCCATCAATAATTTGAACCAAACAATAACAAACATAAGCGGAAGGTTATTGCAGAACACAAAGAAGGAATAGCCTACATAAGATGTGCCCCCCCCCCCCCCCCCTCCAATCAGTCCAACCACGATACGCCATTTGCACTGACCAACTCAACTGAGTAGTCAGAAGTGGACCAAATGACAAGTTACCTTATTTTGGTCTTCTCCCATTCATTTTATCCCCCCCCCCCCCCGGCCCCGCTCGATGGTCTGGGGAGGGGGGACATTCTGAAAATCCTTGAGAGTTGCGAGTCTTAACCCTAATAATTAATGCCGGGGGCCATTATGCCCCCCCCCCCCCCCCCCCCCCCCCTCCACGCGTAAAGATGACGCCCCGCGCACCTTCGTGACTTTTTTCGTTCAAGTCTTGCACATCTTTTAAAACATTTGTTTGTTGAAAATCGGACCTTCTGTTTCGTAAGTCACATGAGTCAGCTCGAAAATTGCTGATTTTCGCGATTTGTGTACAACATAATGGTAACCTTTTTTTTCTGAAAGCAGACACCTCATCAGGGGCTTTCAGAATACAAATTTGCCTCATTTGCATATGACTCGTAACTTTTACCAATATAGGACTCGTAAATAATCATCTTTTCAGAATGCCCCGCAACCCCCCGCCCCCGATTCCGGCACGCGTTCTGGTTTTTCTAAAATCTAGAAATTCTGTAACAAGTTGTTCGCGATCTTTGTTCGTAGTTCGCGGTATTTAGTTCGCTTCTGTTTCATGCGGGCTAGTACTAGTATTCCCTGTTTATCGCGGTTCTTCGCTGGTTACTAGTGGTACGAGTCGTTTCACAACCGTTCTTCGCTGCTCATCGCTGTTATTCGTGGTTCTTACGCTAATTGGAGTGCCAGTGATTTTAGTTTCTAAACTGTAAGTAAAATTCAGATAAAACACATTTTTGTTCAGTTCTGTCACAATGCACGTAATCCAAATTTAAGAACATAAGTCTTGTAACCAACCTGGTGAGTAGATTGATAGAGGTCTAAACATAAACTCAGAATCAACGCATTCGCGTTCTGTGTTGACGTTGACTTTTGAGTGTTGACTGTGTTGTCTGTTGTTTATTCGGGAGTTATATGAGCTGCGGTCCCATATACTGACAAATGAGTTTGTTCTGATTGTCGGTTCTTTGTTCTTCCAAAAGTGCCAACATGGCACTGCCATATTGCCTTATTGGCATAAAATGCCACATCATACCTAACTCAGGTGAGCGCTACGCTACTACGCTGTAGCGTAGCGCTCACCTGAGTTACATCATACCCTACTGTGCCCAATAGAATTGTACAACATGTATGAAACGTGGAATAACCTAGTTGAGTAGACTTGTTGCATGTTGTCGAGTATGCGCATGAATCATGATTATTCAATCATGCCATACATGATTTGATTTTGAATTTGATTTATGAATGATGATGATACTCGGTGATAGGGAGATCGGTGAAAAATTGATTTTTTTTTTTTTTTTTTTTTTTTTTTGCAACCCAACAAATTTGGTATCACTGGAAAGCTTATCCAAAAAGAAACACAATGGTGTTTAAATCAGCTTTATATCCTGGCTTAAATTTGACCGAGATACATGTATGATTTTTATGACATGTCTTAAATTATTTGAATCTAAATTAGAAAGTCGTTCTGTAAAATTAAATAGAGAAATACAAAACATCGCATAAGATCAATGATTGGAAAACGCATGTCTCAACAGGGCGTCCTCGTCCATTATCTGGCACGCGTCCCACGTACCGGTTAATGGACGAGGGCCTCCTTCTAAAGCCAAGGGAGTCTGTGACAACATTTTAGCAAACAAATGGGAGTTAGAACTTCTCAAATATGATTTAGATGGATTGAAAATATAATAATAAACCAACAATTGGGGTGTAAGAAAGATTTAAAAGAATTAGATGCTGCCTACTGGTGCATGGTGGAGAAAAGTGCATAACAAAAATTGTCCGCGCGTACAGGCCAGGGTACGCATCGCCAAACAAACAAAAACACTATTGCTTGGCATGTGTTCCAGATCTACTATACCATTTCTATTTACTCTTAATATTGCAAATGAGAATCCAATTTAAAGTTTATTTTACAAGTGCACAATTGGTGCCGTCTATAGTTGAGATATACATTTGTCACATGTTTTCCTATAATTTGTTAACTTACATGTATTGTAATATATATATATTTTGTTCTCGTTAACTTTTCAGATATTCTGTGCCAACAAAATGAAGTGCAACCTCTGCTTTCTGTGATTAATGCTGTGGAACCATTCTATGGATGGAACTGCATTGCCATTGTACAAGTATGATAAATGGTGTGAGACATCATGTGTTCTTCACGAAAACGTCCTACATTAATAACACTTCTTCTATCGGAATCTGCTAGACTATTGTAGGATATTTCAGACTCTTGGAGGTATTGGGTGAAACTGCAATTTAAAAAAAAAGATATATCTGGTGTGGAGATTCACTTACTCATGTACCCCTTTAAAATGCAGATCACTTGGATACGTGCAACATGCGATGCACTTGTAAGTAAGGTGTATGGAGCTGCCCTACCTATGACATACATTGTGTGAGACCAGTGACACTTATTTAACAGGAAAACGTAACTGCTGGACCATTTTAATACTTACATGGGAATTTCAGCATCAACTATGATCTCTATGTGCACTTGCAATGAACATTACGGATAAAAACCAATTTGTACTTTTTCTCGAGAGAAAGGAGAGAGGGACTGCATGTCAGTTCACACTTGTTGTGCTCATTCATGAATCTTAGCATGGACTTGTAAGACGGTTTCATTAGCAAGACTGTAGCCTTTGTACTACATGTAGCTAGGCTGATGTCAGAGGGTTCCACGTCAAAGGGTCCTGTGTGATGAAGGTGACCAGGAAAAGAATGGCTGTCTTTCGCCTCCACCGGCGTGTTGTGTACACCGCCCTTGTTGTCCTGGCTATTCCAATCATCATCCTGATCTACTACGCGACCTCCGATCACAATGGTAAGAAAAACAGCAAACAAGATTATAATACGATAAGAAAATAACACATTATTTTAAAAACAAATTCTTACCCGCATCGTTCAAGATGATTTTAAATCGGAAATGAATATTAAATAGATGCAGTGAGAGAGAAGAGTCAAACAACTTCTGTGGTTCAATAGCCAAGAAATAATCTCTGAAGTTTGCAGTTTCTTGTGTAATGTTTTTACTCTTTAAATGTCGAGAGAACAAGTCCAAAAGTAAACCAGTTTGTATGTCACATGTGCATGATATATGTTGACTCTAATTAAAAGGCAAATTGGAATTAAATGGTTAACTCTAAACCGTTGTGAAGAGAGAGAACCCGTCCAAGAATCTACTTTGTTTCTACAGCCGAGATGCAATCTTGGCACACGGGATCAAGGAGTTCTAACTAGAGAAACATTTTTTTATTTCTTACTGTAGCATATTACTGAATTCAAGTTGAATTGATATGTTTGATCTTGACCTTGACCTTGAAGAATTACTCTCCCAAAAGCGTTAACGCTGTCCTGGAGAGGGCTGTGCTGTGTTGCGTGCTGTTGGTGATGTGGTGTTGGTGAAGTGATGGTGGTTGTTCTCCGTGCACTATATACAATGTGCAGGGTGCAGTGTGCAGGTGGTGCAGGTGTGTCCCTCGTTACAACATCTTCAGGGGCAGGGGCGGCGCCATAGTCTGTATGGCAGGTAGTGCCGCGCCCCTAAAGCCAAGAATTGAATTTGCAGTGACAGCGTTGCTTGGGAGAGTGTTCCAGACACGGACTGCTCTGGGAAACATGCTGTACATGTAGCAGTTAACTCGGCAAAATGGTTGGGTGAATCTGAAGTTGTGGCTGTGATGTTGTACTCGTTGTGGTCTGGTGATGCCTGTGATAAGTCGGATGTCAGGAGGCAAGGAGATTTGGACAAGTTTGTGGTGTACTTTGAAGAGCATCTCGCATTGATTGAGCAAGCGGCGGTGTTGTAGCGTGTCCCAGCCAAGAGATGACAGCATGGTGGTGACACTAGATTCTCTTCTATAGTCATGGAGGACGAATCTGGCAGCTTGTCTCTGTATGCTCTGATTCTCTACAGATCGGATGAGAGAGAACAAGACCAAGAATCTCCTTTGTTTCAACAGCTGAGATGCAATTTTGGCACACAGGATCAAGGAGTTTTGAATTAAGAAAATATTTTGTAAAGAAATATTATCGTACTGCAACAAGTACATACATAATTAAATTGATAATATGAATTCAAGTTGAATTGATATATGTTTTATTCTCTACAGATGGGACGAGAGAGAACAAGACCAAGAATCTCCTTGGTTTCAACAGCTGAGATGCAATCTTGGCACACAGGATCAAGGAGTTTTAACTTTTTAGAAAAGAAAATATTTAAATAACAATTTTCTTACTGTAACATATTCATAAATTGATAATATGTGAATTCAACAGCTTGAATTGGTATGTTTATTCCTCTACAGATAGGATGAGAGAGAACAAGTCTGAGAATCTCCTTGGTTTCAACAGCTGAGATGCAATAATTGGCACACAACATCAAGGAGTTTTAACTTAAGATAATATTTGTAAAACAAATATTATTTTACTGCAACATGTACATACACAATTAAATTGATAATATATGTCTTGGCACACAGGATCAATGAGTTTTAACTTAAGAAAATATGTTTAAAACCAATATGTGTACTTACTGCAACATGTACATACATAATTAACTTGATAATATGTGAATTCACGTTGAATTGATATGTTTTATTCTCTACAGATGGGACGAGAGAGAACAAGACCAAGAATCTGCTTGGTTTCAACAGCCGTGAAGCCATCTTAGCAGACCGAGTCAAGGAGATGGAACATGAGAACCAGATGCTCAGAAGGCAGCTTAGGTTTGTAAATTTAATTGAAGTGAAGTTGTTTTTTTAGCACAATTTGATTAAAAACAGCTTCATGGCTGATACGTCATATTTTAAATTTACAAAAAGAAACTTAAATACAGTACATGTATCGAACATTCAAAGAAAATACAGTACTTACAAATATCTAACATCCAAATTCCGATACTTCACGTGAACGATCGGGATCAAATCAGACATTGATTTTTTTTGTTTTCACTAGTTAAACATTATTCTTATTCTATGAAATTCTCAAGAATCTTACAATGAAATTGATGATTTGATTGAAGTCTCAACATTACTTTTGGGGACAAATATAAAGTTAATGGATCACTTTCAATTTTCGTCCTGCAGCATATCGCAAAGTCAGTTGCAGCAGACGTACGAGACATACCAGCAGGTTCTGGTCGAATCTAACAACGCCTCGGGAGACCCCGCCCCGGGGGAGTCCAACCGCTCTGTACCGGTCAACTGTGGTAGTGCTGACCCCATCCCTAAATGTGAGGTAAGTATTCAAGCCCCTCTCATAAATGTACAGTCAGTCCTGACTTAGCTGCCATTCTTATGTATTTCTTCATTTGTTCGGAATCGACATCACATTTTAGCGCGGATATTTCAAAATCTGGGTTTCAACATTTATAATGGCAGCCTCCATGCTGTAAGTGATGAATGGGATAAGCCCATAGTGGGAGTGACTTTGGATGATGCTCTTCTTTGTCTTGCTCACAGAGCAAATGTAAACATATTGTCATGCAATGTTGTTTTTATGTATCTAGAGAACATAGTCAAAAGTAGATTGTCAGTGGGCAAATATCTCCTTTCATTATGACAAAAAAGTCATAGATACAGACACAGATACAGACCTAAATCCGAGCACAAACAATTTACTGAATGTACCCTCGTCTTCTTACTTTAAAAGCGAGTTTGGTATTACATTTGTACGAATGATATAGTAACTGAATTATACAGTCGTGGGTAGGCTTACAGCCTTAGTTTGCTCTGTGCATTCATCTGCAAAGGCACCTTTGGTTGTCATTGATATCTTTGGTTCCCCCCCACAAGAAAAGTACACCTTCACGCCAAGGATTTTTCAAATCAATGTGAACCTGAATAAATAGTAAAGAAACCCATAAGGAAAAGTTAGTGTCGACAGGTTCAAATTACCGTTGTTTGCACATGCCTTGACCTAATATCGAACTCTCCTTTTTGTCCTACCATAGCCTTGATGTCGTCATTTTGAAACAGTCAATTATGTTCGCTCTGTCTGAAATTTGCAGGTTACCAATTGTTCACAAATTGAAGTTATCCTCATTTTCTTTCGCTCTGTCATTCACAGACGATTCACGTTTCGATTGTGTGCGCGGGTCACAACGCAAGCCGCGATGTGATCATCCTAATCAAATCGATCTGTTCTACCCCAAGTTATCCTCAATTTTCTTTCGCTCGCTCGTTCACAGACGATTCACTTTTCGATCGTGTGCACGGGTCACAACGCAAGCCGCGATGTAATCATCCTAATCAAATTGATCTGTTCTACCCCAAGTTATCCTCAATTTTCTTTCGCTCTCTCATTCACAGACGATTCACGTTTCGATCGTGTGCGCGGGTCACAACGCAAGCCGTGATGTAATCATCCTGATCAAATCGATCCTGTTCTACCCCAAGTTATCCTCAATTTTCTTTTTTCTTTCGCTCTCTCGTTCACAGACGATTCACGTTTCGATCGTGTGCGCGGGTCACAACGCAAGCCGCGATGTAATCATCCTGATCAAATCAATCCTGTTCTACCCCAAGTTATCCTCAATTTTCTTTCGCTCTCTCGTTCACAGACGATTCACGTTTCGATCGTGTGCGCGGGTCACAACGCAAGCCGTGATGTAATCATCCTGATCAAATCGATCCTGTTCTACCGCAAGAACCCGCTGCACTTCCACTTTATCTCGGACAAGATGGGGCAGCAGATTCTGGCAACGCTCTTCAGAACTTGGGATGTTCCTGGAGGTAGGTCATTCAAAGTGACTTTGCAAACAAAAAAGGTGTCTTGATAAGCTCGGCCCAATGAAATTTGCGACTGAGGAGGCATTAACAAATGATGTCATTGCAGACAGAAAATTTTGCTTTCCCATTGCAGTACTTTGTGCACAGTTAAAGGTCTCTCCCAGGATACTTTTAAATCCAAACACTTCAATCATAAATATAAAAATAACTAAAGAGAATTCGGAAAAACGAAACCTGTTCCATGCTTCTATCCGTAATAGTAATACGACAGGATATATATTGAAAACTGCTAGAGTTCTACATGAAAGTAAATTTTGTGGATTTTGACAATAACTTTAAAGCCACTTGACAGATTTTGGAAGACACCCGCCAAAAGCCTAGTGATAATTAGCGTGCAGCGCCCTTGTAGAGAAGCTTGGGATAATATGCTCCTTAGGCTGTTAAGATGGTGCAGAAGATAGTTATTTGAACCGTATCTGATGACCAATTATAAATAACGCACCCTCATTCGTTGGGCACTATAAATGCTATATATTAGTGAATACTTTTTTTTGGGGGGGGGGGGGGCTTTATATTTTTAACTTCTTACCCCAACAAATACAATGTCATGCATATTTTGATTTCTTTACTATATTTCCTTTTACTTTCATTTTTGATTCCCCCTTTTTCAGTCAAAGTGAGCTTCTACCTGGCAGAAAATTACAAAGTGAGTTTTCTTTCTCTATCTTCCAATCTATCATAAATATTTAATTTCAAGTTTAATTTACTTATTAGTGAATCTGTAAGTGATATTTTATTGATCAGAGGGGAAAATTTTCCCCCTCCCAAACTTTCCGCATATCCATGCCAGTGCTAAAGTTTCAGAAATAATTTCTCTATTGAAATTGAACTTGTTTGATGCTTATATTAATTTTCGAAAATATGTATGACTATATTTGCAATTTAGAGCATTATTAGTTGTCAACTATTTTATCACAATGCACATAATCATGTAAATGTGTGTTTGTCAGTGTTACGATAAAATGGTAAAGGTACATGTAGCTCAGCACCCAAGATGCCAGCAACAGTCTCCAATATTCTGACAGATCCCCAGTAAACTGGATTCTTGATTTACTGAGTTCAATGCTAAACAATTAGATAGCATTTGAAGTGTGGGACACATTTGTGAGTCATCCATTAACACATGCTTGATAATAATTATAATATAAATACTTACATAGTGCACTTCTGCTTCAATTTTGCCCTGATATATTTTTCCTTTTCTGTAAACAGAGCCATGTGGAATGGATCCCTAATAAGCACTACTCGGGACTCTATGGATTAATGAAACTCCTGCTGATTCAGATACTGCCACAAGACATGGAAAAGGTATGCAGGAAATTGGAAATTAACATTTGGGTATTATAGATGTTTAGTTATATATCTAATATCAGTGAATTCAAACATGTAGAGAAACTGTCAGAAATATAACATGACTGAAAAAGAGCAGGGGTCTCTGGTTCGAATCCCGCTGGAATCCCATTTTCTTTGCTCTTTTTCAGTAATATCAGTTAACACGCACTTTTCTGGACAATATGGCTTCATGAAACTCCTGCTAATTCAGATACTGCCGCAAGACATGCAAAGGTATAAGAAACCGTCATGTTTTTAATAGAAGTTTATTTTAATATTTGATATCAGTTAATAAGCTCTACTGAGGACTACAATATGGCGTAATGAAACTCCTGTTGATACATTTACTGCCAGAAGACAAAAAACACAAAAAGTAAATTTGTGAGGCGAATGGGAATATTAAAATTTGTGTAGAATGTTCAACCATTTTACTGGCAGGTAAAATTTAACACATTTGTCTTAACTGCAGAAGACTATTGACATACATTTCTTTTGTATTGTTCTGCCTATAAACAGACGATAGTTCTGGACACAGACATCACATTTGCTAGTGACATAGCGGAAATGTTGGGATCTGTATCATCATATTACTGGCATGCATGTCCAATGTCACGTCTAGCTAGAGAAGACCAAGAAGATAGTATTTGAATTTGATTTTTTTTTCTCTCTATAAATAGACGATCGTTCTGGACACAGATGTCACATTTGACTGTAATTCCTTTCCTTATTTGTACCTTACAGACGATAGTTTTAGATACAGACATCACATTTGCCAGTTACATAGCAGAGCTGTGGGGACTGTTCCACCGTATTACCTGGTGTTTGAATCTGATTTTTGTTCTACCTATAAACAGACGATAGTTCTGGACACAGACATCACATTTGTCAGTGACATAGCAGAGTTGTGGGGACTGTTCCAATGCATGAGTAGTCAACAAGCCCTGGTTCCTGTAAAAAAAATAATTACAATCTGAACACCAGAAGGTGTCTAACACAGCATGTTAGCATCACCCATTGCCCAGCTCACAAAATAATTTGACTGTAATTCCTTTCCTTATTTGTTACCTTACAGACGATAGTTCTGGACACAGACATCACATTTGCCAGTGACATAGCGGAGCTGTGGGGACTGTTCCAACGCATGACCAGTAAGCAAGCCCTGTCCCTGGTGGAGAACCAGAGTGACTGGTACCTCGGAACTCTCTGGAAGAAGCACAAACCTTGGCCCGCCTTGGTGAGTGGAAAACCCTTGTCATTCCCCATTTCAAAGCTTTTTAGGTAAATCATTTTAAAGCAGTGATACTCTTTACCAGGTTTCTTTCCTACATTATTCACCTCATTAGCATCTTGCATCCTCATATTACACATAGAGGTGGCTTAGTTAAGAACCAGAGTGATTGGTACCTCGGAACTCTCTGGAAGAAGCACAAACCTTGGCCCGCCTTGGTGAATGAAAAACTTCAGTTATTTCTCATATCCAAGCCATTAAATCTAGTTTTAAAGCGATCATGATACTTTTTACCAGGTTACTTTCTTATGTTATACATGTATGTCACATTAGCATCTTGCATCTTCATATTACACATGGAGGTGGCTTAGATTAATACCAGAGCGATTGGTACCTCGGAACTCTCTGGAAGAAGCACAAACCTTGGCCCGCCTTGGTCAATGAAAAACTTAAGTCATTTCTCATATCCAAGACATTTAGGTAAATCTAGTTATAAAGCGATTATGATACTTTTTACCAGGTTACTTTCTTACGCCATATGCCACATTAGCATCTTGCATCCTCGAATTACACTTCGAGGTGGCTTAGATTAAGTACCAGAGCGATTGTTACCTGGAAACTCTCTGGAAGAAGCACAAACCATGGCCAGCCTTGGTGAGTGGGAAACTTCAGTCATTTCCAATATCCAACATGATATAAAAATCATGCAGTGGTGGAGGCTTCCCTTTTCAGACTGTGCAATGACAAAAGATTACTCTTTACAGAATTAATGGTTATTGAAGAACATTCTACAAAATCTTTTGCATTTTTTTGTATACAGGGTCGAGGGTTCAATACCGGCGTCATACTGCTGGACCTCCAGAAGCTCCGAGAACTTAAGTGGATGCAGATGTGGCTGCTGACCGCTGAGAAGGAGCTGATGAGCCAGTTCTCCACCGCACTAGCTGACCAGGTCAGAACTCTAATGTCAGAGATGAATGTGTTGTATAAATGCTATACATGAGTTTGATTGTTAAACCCTAACCAGGCCGGGTTATTTTGGCTATGCTATTTTAATGTTTTTTTTTATGGAATAAATTATTAACCATTATTCAACAATTTTTAACCCAAAATCAAATGATTGCAGTGATTAGAATGAAAAATAATGAAGGTTTTGTCTATTCCAAGAGAAAATCAATCTCCATAGGATTTGTACACAAATCACAAAATTTAGCGATTTTCGGGCCGACGCTCACTTACAAAAGGTCACTTGACTTTTGAACGGTATACCCGGTCGTCGCAAATTTGGTCTCAAAAGTTGCGCAAGACTTCAATGAAAATCTCATGAAGTCGCGAGGCAATACCTGCGCGCGTTGCAGAATTATCGCGCGAAAAGTCTAGGGGGGGGGAATTCCACCCCCCCCCCCCCCCGGCCTGGTTAGGGTTAGCTAGTAGCTACATTAAATTTCTATGTTTGATAAATTCAATTAAATGTCCGTAAAAACCGCACTTTCATTTGTGAATTAGCAAAATGATTATATTTGATGTACATGTAGAGATATAAGTTTGAATGTAAAATGTAGCTATAACATTTATTTGTTTTTGTTATGTAAAGGGCATTGAGAATTTGTTTTGATTTGCAAATAAGATATGTTAGAGACATTTATTTGTTTATCATTATCCTGACGAGTCAATGAACTAGTCAGATTTGGGGGACATGAGATGAAAGGTCAGAGAGCTTATTGAGAAAAAAATGACATTTGAAAGCTTATTATTTTTGTATCCACTGTTTTAGGATATCATCAATGCAGTGATAAAGCAGCATCCATTCCTGGTATACACCCTGCCATGTGCATGGAACGTACAGCTGAGTGATAATACAAGGAGTGAGGTAAGAAACAATAACAACAGCAACACATAATTCCATGTTTAACGGATGTTGTATGGCCGAGTAATGAACAAACACGCAAAGTGATATTTACAAACTCATTGCACTGGATTTGTACACAGTTATGACAATCCAGTGAATAGTTTAAAAACTGATCACTTCAATTGTAAATATCGTTTTAACAATAGGGAGTTAAAAAAAAAAAACTTGTGCCATGCTTCTATGGGTAATACGAATACAACAAGAGATGAGAGAACTGCTAGAGTGCAAAGTATTTTTTAAGGATTTGGACAATGTTACTAGATCCCTAAGTGCAAGTTAATTAGGGCTTGATAGTCAAAAACTACCTGTCTATAGAGACCACTTAACTTCCTTGTATGTATGCATACCTTGAATGGTCTTTCTAGACAGGTTTGACATTAAAATAAATAACAATCTCTTGCTCAAATTTGACCAATGTTCAAAACATTTTTTGTTTTGCCCTCAGCTCTGCTACAAAGAGGTCACGGATCTGAAAGCCATTCACTGGAACTCGCCCAAGAAGCTGCGCGTGAAGAACAAGCACGTTGAGTTTTTTCGCAACCTCTATCTGACCTTCTTGGAGTACGATGGCAATCTATTGCGAAGGGAGCTGTTCGGGTGCAACGATGGCAAGGCAAATAACACGTTTCATGAACAAGTGAGTTCACATTTTGATTAAGAGGGGTCTAGTAACTCTGTTGATATGTGCAAAAAAATGATAAAGGGTGGATAAAATGTGTATTTATGTGATCTGATGTGTCCACCGAGTCATGTCTCATGATACGATGGCAATCTATTGCGACGGGAGCTGTTTGGGTGCAACGATGGCAAGGCCAATAATAAGTTTCCTGAACAGGTGAGGTTCTATTCCCTGTTATGATCCTGTTATGAGTTAAGGAGAGACGGAGGCTCTTTTCATGCAAAGAACCAGAAATAAGGAGAACATTATTTTACTTGCCCCATGCAAATGGGCAAGTGGGGTTGTAATGCCCTGTCAATGTATTTGTTTCTAATTGTACTAGTGTTGTCGCTGAGTCCCGGGTACCCGGGTCCCGCCGAAAAATGTCGAGTCCCGGGCACAAAAATCGATACTTGATTTCCCGAAAAAAAGGGGAAGTCCCCTCATTGAACGCCAGTGCTTTCATGTTCATTCAAGAAGATGATTTATTGTCATAAATGTGCTCAATGTTTGTCACTTGAATGAACATGTTTTCCCAGCTGGCTTGACATGCCGATCGTGTAATAAACAAATGGGTAAATTTCGGGTACCTGGGACTCGCCCGAAAAATTATCGCGAGTCCCGGGTAGTAAATACTCCCGAAAACGACAACACTAAATTGTAGATGTTTACATTGTTTCCCATGCACTAGCTGAGTACACTGGATGAAGATGATCCATGCTATGATTTTAGGAGAGAGCAACTTCTCATGCACAGAACGCATCTATACTACCTGGACTACAAGCAACCTGTGAGTAGATTCTATTTATAAGTTTATGATCAAAATGATAATTTAAAAAATCATCATTATCATCATCACTGTTGTCATCATCATCATCATCACCGTTACCATCACTGTTACCATCACCATCATCATCATCATCATTGTTGTCACCCTTATTGTCATAGCCATAACCACCACCATCATCATTACCATCATCATCATCATCATCATCATCATCATCATCATCATCATCATCACCATCACCATCATCATCATCATCATCATCATCATCATCATCATCATCATCATCATCATCATCATCATCATCATCATCATCATCCTTACCATCATCATCATAACCATATGACCATAACCACCACCACCATTTTGTTTTAATTTGTCTGCTGCCATCCATAGAAATATGTTGTATGTGAAACATTGATAATAATAGTATATTGTTTGTTTGTTTGATGGTCTCCATAGAAATATCTAGACACTGATGTAACACTGGTTGCTTAGCTGTCGATGGATGGGCTGCCATCCATAGAAATAACATGTGACATGTGAAACATTGATAATAATAGAATATTGTTTGTTTGTTTGATGGTCTCCATAGAAATATCTAGACAGCGATGTAACACTGGTTGCTCAGCTTTCGATGGATGGGCTGCCATCCATAGAAATAACATGTGACATGTGAAACATTGATAATAATAGAATATTGTTTGTTTGTTTGATGGTCTCCATAGAAATATCTAGACACCGATGTAACACTGGTTGCTCAGCTGTCGATGGATGGGCTGCCATCCATAGAAATAACATGTGACATGTGAAACATTGATAATAATAGAATATTGTTTGTTTGTTTGATGGTCTCCATAGAAATATCTAGACACCGATGTAACACTGGTTGCTCAGCTGTCGATGGATGGGCTGCCATCCATAGAAATAACATGTGACATGTGAAACATTGATAATAATAGTATATTGTTTGTTTGTTTGTTTGTTGGTTTGGTCTCCATAGAAATATCTAGACACCGATGTAACACTGGTTGCTCAGCTGTCGATGGATGGGCTGCCATCCATAGAAATAACATGTGACATGTGAAACATTGATAATAATAGTATATTGTTTGTTTGTTTGTTTGTTGGTTTGGTCTCCATAGAAATATCTAGACACCGATGTAACACTGGTTGCTCAGCTGTCGATGGATCGGCTGCAGATGCTGGAGGCGATATGTAAGCACTGGGAAGGTAGGTCAAGAAATTCATTCATTCATTTGTTTTATTCTTTTAAGGATTCTACATGTAGTAACATTGTCTAAATCCTCAAATCTTGGAACTCTAGTTGTTCTCTCATGCCTTGTTGCATGTGCATTGCCAATACAAGTATGGAACAGGTTATGGTTTTTCAAATTTCCCTTTCGTTAAAAAGATATTTACGATTTAAGTGTTCAGATTTTTAATTATCCACTGGAAAGTTATTAGTTTCTGTGTACAAAGTCAGTGCAATGAGTTCAATAGCGAATATCACTTTGCATTTTGGCTCATTACTTGGCCATATGATATCTATTTAACGTGAAATTTACACATATTACTCAGTGGACAATTCCAAATCAATGCTATTTGATAATCATGTTGAAGATGTTATACTTGTGCTTTTAGTTAGTTTGCATTTGTAAAATTGTATTTTCTGACTTGACAAGTTGGGCAAGTTCCTAAGAAAATAGCTTGCCCTAAGTCATAGGTTACTTACCAAATGTTGGTACATGTACATTAGGAAAAGAGCAATGAATTTGTTATTATCATTAAGAACATTTCCGATATTAGAAAAGCTTAATAGGAAATTAGTTGCTGTCAATTATGTTTGCATTTTATTCACTGAATCCTGTAAAATATTTTTTTTAATCAATTGAGCACTTATAAACCACAACGGGGCAAATGAATATTTCAAGCCTCCTCACTTAACTTGTTTCTGCTTACCCATTCAGTGATTAAAGTAAAATCATGAATTATACAATTTGACTTACCCAAACAGAAAATTTACCTGCCAGCAAAACCTGTAAAAGATTGTTAATGACCAAATATAATTGTCTATTTCTTTGTTTCTCTGGTGAATTTGCAGTTATTTACAGGTTGGACTACTATTAATACTATTTTGTTGTTGTTAATTGTTTCCTAGGTCCGATCAGCTTAGCCCTGTACATGTCAGATGCAGAGGCCCAACAGTTCTTACGTTATGCGCTGAGCTCGGACGTTCTCATGGCCAGGAAAAATATTGGCTACCATGTGGTGTTTAAAGATGGGGTAAGTCTTGTATTATATTGTGTAAAATACAAATAATTGAAGTATCAGAAGCGCAACAGTTCTTACGTTATGCTCTCAGCTCGGACGTTCTTATGGCAAGGAAAAATATTGGCTACCATGTGGTGTTTAAAGATGGGGTAAGTCTTGTACTATATGGCATGAAAAGAAATAAGTTAAGTAAAAGAAGCGCAACAGTTCTTACATTTACGCTCTCAGCTCGGACGTTCTTATGGCCAGGAAAAATATTGGTTACCATACTGTGGTGTTTTAAGATGGGGTAAGTCTTGTACTATATGGCATGAAAAGAAATAAGTTAAGTAAAAGAAGCACAACAGATCTTACATTTATGCTCTCAGCTCGGACGTTCTTATGGCCAGGAAAATATTGGTTACCATGTGGTGTTTAAAGATGGGGTAAGTGTAATATTAATATTTATGTGGCGTAAAAAGAAATAAGTTAACTAAAAAGAAGCGCAACAGTTCTTACGTTTACCCTCTCAGCTCGGACGTTCTTATGGCCAGGTGAAATATTGGCTACTACAAGTATGTGCTGTATAAAGATGGGGTAAGTGTTGTAATCTAAGTCGTCAAAATATCATTAAAGCAATAATAGTAATTTGGGCTGACACAGAGTTTCAAAGTCTCTGTCTGATTCTATAGGAGTTTTACTTAAAATGTACAGATCTTTCCACATCCTGGCCCAAAGTATTACAAATCTCCCTGATTATTTAAGCAGAGATTCTGTTCCATTTCATACTCTCTCCCTGGTTGCTGTTTGAAACTCCTGATTAAGGAACTTTTCAGTCTATATGATTCCTTTGATACAGTAGACATACAATTATACATAATGAGAACTATTTTAATCCATATATGTTTATTTCCCCTTCTACAGCATTTCTATCCGGTAAACTACCTGCGAAACACAGCTATCAGTCAAGTCAAAACCCCCTTCATGTTCCGGAGTGATTTAGACTATAATTCTTGCATCTAGATGGCTTCGTCATATCATCTGCTATAAATACATGTTGATGCACCGTAGTAATAGGTACATGTAGTATTATGACTATACAGGGTGGCCCAGAAATAACGGAACGGGGCACTTCCCAAAATAAAGTAACAAAATGAAAATGTCCATCGGATAGGATGTCCTTTCCAATGAACAACGATACCAAGAAAACTTATTTTGGACGTGTAGTTTTTGTTTTAGGGCGCTTTGAGTGAGACCATGTCAGGTTCCTATTTTTGTCAATTTTTACCAAGTCAGTGCCTGATAAATGAGACTTATTGCCCTACATACCATTGTACACGCGAGTATTCAGCGCGCCATTGTTAGTGTGCATTCAGCTGTGTGCCGAGCGGTGCCGAGAGAATGGACATAATTGGTAAATAGTATGGCGGGCAGTAAGTCTCATTTATCAGACACTGACTTGGTAAAAATTGACAAAAATAAGAACCTGACATGGTCTCACTCAAAGCGCCCTAAAACAAAAACTACACGTCCAAAATTAGTTTTCTTGGTATCGTTGTTCATTGGAAAGGACACCCTATCCGATGGACATTTTCATTTTGTTACTTTATTTTGGGAAGTGCCCCGTTCCGTTATTTCTGGGCCACCCTGTATTGTGTAAGTCCAAAATAAAACCACCTTACATATAAAACCACCTTACATTTTTTTTTTTTTATTACAGCAATTCTATCCGGTAAACTACCTGCGGAACACGGCCATCAGTCAAGTCAAAACCCCCTTCATGTTCCTGAGTGATATAGACTTCCTGCCCATGTACGGACTCTACGATTACTTGAGGAAAGCCATCGGCATGCTGGATATGACCGCCTCTAACAAGGTAAAAGACTGCATTGAAAATCTTTTAAAATGGGAATGAAGAGGGCAATATTTGAATATGACAATATGGTTTGCCGTTTGTAGCTGAGCTAATTTGTGCACACTACATAACACAGTGCTAGTGTATATTTTGCGCCATGAGAATGTTATTCGTAAGATGGCATAAATTTCAAAACTTTCTTAAAAATTTAGCTGTTGGGCAATTCCAAGTGAAGCATCATAATTGTGACCAATAATTCACTCATTTGCAGTTTGAATCCTACAAATATTTCGGATCACTAGAATGTCCAAAATCTTGATTTTTACTTGCCACAAGGCAAACAAGTTAATTTCTAGCATTTATTAGACAGTGTTTTGTTTGTGTTTCAGGCTCTGGTTGTTCCCGCCTTTGAGACGTTGCGCTATCGCCTCACTTTCCCCAAATCAAAGGCTGATCTTCTTCATATGTTGGATATGGGGACGCTATTCACCTTCCGGTATCATGTTTGGCAGAAAGGCCACGCTCCCACAAACTTTGCACGCTGGCGAACCGCGACAACTCCATATCAGGTATGACATATACTATTTCTGCCCAATAGGGGAACATTTGTGCCTAAAACACTATTCACTTGTAGATATAATGAAAGGATCACGCTCAGACATACAATGTAACTGCATGCTGGCGAACAACTCCTTACCAGGTATGAAAAAGATCATTTACTATTATTACCTAATTGTGTATCTATTCACGCTCAGGGCCCCTTAAAATAAAGATGATCAACTCATTTATTGTCCGATCAATGAAAATACCAAAATAATTGATGGTACGATCAATCAAATTCCCATTATTCTTATTGATCAAACGGTTTATTGTAAATCTTCATATTTCGGGGCCCATAAATCACATTTAGCAGAAGGCCATTTTTCGACAAACTTAGCACGCTAGTGATCTGCTACAACTCCATGGCCCTATTGCAGAAAGAGATACAATCAATTATAGTCGGAAAAGATGCATGTTTCAACCAATCAGATTTGCGCATTTAGAACACATTGGCATACAATCGTAAAATCAAAAATTTTACTTGCCTCAACATTAAGTTTACTTAACCGCATAGTATCGTATAGATTTACACATTAATTACATTTTTCTCTTGTGGCTAAACAATTATTTATGTGGATGTGGTGTGGCAACATTGGTAGAGCGCGCGCTTTCCAATCGTGAGATCCCGGGTTCGAACCCAGCCCACCGCGTTTGTCCTTCGGCAAGACAATTTATCCACTATTGCTGCTCTCGACCCAGGTGTATAAATGGGTACCCGGAAGGATGGGAACGTGTTTCCTTAGCACTGTGCGCGCCTAATAGGCGACTTGCTGGAATACTCCCCAGGGAGTGGAAAATGTGCACTTAATGTGCAGGATTGATTGCAGTGTGTATCCGTTGACCGGGGTAATAATATTGTAAGCGCTGTAATATAGTTTACTATGAATAGCGTAGCTAAATGCCTAATATTATTATTATTATTATTATTATTATTTAGTAGCCCGATCAGGCAACCAAACTAGACCATGAAATTGTACTTGCGCCGACAGCAAGGTTTACGTGCCCTGGGAAAGCGGGCAAGTGTAAGTGCCAAGCCCTGATTATACTTATTTTTAAAATTATTTATCACTGTATTTTGCTTTTAGGTCCAGTGGGAACCGGACTTTGAGCCCTACGTAGTGGTCCCAAAGGACTGTCCCCAGTATGACCAGCGGTTCCTGGGCTTTGGCTGGAACAAGGTGTCTCACGTAATGGAGCTTGATGCTCAAAGGTAAGATGTTCTGCTTTGCACTGAATATATATATATTTTGACAAGTTTGCACCAAGGAAAGAATTAATTTTTTTATTTAAGGGGGCTACTTTTTCAATCTGATGGATATCACAGAATATTTTCCTTATGGTAATTTTAGAGGCTACCTACTCATTTCTGGGGCTATATTGAAAAATTAGGGGGCAAAGTCGCCCTCTGCCCCTGTGTATTTCCTACCCTGGTGTGCACATAACATGGCACCTATCTTAAAATCTATGGCACTAGACACACGTGTACTATAAGTAGTGAAAGCTACAGATGGTGGCTATTCCTCTGGTAACCCTGTGTGATTATCTTTCCCCTCTCCATTCTATAAATGGCTTGGGTAGAAGGCAGAAGGTACCATTTTAAAGTCTTAAATATGACCCAGTTAGTGACATCACATGCATGAGGCAGACACTTTAAGGGATCTTTTAATCTTGTATAGCGCAAATTGAAATATTTGTTTTATTGAAAAATGGTTTTAGGGGTTTACGAGTTTACTTTGAATGTTAATTATGAAACAAAATGTATTGTCCTCTTATTCAAATAAATGAATTATGACTCCATTATGATTCTAAGAATGATAACACTTCTTCTATCCACTTTCTCTATTTTGTACAGCTTTGATTTCATCGTGCTTCCCAATGCCTTTATAATCCACATGCCACATACCCCAAGCTTCGATATAGCCAAGTACCGCACCAGCCAACAATACCGATTGTAAGTTTATCTAATTTTCTCAACTATCTTTCCTTCTTGGATAAAGCGCAAAAAGTATTTGAGTATAGGTTACAAGAATAGTAAGAGAAATATTAAATTTTAAATATGTAATGATCAGTCATTCCTGTAACTTCTACAAAGCCATCACACACCGGCCAATAATACTGATTGTAAGTTCTTCTCTTCTTAACTATTCAATTATCTTTTGCAAAATGTGTTCATGAATAACAAGCAACAATTTAACAGAATATTAAGATGAAATCAAGTAGATATAATGTAATGAAGCAGTCAGTCTCCCATCTTCAAGATAAATTATAAACTTAAGGTAAAAAAACGTTTATGTGCCAAATGTGGGATGAACAATAATTACTTCCTTATTTTCGAAGTTGAAATTTGTCCTTATCTCTCATACTTAATTTTGTTCTTGACAAAACCTGACTTGAATTTATTTTGTATTTATCTTCCATACTAATGTTTTGTTCTTATCAATTTAATATGTTGCTTACAAACTTTGAAAGAAGATTTCCAGAGAGGTGAACTTGACTTTCTTTCGCAGTTTAATGTTTGTTTTTTTCATCTTTCATAGTCATTTTTTGTTCTTATCCATTTGACCAGGTGCCTACAAACATTGAAGGAGGAGTTCCAGAGAGACATGTCCAAGAAGTATGGATTTGCAGCGCTCAAATACGTTGCTGTGGAAACGTGACACTAAGGAGATTGTCAAAACTATGCGATTGCCTACAGCCAGTTTGTCAGAGTTGGTTTAGTGCCATTTTGTCTAAACCTATACTGGCTATAGTTGCCTCGAAAACGTTGCTGTGGAAACTTGACACTGATGAGATTGTCAAAACTATGCGATCGTCTACAGCCAGTTTGTTAGAAGCCCAGCTGGTCTAGCACCATTTTGTCTAAACCTATATTGGCTATACATGTACTTATAGTTGCATCAAAAACATTACCATGGAAACGTGACACTAAGAAGATTGTCAAAACTATGCGATCGTCTACAGCCATCTACAGCCAGTTTGTCAGAAGCCTATTTGGTCTAAACCTAGTTTGCCTATTGTCATACGGTGTAAGAAGCATTTCATTGAACAGTTAAATTCTTGTATTGCCAGTTCATCTAACAGCCACTGGGTGTATATAGACCACACAGAAAATGACAAAGTTACAGTTAAACCTGTCTTAGTGGCCACCTGTCTACAGCAGCCAACCTGCCTAAAGTTGCTACCTAAAGTGACCCCCTACAGTAATAATGCAATAGAATCTGTCTATAAAGATAGATGTTATGTACCTACACATGCCACTTTACATGATTCCCTTTGGTGGTCACTATACACAGGTTTGACCAAACGTTTTCAGGGAATAACTTTCCTCCTCAAATTTGATTAGCAATTTCAGCCGATGGATAAATATTTCAAATGTAATTCTGTACACTTCTATGGAAGAAAACTGCTACACAAAAGATATTTTGTATAGCAGTCATGCAAAAATGCATAGCAAATTGCGATGCGATACCAGGAAAATTATTCCCTGGTTTTTGACCAGCTGGCCGAAGACCAAAAGGCTTTTTTTCTGCAAGAAATACCCACCTACAGGTAGAAGCTTCATGATTTTACTTCAATCTGAGTGAATGCATAATTTGTATTTATTTTATTTATCAACATGTCTCATTTTCTTGTCATGTTTGTTTCAACATTACGTACATGATTTCCTATTTATTCGTATGTCAGTTGTTATGGATTTTTGTCCATCATATATTTATTTGTCCAGTATGTCGTTTTTAAATGTAAATATTGACAATTTTGTTGTCAATGCAAATTGTGTCCCATTGATTCATACGTCTCATTTGATTTTACATCCAATTATTACATCATCAAATATTTACATCATCTATTCATGAATAGAGAATCTTTAGCGTGTATGTGTCAATATATATTTGTTCAAAGCACAATAACATACAGTAAAAACCTGTCTTGGTGGCCACCTGCCTATGGTGCATGGCCACAAAAATGGCCACCTGTCTATAGCAGCCAGCATGCCTATAGTGGCCCGAAAATGTGTTGCCTTGCAGAGAAAAACAAAATGTTGTGGAACCTGTCTGTATCGGTCACCTGTCTACAGTGGCCAATTTTCTTGTTTCCTAGGTGGTCACTATACAGATGTTTGACTGTAATTTAAGATGTAGAATATTACATTGGTCATATTAAACCAAATGAAATATACATGTTCATGTACACAAGGAGTTATATTTATGGTATTTATATATTTATCATGACTTTGTACATATCATCTATGATGCAATAAAACTCAATGATTTAGATGTCATTATATAAACATATATGTACATGTACATCATTGCCTGTCATAGCATACATGTATTATCAGAACATATTTTTGCTGTACAAGTAGGTCTATCTATATAAAAGGTTTAGTGTTTAAAATCATTAAAAAATGTTTCTGATATGGATGTTTTTACTGATTTTAACTTGAAAGTAAAATACAAGAAATTCGTTTAAATAAGAGAATTTGCATCAAGGATGGCAATAAATCAAATCATGATTCAATTTAATTTTTGTTTAAATCACAACTTTTTTCAGCTGTTTCAAATCATGGAGTTTATGACAAATTGGGATTAGAGACATCTAACATGGGAACAATTATTTTGGTAGTGGTTTTCGGCATAAGAGCCTGATTTAAAAAAAAAAGCCATAAGCTTAAAATCATGATTCAATTTAATTAAAAAGTATTAACATTATTCTAGTTGTATCTCATTGTATCAGGGCTTAGAAATGATAAAATACATAGAACCTGGACCTGTGAAATTACCTCGCTTTATCATGTATCTTGTTATAACAGAGCTTGTTATTAAGAGTTACTGTACATGTAGTTAGCCTACCTGTATTTGAAGGGGATCACCACCCCCAAAATAAATGTTGATATGTTAAAGGGACACATTTACAAAATGCATTGTGCTAGTAATTACAGGAAATTCATGTTTCAAGTGATATGTTATTTGGATTTTTACATAGTAGAAAGTTGTAACTACTAACATTTTGATGTTATGCAGCGAAAAAGAAAACGCATACAATACGTATGGTACGAGAGACTAGGAACATACTTCTTGTATTCTTATCCTGCAACCATATTACATTGTAGTTTTGTAGTAATCATGAGTTATCACAGGGCTCTACACTAGCACTTGCCCGGGACAAGTACAAATTATATGTCGGGCAAGTAAATTTCATAAATGGTCTAGTTTGGTTGCCCAATCGGGCAACTGACAACTAGGAGTGCATAATGTAATTCCTTGAGTTTTCCTTCTCATTTCCTTCTCATTTAGAAGTTAGCGGGCAAGTTAATTTTCTCTTTGGGCAAGTAAGATGTATACATTATGATTTGAATTGCCTGAACGGGCCAGTACAGAAAAAAGATAGTGTGGAGGCTTGGTTATCACTTTTCACATTCAGATAAAATATGAATCTTGGAAATATAGGCCCGTATTCACAAAAGAGGTTTGTAGGATGTTTGTACAAACCATGGTTTGACCAAGGTTTACATCTATGGAATGCCATTTGTAACTGATGGAGAAGGAATGTAAACTCCATACTTGTTAACAATGTTGATTTACAATTTACGGTATGCGAGCAGCATTCCATAGATGTAAACCATTGTCAAACCATGGTTTGTACAAACCTCCTACAAACCTCCTTTGTGAATACGGGCCATTTACTCTGTAATTGTCAGCTATGTGGATTTCTAAAACTAACCTCTTTTTCTTTACCCATTCAGGACTGGTCTTGAAAATACTCTACGACTTGTTTATATGAAGAATGCATGTTCAAGAAAAATCTATCAGTCCTGAACGGGTTAATATCAAAATGATTATTTTTGTTCACGCTGAATCCTTAAAAAATTATATAGAACTATGTAGCTTATCAGTGGTAAGGAACTAACTATATATATGATTAACTGATGAATAACATACATGTACATGTACTGCATATTTATTTTTGAACAATTACCATTCAATTGTTTGATGTTCAGGTATTGAATCTGCACATTCACACTTGTACTGTAAAGTTGATGTCTAGAACATTTATTTATTATTGTTAATTTTCAAAGGAGTTGATTTATGCTATTATTATATCTCTGTTTTTAGAGGATTGTGTTATTTTTAAATTGGACAGAATTCACAAAGGTGGTTATGTTTTGAAACTATGTAGCACCGTGTTAAGTTCACTAAGTTGGGGTGATTAATTGCATTGTTAATGAATCATAAAAACCTTTACAAAGTGTTAGACATCTATTCAATATCAAACAACGGGACTAAAAACATATAAGCCTGTGTTCTTTGCATGGTGGTCCCCTTCAAACCATGGTTTACATAAACCTCCTTTGTGAGTTCCAGCCTATGTGTATATGAGGATTGTGATACCTTAATATGCTCCCTATAAACCACCTTGTTTTTGTTTTTTTCAGTAAGGAAGTATAGGTAGTTTATTAAATATAACGCTTTCACTATTTTAAAAATTGAAATTTTGTTTGAAGGTGACTATTGAAAATGCACTTTTTACTGTAAAAGAGGATAATAGTAGAGATATATTGCAATTTTACATGTTGTACTTGTGCTATTAGATTAATAGTAGTAGCAGACTCATTTGATTTGATTTAGAAAAATAACGATTCACTCATTGTCAAAATAACAATTTTTAGACTACTTGATCACTCCCCTGGTGTTCTGAAGTTATTTTATTCAAAGAAACCCTGGGCCATGAGTTAGCTATTTTGGACTATTATATTGTGTGCTTGAAGGCTTATATGCACTTAATTTTGCCTGGGCTTGTCCAATACACCGCAATCTTGCTTTTATTTCAACCACAACATTTTGAAGGGTTTAAAGGTAGTCTTTGTATGCAGAGACCCATGAACGCAGTCACCATACTGAAGTATGGTGACGACCATACTGAAGTATGGTGACGCGTTTTCCAATTACATTATAATTATTTTCTGGAAACATAATTTTCTGAACTTGTTGGTGGAATGGAGTACTAAAGATGTTACCTTTCATTTATAAGAATATTATTTTTGGGTGGTGGTACCCTTTAAGTACAAAAAATAATAAAAACCACTACTACCAAATAAAGGTAATTGTGACTAAATCTGCTAAAATACACAGATAATAATGAGGAAATGTGTCATAAATTAAATCATGTCTTCAAAAATAACCTTGATATGCAATGAGTCAGTAAAGAATCATTTAAAAGGCAATGTTTTGCGTTACACTTACTACAATTATTATTATCATATTATTCAGCATTTCATTCAATAATTCATTCATTCAGTAAAAGATGAGCATCGTTGTTGCATTCTAAATGATGATCAAATGTAAACAAGTGGTGTTTATCGTTTTTTGCATATAAACTCCTAAATTGTTCTGTTTGTGTTTTTAATGGTGCTAATTTTGATTTTCAATGTCATTGTTAGATGACTAAATAGAATTGCGTTGTAGATCATTGATAATATAGATGACAGTAAATTGTATTCAGTTCAATATGGTTTGGGGTTCAGTAATTATAGTACTACATTGAGTTCTCCATAAATTATGTATCCATTACAGATCAAATACAAACATATTCAAAATCACATTTTTGAGTCCTGTATTTTATTGTGTTTTTGTGTGTGCATTAGCATAATCTGTTGGCAGTTTGGGGAGGGGGCGGGGAACAATGAGTAAAGCCCCCTTAACCCCTTGACTACGGGAACCGGGCCCGGGGGGGGTACTCAGATTATAGTAGGACGGGGGTGTGCGGCTGAGACCTCCAAACCCATACCCACATCTAAGGGTCCTTTTGCGAAAAGGGGACCCATGTCTAAGGATTTTTTTTCGCCTGCGGCGCATGTTTTGGGCGTATTTCCCGCTGCGGGGCATGTGTTTTGGCGTATTTCCCGCAAATTTTGTGGTTTTAAGTTGGCGAGCGTAGCGAGCTTGAAAATTTTTGCTATTTCACATCGGCAAACCCAAAAATCCCGTATAAAAAAGGGGAAATTTGAAAAAGGGGACCCATGTCTAAGGATTTTTTTGATGAAAAGGGGACCCATGTCTAAGGACCTTTTTTGAAAAAGTCACCCTTCCGAGCGGCACATCCCCGTATACCCAATATACGTGAGTACCCCCCCCCCCGGGGAACCGGGCGGGTTGTGTACAAAGTCTATGGAGATTTCAGAAACTCGTAGGGAACGGGTTAAACTGATCCATTTACTTTGTCAAATTAAACCAAAATCACTAATTGGAGCATTCATATTTCTCTTATACTCTGTTGTAACAGAACAGTTTCATATGTCTCCCCAATAGACCGCTTCTGTAATGTATGCAAATAATATGCGTATGACATCAGACTCCCCGTTGGCAAGCTTAACAATAGTAACTAGGTCCGGCAAGCTCCGGCAAACTTAGCTTGCCGGACCTAGTTACTATTGTTACTATTGTCATACGCATATTATTTACATACATTACAGAAGCGGTCTATTACAGAGATATTTTGGGATTTCAAACCGCTTAACAATAATTGTATAAATCAATGGGCAAAGCCTGAAAGGTGATAAATCTGACTTTAATTTCACTTGTTTTCACTAAGTTTGAGAACAGTGTTCCTTTTCTTTGATGATCCACGATGATCCACAGCACTTGTATGGCGCCATTTATCTGTTCAAACATTCAAAGGCGCCGCTCCTCCAAAAACTCAATTTACTGGTCAATTTACTCAATTTTCTTTGATAATATCACTCATCATTCTGAAGAATCTGACAATTGTTATTGGTATGAATTGATATTAAAAAATCTTATGAAGCTAACTTTCAATTCAATCATAAATATTTCCATAATTGGCCAGGCTTATGATTTAAAAAAAAAAACCTTTCACTCTTCTGTAACCTGCATACGCCAGACAACAAAGTACAAATCAATGGAGAAAACATGAAAGTTGCAAGTGATTTTAATAAATTTGACAAAAGTTAATGGATCACTTTATTATAGCCCACTTCCTCTTTTATGATTGCTAAATTCTAGAAAGATGTCAGTAAAACACACTGCCCCCTGTTATGCTACAAAGCAACCACACAGTTATAAAGAGCTCTGAGTGTGGGCACACAAATGAAATGGCGAAGCTACGGGGATATGGGGCAGGGGGCACATGCCCTCAATAGTTTGCCTCCCCCCAAAAAAAAGTTCAACCCCTCCCGACCACCCCCCCCCCCCCCGACCACCCCCCCCCCCCCCCTTTGACCAAAGAATGACCACTTGTATGGTCTCCAGACCACTCTATAGCGGTCTCGACCATCATTACCAATGGTCGCGGCCTCGAAAATATTGAAAGTTCTCGGTCTCAGCTACAAACATTTTCTATGCACACCCCATCCCCCCCCCCCCCCCCCCCCCCCTGAAAAAATCCTGTATGCCAGTGATCAAGATCGTGGTCTCATACCGTCCGGGATTATTCACATTTACACGGGTCGAGTTTGGGCATACTGACTTCAATATCACCTTAGATTAAAGTCGTCCTATTCATATGTAATCTTTATCCCGTGGGGACTTTGAAGGACATTCAAATTATGATTTTTATGAAATTTCCATGTTTTTGAACATGTTTGAGGCGCTCTGGATATCTGCTAAAAACGCCCTCTTGAGACACATAACGTGAAGGTACATACACATGCGCAGTGGCGGGTACCTGGGACAACATTATTTTTGTCTGCTATCCGTCAAGAAAATCAAGGAGGTAAGTAGCCTAAAGACTCAACATTTTCTGGTTTCGATATCATTCATTGTATTGTGTACAATATATAGTTTATAAATTCCCCTAGATAATCATGACTTTGTTACTAGGAATGCTGATATCAGTTATTATTTTGTCGAATCTATGAGCCCTGTGATGTTCGCAGCGGTAATGCGATCCCATTTGACCCGTGTTCGGCGGCCTAGCTTGCGGTTGGCTCCTGATGGGTGAAAGCAGCTGCTACGATACAATTTACTCAATTGTGTGTGGAATTGAATGAATGTGTTTGGTAGGGTCACATCGGCACCCTAATATATTTCCGGCAATTTGAGACTTTAAAATTCATCAACATTTTATCAAACCTTACTCACACATCAAGAAAGTAGTGCAGATTCTGATGCGATGATCAGATTTGCCAATAATTTAATTTAAATTATATAAAATATATTTTGACCAATTTGAGAATGAGATATCATCTTCGAACTCATGGCATTTTTGACTTTTTTTTCTTCAAATTACAATTTAAGGGTATCTATCCAAACAACATGCATATATATGTCTAATAATGAAATGCCATCTTTTCTGAAAGCCTTATGAAAAAATGTCAGCATTTTCTGCCAAAAGCGTGCACACACAGCAATTTAATTTTAAAGCAAATCTGTTCTTTTCGTCATGCATCATCTGTGTGCTATGTTGTGCCACGCCTTTAGAGAATGCCGAAAAGTCATAATTTTCTAAATGCCTTATATGAAGAAACTTCATCTTCTTTTTTAACATCTACAAATTGTAGACGTTAAAAAAGAAGATGAAGTTTCTTCATGTAAGGCATTTAGAAAATTATACAATGCAGAAAATTAATTTTGTTATTCTCCTGTTCATCTTTCTAAGGCAGAAATGTCAGCAGTTCCTACTAATACCAGGGGAAGCGAATCTCCCGATGTACATGAGAGGCCTACTAATACTCTGACTGATTCAACAGAAGATGCACCGATTCGTAATCCATCTCCGCCGTCGGAAGACTTTCTCTCGGAGAAAGACAAGTCACTTTTGGAGGCAGATACAATCAGCAACACGATGTTCAGTAAACACTGGGTCTTCTCCATCCTCATGAAACTACTCCAGGTGGGAAGATAGTTTAACAAGGTTTCCAGCGCTAGTGCACCCAGGATGAAATTCCCATTGACCATTACCAATTGAAATCCATTGGTAATCGAAGAATTATCAATTGAAATCAATTGGTAATCAAATAGCATGCATATGGAAAATGAAACGATTTGTACCAATTGAAAGCAATGGGTACCCATTGAAAGTAATGGGTACCAATTAGAAAGCAATTAGAATTTCAATTGGTTTCAATGGGAATTTCATCCTGGGGATTTAAGTGCACCCGGCCATGGCCACTGTAATAACCCAAATCTTAACCCTAAATATGGTGGCTTAAATGGATTTGGTGCCAATATGTTAGATTTGATTGCTATATATTTTATGGTTATATTTGTGCTCAATTTCTGGCCATGGGTACACTTTTGCATTAGTGCCAGGTTTCTTTCTAATGGATTTTACATTTTTTTCAATTTCAAGGTTCTTTTTAATTCATCTTCAGTAAAAATTGGGGTTTCTTGATCCTTATGAAAGAACTGTAAGTAGAAACCAAATCTGTCTTGTTTTGTCTTTCTTTGTTTCTTTCTTTCATTACATTCTGTTTGATTAAATATTGATTAGACACAATTACCCCTGGGAACCAAATGTTTTTACAAGCATTGCTTTTTTTTGGTTCCCCCATATTTCATGTTATGTTAATTACAAACAAATTGTTGATTATGTAATATTTTATTGTATATTAGTCTACAATTTATTTATTTAATTGTATTTCGTTTATGAATGTATTGTTTGTTTGTATCATTACTTGTTCAACTTTTATTTGTGAAATAGGGAAATAAATTCAAATCAAAATCAACTCTCAGACTGAATTTATTGTAGTTTTATTCCGAAATATATATTTAGTTTTAAATAATTCAATAGCTGTAGGCTAGTATCATCGATTCACCAAATAACAAATTTGTTAATTTTTAATTTGTATTGGCAGTAGGCCTATTAGACAGAACAAAAGGGAAACACATTTTTAGGCTTTGAAAACTTAAACATGTTTAAACCCCCAAATAAGAAATTCTTTATTCCATCAGAAAACTTTAAATTGTCAATTTTGTCGGCAGCAAGTTGAAGCAAATTGTCACTTTTTAAGGCAAACTAAACAATCAGTTAAAATAACATTCTCTTTTGTCGGCAGCAATTAGTTGAAGATGAAAGCAAATTGTCACATTTCAATGCAAATTAAATAAGGCTGAGTCATGTCGGTAATTGTCGGAACCGGGTCCCGATAAACTTTTACCGGTCGGGAACCGGTTTGTAATCACGCAATCGTGCACGCATCGGCAAAAATGCACTGTATGGGGCTTATATTGCTCTTTTTATATGCAAATAACATTATAAATACCAAGGCTTTTATGGATTTACATATCAATCTTTACGGGAAAATAGTTACAGACTATCCAGAATTAACTCAGTTTCGAATGAAAAGTACTTTTTTTCGAAGTAAATTGGACCTAGAAATCGATCGTTTGTTCACCATTGCCCATCGCAACACGGTTCACAGAAACTTAGCCCGCTAGTCGGGCGGGGGAAACATCACATGTACGATCGCTTGTGACAGTGAGCCACTGCATGCCCTTAAAAAGTGGCTATAAATTAGCCTTTTCGCAATCAACACCATTTTGATATTCTACTTACATGATTTCGAATGGCGTTTGACAGCCGAACAGAAAAAAAAGAGCCCCGAAACAATGAAAACAACTACTCAAAACATCGATAAAAAACGACTACATCACTCCAATTCGCTCGTATACCCTGTGTGCAAGTTACGGGGTCTCTTTTCTTGCGCAAGATCCATCCGCCGGGGACTTCCCCAATTCCTGGCGGATGGATCTTGCCGATAGAGGGCGGACTGGAACATAGTCCCGTAACTTGCACACAGGGTATACGAGCGAATGGGAGCGATGTAGTCGTTTTTTATCGATGTTTTGAGTAGTTGTTTTCATTGTTTTGGGGCTCATTTTTGTTTCTGTTCGGCTGTCAAACGCCATGAAATCATGTAAGTAGAATATCAAAACATTTTTAAATGGTGCAAATGACCAAAAAACGTATTTTGAGCCACTTTTTGAATGCACTGGCTCATCAGCTGGATCATACAAAGATCCATCAGACAACTCCCCTGGAGTATCGGACTAACATTGTGTGCACATCCGCCGACAATATCGTTCAAATGACTAGCAATTTTGCGCTTCCTGTTCAATTTCTGACTGTCAAATGAAGTAATGAACCAAGAATTTCTCGAAAATAACCACTCTTTAAAGTAAATGATATCAATTGCCCCGTTTTTATTTGAATTCCGCTACATTATTGTGATAATCTTAATTTCTTTTTAAACATTTTCTTTTTTAAATTTTTTTTTCGGGGCACTGTTTCCCGATATACCGAACCGGGTCCCGATTGAAACGGTCGGTAACCGGTGTGATCGACCGAACCGACTCAGCCTTAAAATTAAACAATCGGTTAAAAGAGCTTTCCCTTTTCTCGGCAGCAAGTTGAAGATGAAATCAAATTGTCACTTTTAACCCGTTTAGGACTGACTGATTTTGCTACAACATGTTATCTCTATAGACCCAAGCCCAAGTATTTTCGGGACCAGTCCTGGGGGGTGTTTCACAAAGATCCTAAGTTGATCTTAGCACTAAGATGGTCTTAAATATTATGGAAAGCCATTAGTGTCTTGAAACATTTTCATAAAAGTTATGTTGAAATGCATAAAATGTTGATTCAAATCATATATATTTTCTAATTATCAAAGAGATTTCATGAATTTTATGTGAAGATTATGAATCTCTAATAATTAGAAAATATATATGATTTGAATCAACATTTTATGCATTACAACATAACTTTTATAAAACTGTTTCAAGACACTAATGGCTTTCCATAATATTTAAGACCATCTTAGTGCTAAGATCAACTTAGGATCTTTGTGAAACACCCCCCTGAACGGGTTAAAGGGAAACTAAACATTTAGTAAAAATGATCTTTTATCGCTTTTCTTGGCAGCAAGTTGAGGATGAGATTAAAGAGGCCTCTGGGAAGGGTGGTGGAGAAGGCAGCAGCGCAGTGCATCATGGGATAGATATCGGCGAGGAGCTTGAGAATGACCTGTGCAGCCTGTGGGATATGACAGTCAACCCAGTGAGTATTCGTGCATACTTAAAGGGAGGCCTGTAAAGTGTCTAACTCCACGAAAATTACTTGGAGCTTTCTCGTTTCTCTTTTACTGTGTTGTTTAGCTTCTTTAACTTCTTTAGTATGACGATATCTATCATTGATAATCATTCAGCTCAAGAGCGTTAATGAACGGTCATAACCTCATACACGTCATACAGTAATTCGTTGTAAAAGCTGACGCAAATTTTCGCTTTTTTAGCCAGGAAAGCAGTGTTCTTTTTCAATGAAACTTTCACACATCATTCGGACATATCTTACAATGATTTTGGTATAGGATTGAACTCTCAAATGTCGATTTGGGCAATATCTGACACTTTACAGGTGCACCTTTAAGTCATTGTTGTCATCATTGTTTGTTTTCTTTTCTTTTTACCTGTGTAAAAGATGGTTTGGATTTGTAAATTATCAGATCGGTGAGAAAAATACCTGGGGGCTCAGTGCAAAATACAATTAATTTTGCCATAGCCGGCTTTTAAATATTGTTTTTAAAAGATAGATTTTTTTTTGTTTAAGTCTTAATTATCCTCTTCAGTGCTTTTGGTCTATTCTCCCAGAGGGACCTGCGACTAACATTATTTTTACCTTGGCTATCGGATACACATCCGCACTTCATTGTGCACTCTCTTCACTCCCTGGGGAGGATTCCAGCAGGAGCTACTTTTATAGTGCACTCAAGCTTGAAACACACTCATTCATGCATGCCAAGTCATTGTCATTGAATGACCTCAAACTTAAATTGATTTGGTCAGTAAATAATATCCTTGAATGCTGTTGTTGTTCACAGGAAGTGGCCAAGTTTCTTCAAGAGTGGAAGTCTCCAGAAATCTTCTTGAGCATCATCTCCAAGACCAACGCCCCGAGGGTCACAGTAAGTACATTGTAACAGGAATCATCTTGGCCCCGTTGCAGAAAGAGATACAATCGATTGTAAGTTACAATTAATTGTACTTAAGTTGGATTATGTGTTCTAAGTGCGCCCCTCCCCCCCTCCCCACCAATGGGCCAGAGTGCAGTAAAAGAGGAATTCCAGGCTTTTGCTGCCGATGGTAACATCATTCATGAGCTTCTCATTCACAATATATTTGATTTGCGAACTCAACATTTCAACGGTTATTCATTTATTTATTTATGAATTTTATTTATTGATTGATTTATTTTGTTCATTTATTGATATGTTATTTATGAAATTTATGTACTTATTTATTCATATATTTATGCATTTATTATTTTATTATTTGTTTAATCACCATCATATTACTTTTCTGGTCATTCATGTTTGTTTGTTCTGTTTTCAGGAGATCTGTATTGGTGTGCTAGGCAACATGGCCTGCTGCCCTGAAATCCGCAAGGAATTCAGCAAAAACCAAGTGCTAATGTGAGTATTGTATGGCGATTTATTTTGGAGCAAGGAAATTATAATTGATGGTATTTATTCAAAGTCACAGGTGAGACCGCCAACTACTGTAAACGTGGTAATGTTCGCGGTGCATTAATTTTTCGCGGATTTATTCGCTGAAGTCAGCCTCCGCGAATATTAAAATCCACAAATATAAATGCACGATTTGGAATACGTGTGAACACTTGCTCGGCCGCGAAATTAAAAAGCCGCAGATGTGTTTTTGTGTCGCTCAGCGCGAAATATTAATTGTGCGAAAATATCAATGTTTACAGTATTGTGGTGGCTGTAGTCGGGTGACCTCAATAGACAGTTTCGTTATTGTTTTTCACTTATGAAGGCTACTATTATAAGCTGGTTGGCTGCTGCAGACAGGTGGCCACTCAGATAGGTTTGACTGTATACCATCATTTGCAAAAGTTTAAGACCACCCTTCCAAAATGCAATAACTAAAACAACACAACAAAGTTAAACATATTTATTTTTCAGACATACTTTTATTTTTAACGCTCAACCTTTGTATCACACTTGAACTGCTGGGCTTATACCATTACCAGCAAAAAAAAATTAATGGGGGCGGGGGGCGAATTCGCCCCTGAAATGCCCAAATTCGCCCCCGGAAAAAAAAATTCGCCCCCCCAATTTTTTATTTATTTTTTTTGGATTTTCCAGATTTTTTGTGGGAATTTTCTGTTTGGATTGTAATCAAATGCTTATAAAATGATCACTTACAGCATTATAGCTTATTAATAGCCCCTGAAATTCGAAAAAGAGCCTGAAATTTGTAGCCCCCGAAAGTTGGAAAAGTAGCCCCCGAAAATGGAGCCCCCGAAATAAAAATATTAATTTTGTTTGCTGACCATTACTCTTTTGCTACTGACCACTGTAGTAAACATGTTATGTAATCATTTAATAAGACAACAAAATGCAGTCCAAATTATTGAAATACCCACAAATTCCCAGGTGGTCTTAAACTTTTGCAAATGATGGTAATAGATGTATTTTGTCAGAACCCTTTCTGTACCCCTTGAATGGTCTTCATAGACAGGTTTGACTGTATTTCTTTCTCAACATTTTTTGGCTAGGGTCAGTAGACAACATTTATGCCCAAAAAGGTATGTCTTTGCATCAGGGTAGGAAGTACAGGGGGGCTGAGAGCGACTTAGCCCCCTAATTTTCAAAATAGCCCCCTAAAATCAGTAGGTAGCCCCTAAAATTACCTTAGGGTATTATGTAAAATATTTTGTGATATCCACCACATTGAAAAAGTGGCCCCCTAAAATATAAACATAAATTTTGTCCTTGCTTTGCATGGTAATAGTTCTTTATGACAGTCACCATTCTCTGAACAGAGCTGTTTTGTGTGCCCCTTTATAGACAGGTTTGACTATATTTCTTCCTCAACATTTTTGGACTTGGGTCAGTAGACAACATTTGTACATTTTTTTCACCATTTTTTAAAACAGAGACGTCAGTCTTAATCTGCTTGGAGGCAGCGACTCGCCGACAATGGTCGAGACGTCTCGTCTGGTCTACACGTGTCTCAACGATGAAGAGTGCGCCCCCAAGTGGCTGGAGACGGTCAAGCGAGACGGAGACGTCCTGAGAAGCATCACTTTCATCCTCCAGAGCTCCACAAACTGTGAGTAACATTTTGTTTTAGTTTTTTATCCAGGTTAGGAACATTTTAAATGCTAGTTAATGTAATACAAGGATAATGAGTGTTTTTTTTTGTGTGTGGTTTATTTTTCCTCTTTTAAAAGCAATCGTTCTTTCTTTTTTTATCCAAATAAGCTATTTCTACATTTAACTTTGACATTTTTGCCGATAAATAAATTGCCGATTAAAAAATAATAGTATTAATGAAGTCACTGCTCAGGGAGTCAACACCAAAACAGATATCTAAAAGATTGAGCGGTATTGATTGATTGAATCAGTGAAAGAAATTCACGGGGGCTTGGGGCGATTTCGGCCCCGAAATGGCAAAAAGAGCCCCCCAAAATCGTAATTGTAAAAGAGCCCCCCGGAAATTTGCGTAGAATTCAATGCAAAACAAATATTACAGTGTTTATTTTCATGCAGGTTAGCTTGAAAAGTAGCCCCCGAAAAATGAATGTTAATTTTTTCCCTGGATTGAATTGAATTGATTACTTTGCTTTCCCAGCAAAAAGTTGCAACATTTGCCAGCTGCTGATGATTAAAGGGACTTAGTAACATTGTCCAAATCCTCAAATTAAAATTGTAATTCTAGCGGTTCCCTTATACCTTGTTGTATTTGTATTAACAATAAAATCATGGGACAGGTTTCGGTTTTTCAAATTTCCCTTTCGTTACAAAGATACGTATGATTGAAGTATTCAGATAAGAAAAACTCCGGGCGAGTTTTTCTTCCGTGTACAAAGTGAGTGCAGTGAGTTACTGAATATCACTTTGCATTTTCGCTCATTACTTGGCCATACAATGTCCATTTGACTTGAAATTTTCACACAATACCCTGTGGACATATGAGATAACAACAATATACATTGCATCAACCATTCATCACTTTTTGCACATGTCAACAAAGTTACTAGATCCCTTAAAAACTTGGCTGTTCTTTAAATTGCAGGTGACCTGATTCATAATGTAGCTGATTTGCTGGATGAATTGTTGGATCTGGACGATGACCTACTCCAGATATGGTCGGGTCCTCTCCTCATCCAAGCCATCACGGAATCACTTATGCAAATTAGGTTAGACAATGATGATGATGTGGGTGATAATGGTGATGATGATGGTGATGGTGATGATGATGATGGTGATGGTGATGATGATGTTGTGGTGGTGGTGGTGGTGGTGGTGGTGGTGGTGATGAGGATGATGATGGTGATGATGATGGTGATGGTGATGGTGATGGTGGTGATGATGATGATGATGATGATGATGATGGTGGTGGTGGTGGTGGTGATGATGATGATGATGATGGTGATGATGATGGTGATGGTGATGGTGATGATGATGATGGTGATGGTGATGATGATGATGGTGGTGGTGGTGGTGGTGGTGGTGGTGATGATGATGTGGTGGTGGTGGTGGTGGTGGTGGTGGTGGTGATGATGATGATGATGGTGATGGTGATGGTGATGATGATGATGATGATGATGATGATGATGATGATGGTGGTGGTGGTGGTGGTGATGATGATGATGATGGTGATGATGATGATGATGGTGATGGTGATGGTGATGATGATGATGATGATGATGATGATGATGATAATGGTGATGATGGTGATGGTGATGATGATGATGGTGATGGTGATGGTGATGATGGTGGTGGTGGTGGTGGTTGTGGTGGTGATGATGATGTGGTGGTGGTGGTGGTGGTGGTGGTGGTGATGATGATG
Organism: Echinarachnius parma; assembly: GCA_037951105.1. NCBI lineage: Eukaryota > Metazoa > Echinodermata > Echinoidea > Clypeasteroida > Echinarachniidae > Echinarachnius > Echinarachnius parma. The sequence continues at coordinate 77,301 of JBAMJV010001000.1, read as the reverse complement.
ATGATGATGGTGATGATGATGGTGATGGTGATGATGATGATGATGATGATGATGGTGGTGGTGGTGGTGGTGATGATGATGATGATGATGGTGATGATGATGGTGATGGTGATGATGATGATGATGATGATGATGATGATGATGATGATGATGGTGGTGGTGGTGGTGGTGGTGGTGGTGGTGATGATGATGATGGTGATGATGATGATGATGATGATGATGATGATGATGATGATAAATAAAATTTATAAAAACACAAGTATATTTATAATAAATGAATGCAATAAAATAATTATAGCTTAATCCTAACCCAAACCTAACGACATAACATCAGCCTAACAAAAATATTGTGACTATTTACATTCACTCATGATACAATAATCAATAATTATCATCTTTCATACAATTATGTAACGAGTATTTCTTAGATTTTATTTTTAAAATGTTTACAGTTCTAAAATGTTTAAATGATGATGATGATGATGATGATGTTAATTGTGGTAATGTCAATGATGGTGTTGATGATATTGTGATGAGGATAATACCTATAATTATGACTATATTTTTTATGATGGTGATTATAAAGATGATTGTGGTAAAAAAAACTTTTTGTAGATCCCTCAGAAAGCAAATAGTAATAATAATTAGACGTGTTTCTCTTATTGTTCCTTGACCTCTCCCTATGCTTATAAATTGACCAAAGCATACTGCCATGGCTGATCTGAAATTCTTCATATCTTTTGCAAAGATGAATCTCGTTGTTGATATATCAAATACTGTGCAAATGGTCAGCAGTTCAAGCCTCAAGGAAAATTATTTGTTAAATTCTTGCTTTTGTTTCTTTTGACAGTAATGACAGACACAACACAGTATCCCTCCTACATCATTCACTTCAAGTCATCTCCACAACAGACTCGGGAGTTGATGGTTTAGGTAAGACCAGTAAAGAAAATTCACATGCGCTAAGGGCGATTTAGCCCCCAAAATGCCTATAAGAGCCCCTTAAAAAACATAAAAGAGCCCTGGTAATGCTACGGTCACAAATGCTCCGATTTTGGCTACGGCGCCCGTACAATGACACTTTTAGGTGAAATCTTGCGGCGCCTGCACGGGTGTCGTGGCTATCGTACGGTCGCCGTAGCCCGTTGCATTTTTCCACGCCGTACGATGTCAAAAATTTATTTAACGCGGAGTTAAAATAAAAAATGCATCGTACAATTTTGTACTTGCCGTAAGCCCGTAGACACATCGTAGAGAGCATCGCAGGGCACCGCACGGGCACAGCCCGGACATCGCAGCCTTTTTTCGAATATCGTACGATTGTGAGACTGAATATTTGGCCACTTAAATTGTACGGGTACCGTGGAGTCACCGTAAGAGCACCGTAAGGCACCCGTACGGGCACTAAGTTTGTGTTCACGGGAGCCGTGCGATTTATGTTTTATTTTAAGACAAAGGTCATCGTACGGCCCCCGGAGAATATGTGACTGCTACTCTAAAATACCACAGACATCGTATGATATCACAATTCCCCCAAATCGGATCATTTGTGACCGTAGCATTAATGTGCATCTACATGTAGAGTTCAATGCAAAACAAATGTTAGAGTGCTATCTTCATGCAGCCAAACTTTCAAAGTAGCCACCAAAATGGGTATTTTAAATTTTTCTCTGGGTAAGACATTTCAAGTCTTTCTCTTTCCTCCTAAACTCCTCTTTTTTCTGCCCTCCACAAACTCCTCGCCTTAAAGGGATCTAGTAACTTTGTTGACATGTGCAAAAAGTGATAAATGGTTGATGCAATGTATATTGTTGTTATCTCATATGTCCACAGGGTACTGTGTGAAAATCAGAGCTGCCATGTCTCCCTGATTTCGCAGGAGACATTAAGATTAATGCATCTGATTTCATATTAGCCAATCTCCCTGATTATTGAACTATTATTGGCATTAGGTTGTATGCATTTGATTTCATATCAGCCAATCTCCCTGATTATTGAATTATTATTGGCATCAAGTTGTATGCATTTGATCTCCCTGATTTCAGATGAAATTTCCCTAGATCTTCTTGATTGTTAAATTTCAATGTTGGTAGCTTAGTAACATTGTCCAAATCCTCAAAATCCAATTGGAATTCTAGCGGTTCCCTCATACCTTGTTGTATTCGGGTTTCGGTTTTTCAAATTTCCCTTTCGTTAAAAAGATATTTACGATTGAAGTGTTCAGATGTCAACATATCACTAGATTGTCAGAACCATGTACAAAGTGAGTGCAATAAGTCAGTGAATATCACTTTGCATTTTTGTTCATTACTTGGCCATATAACGTCCATTTAACTTGGAATTTTCACACAACACCCTGTGGACATATGAGATAACAACAATATACATTGTATCAACCACTCATCACCAAAGTTACTAGATCCCTTTTAATCCTCGTCTTCTTTCATCCCCTTGTCCTCCTCAGCTCCATCTCTCCTTCCACCCTCTTTATGTTCTCTTTCTCTGTTGCAATACAATTCTGCCCTCAATGATTTATATTTTTTTTAATATGATTGTTGATTTAGTTTCTTATTTACTTAGGTGTTTGTTTACTTATGTATTTGTTGATTAATTTGCTTATTAATTTATTGATTTGTTTGTTTGTTGGTCTATTTCTATCTTTATTTCAGTTGAGCCACACAAGAAGGTACTCCCGTTGGTAGAGAGTTTTTATAGCAGGTGTGTTTGAGGATGGAGTCCTATCAATGGAGGGAAGAGAAAACAAACTGGCCTTGGTCATTTTAGTACTCGGTGTCCTTATTTGTCTCTTGATTTAGGGAAGGCGTCAAAATTATACAGACTGTCCCAGAAAAAACGAAACCGGGTTTCATGGCAGAAATTTTATGTTATAATGAATAATTTCCTTGATGATATATACAGTATATCTCTGAAAAGCTCTGTCTCTTCTTTCATTTGATATATAACTTATGGCACATAGTTCACGCATGACTGAATTAGAACGATGGAAAGTGGTGTTACCAAGATTCTATTTGCATGCAGAAATTGCAAGTTTGGGTGAGGTTTTGGGGTGAGTTTTAAGGGTATTAAACATACTTATTTTGAAAAAGGACAAATACTGCATACAAATTCATAATTTATCTTTTATATGACACCTCAAGATTAAAAAATAAATGATTTATGCCAGAGAACGAGTACAATGAAAACATGCTTGATTCCAGCCCAAATGAGTAACTTTCCTGATCTAGCCTGTTTCCCATGTTTTCCCTGATCCCCATGTTTGTGTAAATTCACTCATGCATCAAAGTCCATTGTCAGCTGCTAATTCAGGAAAGCTGAGCGACTTCTTAATCAACTTTCACTCATTTGGGCAGAAATCAGTCATGTTTTCATTGTACTCGTTCTCTGGCATAAATCATTTATTTGTTTAGCATGAGGTGTCATGTAAAAGATAAAAATATGAACTTTTATGTGCAGTTTGTCCTTTTTAAAAATAAGTACGTTTACAACCCTTCAAACTCACCCAAACTTAAAATTTATGCGTGCAAATGGAATATTGGTAACACCCCTTTCCATTGTTCTAATTCAGTCATGCTTGAATTATGTGCCATAAGTTGTACATCAAATGAAAGAAGAGACACAGAGCTTTCCAGACATATATATATCATCAAGGAAATTATTCATTATGACAGAAAATTTCTGCCATGAAACCCAGTTTCGTTTTATCTGGGACAGTCTGTATATAGCGGGAGGCAGCGGGATCCCGAAGTGGCCCCGCGCATGAACGATGTGCGCAACGCGCTCTCCTGAAATGTGTTCTGGCCGCAAGGGAACGATGAGAACAAAACATAATAGCGTGCACCAGCTGAGCGGGACGCCGCAGCTGCCCGCTTAGAACGAAATTCGAGTGCGCGCAATTTTTAAATGCGCTCAAAACCGTTCCAAGTGGGATCCTGCGGTAAGACGGCAGTGATAACTCTGATGCCTCCCCTTACCTGCTTGATATTTCTTGTATTTCTTGGTTCATCTACATATTTATTTATTTGTTGATGGTTTTGTTTGTTTATGTGTCCGTCTTTATTTCAGCTGAACTACACAAGAAGGTTCTCCCATTGGTGGAGAGTTTTATAGCAGGTGTGTTTGAGGACGGAGTCCTAACGATGGGAGGAAGAGAAAACACTCTTGCTTCGGTCATTTCAGTACTCGGCGTTCTGATGCTGCGCTCATCGGACGTTCCCAAGCAACTCTCGCAAAAAGGTAATTGATAGATGAATGGATGCTTTGTTTTAAAACATGCAGAGTGAGAAATGAATACAGTCTCTTCTCTTGAAACCACCTGTCTATAGAGACCACTAATCTTGACTCACTTGATTGCAATTTACATGTGAATGAAACTGTCTAGAGAGGAAGATTTTGAAGAAAGTAAACAATTTGTATCCAAATTCTGATATTTTGAATGATCGGATAATCTATAGATACAATCTGGAATGCTTTTCAATTCAATCTTAAATTTTTTTTCATAATTAGGGATACATTTGATAAATAAAAACCCATTTCATCCCTCTGTCATCGTAAGCCAAAAAACATGATACATGTACAAGGGAAGTGTGAAAGCTCCATGTAATTTTGGTTGAATTTAACAATGTTAGTGGATTGCTTTAACGCTCCTTCACTTTGTTTTCTTCATAATATTCAATCAGACTGCAGAACGATTAAACAGCTAGCTGAGATGCTTTACGTGATCCATCGTAAGGAGGTGCTACGACCGAGAAAAACATCCGCGAGCGACGAGCAGTCGTCTAGCGATCAGAACAAACCAACAAATGATGCCACGGTTAATCGGACAAAAGAACAGACTCGCGCAGAGATGAGCGATGACCAAAGTAGGGGTGGAGGAGACAATAACGGTTGTCGTAGTGATGATGCTGGTAACCGTGGTGATGATGGAGAGAAGGAGGAGGAGGATAGGGAGAAAGTCTGGCTGACAGAGTTGCTGAAGGATCAACTTATTGACTTCTTTTGCTGCGCCGTTGACATCGCTAAGAAGGTTTGTTAAAAAACTTTAAAGATAATAATAATAGATTGCATTTTTACAACGCTTAATACAGGGTTTCTGAGCGCTGTAGCATTATTACCCTTGGTCATCAGGTACATTCCAAACACATGCAATAATGTTGTGCACCATGTCAACTCCCTGGTGATCATACTAGGCCAAGCTGCTTCTGGCTCTACAGGCATATTAAAACCCAACCAAGTAACCATTAATACTCAGCAATGTGGATGAAATCTGGTTTCAAATTTCAAAATGGTGTAATTTCTTTCTCCTTTTAATAAACAACTTTTCTTCTGTTTTTTGTTTCCCCTCGCAGAGTACAGCCCTGCAAACCAAGCTCCACAAATGCGGTACGCAGCGACTCCACGCTCTGAGAGAATGTCTGCCCGATGACAGGAATGATCTAGTTCATATGATAGACACAATCCAAGACAAGCGATGAAAGAATTAAAAAATGCTCTAAGATTCAGGCGAATATGTTGCACTATAATGTTCGTCTTATGATACCATCCAAGACAAGCCGTGAACAAATTAAAGAAAGGCTCTAAGATTTAGGGGATATGGTGTACTATAATGGTCCTCCTATGATACCATCCAGACAAGCCATGAACAAATTAAAGAAAGGCTCTAAGATATAGGGGATATGTTGTACTATAACGGTCCTCCTATGATACCATCCTAGACAAGCAGTGAACAAATTAAAGAAAGGCTCTAAGATTTAGGGGATATGTTGTACTATAACGGTCCTCCTATGATACCATCCTAGACAAGCAGTGAAAGAATACCAAAAAAAGACTCTCGATTCAGGCGAATATGTTGTACTATAACGGTCCTCCTATGATACCACCCAAGACTAGCAAAGAACGAATCAAAGAAAGGCTCTTTTCATATCCGGGGAAAGTGAAAGCAAAGCGATGAGATTAGGAATGTCTTGTACTATGATAACAGATATCTTTCACCTATCCTAGAAGGGTTGTCTACACCATAATAGAGGTCTATCGGATCTATCCAAGAAAGTATAAAATTATGCCATGATGCATGCCAAGTTGCTAAAAAGACTTGTAAAGAAGAATGTATGACCAAGTATGAGGTTGATGTACTCCTTGCATTAGATCTGCTAGAAACCCTATTGAAGGAGAATGAATCAAGTATCTTAATAGCTCTGAGATGAGTAGAGTATTTTGTACTATGGTAACGGTTGTAACGGATACCATACCAAACTAGAGGTCTGTCAAAGGAAGATTTCAATAACAGGAAGTAGAGGTGTTGATTTCGGGAGTATTTCCCTCCCGGGACTCGCTATAATTTTTCGGGCGAGTCACGGGTACCCGAAATTTACCCATTTGTTGATTTCGCTATCGGCATGTCACGCCGCTGAGAAAACATGTTCATTCAAGTGACAAAAATGCAGCGTATTTATGACAAACTCGGGTGTTCAAAGAGGGAAAAAGGAAAGAAAAGAAAATGAGAGTGGGCAGATAACTCTGCCGTTCAAAAAGGGGACTTTTGCTTTTTTTTCGGGATATCGAGTATCGATTTTTGCGCCCGGGACTCTACATTTTTCGGCGGGACCCGGGTACCCGTGACTCGTCAACAGCACTAACAGGAAGTGCCGGTCACATTTGAATCAAGCTTCAGACTTACTTCAGTCTTAAAACTGTAAGATAGTTGAGCAATGATAACCTAATATAGATCTCTGGCATTCATCAGCGGAGGTGTTGTGCCACGATTGGATTATAAGCGCTCAAGTTGAACTATGATTATCTAGTAAGGATCTCATCATGATTAGATAGGCTATAGCAAAACCCTGCACTTGTCGGTAATTCATGTCTTGGAGACATGGGCATTTTATGTTCACATAATGTGTTCACATAATGTGTGCAAAAGACTTATGATTGTGAAATTGAAACAATCCTATCTTCGCTAATTATTGACCAATTTGTTAGAACAAAGCATCAAATGAAAGCTTGTGGTGAGGCCTTTCTAATGGTATGAAATCTACAGTTGGATTTTCACTGACAAGTGCAGGGTTTTGCTATAGCCGGTCACTTATTTGTTGTCTGGCGCGGAGCTAGGGTTCAATTATCTGTGTTTCGCGAAGAGTGTCGATAGCCCTCTGGAAATTATTCAAAAGCTTTAGGGTCTGAACGCGGAGATAATTGCTCTGGCTCCTGAATTGTTCCTGTCCATGGGTATGGAGAGCAAGGAAAATGGGTGGGTTTTAACAAAATGTGATCTTTTACAGGGTATTTGTAATTAAATTCTATTTCTTGAAGTTGCTTTTACAGAATTCTGTATGAATTTGAATTGCATTGAATTAGCAATTGTATTTGGATTTTAAATTAATATTCATACCTTTGTCCTGCCATGTTAGCGTACTGTAAGCAATGTGTACTTTCTACAGCTATATTAATTTGTGAATCTGTCATTGTTTGTGTTATTTTTCTTTGTAAAACAATGCACTATGCACTTTGTACAGTAAAACCTCATTATAACGAGCACCTTTGGCTCCATTGAATTAACCTTCTTATATCAGGGCTTAGCAATTATACTTACATAAATACAATCGATTGTAAGTAACTATTAATTGTAAGACAGATCATGTGTTCTAAATGCGCAAATCTGATTGGTTGAAATGCGCACATTTTCAGACTTGCAATCGATTGCATCTCTTTCTGCAACGGGGCCCTAGACATGTACATGTAAAATAACCTTCCAATATCAGTAAATTCAATAGGCCAAAGGTGCTCGTTATTAGAAGATTTCACTATACAGTGGAACCTCTTTATACAGACTCTGTTATAACGAGGTACCTGATATTAACAGGGCTCCACACTCACCTTTTTAGTCAGTGGCCCGGTTGGGCCAGTGAAATTGTTTCTTCCCCTATACTGGTGGCCCGAAAGAAAATTTACTAGCCCCAAAATTGTATTTCATGAGTAAGCTTTTTACTATTCAAAATATCACTCTTTCCTAATCAAACCTTTGATTACAGATGAAGCATGACATAAAAGAAAATAAGATTTTTTCAGTTTGTCAATGTCGGGTTGCAAATCTGCTTGCCCGATCGGGCCACCAAAATATGACTTTTATACATTTTGCTGGCCCCAAGTGCAATTTGTGTCGAGTGTCGAGCCTTGTGATATAGCAAGGCTATTTCACAGGTCCAGGTTCTATGTATTTCATTATTTTTAAGCCCTGATACAATGAGATATCCGATATAGCAAGATAAATTCAATGGGCCAATGGTGCTCATTATAACAAGGTTTCACTGTATCAGGGTAAATAAAACAATAGAACATGAGAAACTGTGGATGAGCGTTATCTTATATCAGTGTGCTGTATAATTAATGTGGATCCACTGTATAAGTTTGATCAACAAAAGGATTGGAATTTTTGTTTTATGGTAGACGAAATGTTATTTTGGCGGCCAGTAATTACATGCAACTAGATTGTTACTATTTTTCGCAAAATACATCATTGTAATATTTTGAATAAAAACCCCAAAAAAGAGACAAAGAAACTGGATTATTTTGTTTGTGTACCTTTTACATTTTATTCAGTCTTGTTATGTACAGTATTTGGAAGAAGGCATGCATTGAATGGATGCAATAATGAACAATGAAAGGCGACAAATACAATATTAAGTTTTGTAATGCAATAATGAATAATTAGAGCTAATAAATACATTCAAGCTCTTTAGAATAAAAAGCTACCATATTTTCCAGACCATAATTCTACCTTCTAAAAGTAAATTCCCAAATGAACACAACATACCCACATGGTATTACACAATGTCATAGATGTACTTTATTTCAACAATATTAAAACATAAAGAGGTGGTTTTGTTTGAAAAAAAAAAATAAAGCTTTAGATTCACCAAGAAAACCGTCACCATCACAAAAATAAGAAACAACTAGATGGATCTTCGACTGCGCGCAGTCGAAAATGATGTCTCCGCCATTACGCAATTTATTTATATCAAGCCCAAATCAACATGTACACTGAATTAATGCTGTCAACTCAATTTTGATGGTACTCTGTCTTTTAGATCTTGACATATCACAATTATGAGCTATAAGTGACCTTGACCTTTGCCCTCATGACCCCAAAATCTAATGACTACAATTGTTCCCTAAGATACATTCAGGTATCAAGTTGGATTGAAATCTGATATTCAGTTCTTGAGATTTCCATCTCAAGCTACTTTTACATATAATGAGCCCTGTGATCTTTGACCTCATGACTCCCAAAATCTAATTAGTTCATTGGCTCTCCAAGGAACATACATGTACCACGTTTGGTCAGAATCTGTCAATCCCTTCTTGAGATAACGCGATCACGACCTATTTTTGCATATATAATGAGCTCTGTGACCTTTGACCTCATGACCCCAAAATCTAATCAGATCATTGGCCCCCCAAGATACATACATGTACCAAGTTTGGTCAGAATCTGTCAATCCGTTCTTGAGATATCGCGATCAAGATCTATTTTTGCATATATAATGAGCCCTGTGATCTTTGACCTCATGACTCCCAAAATCTAATTAGTTCATTGGCTCTCCAAGGAACATACATGTACCACGTTTGGTCAGAATCTGTCAATCCCTTCTTGAGATAACGCGATCACGAGCTATTTTTGCATATATAATGAGCTCTGTGACCTTTGACCTCATGACCCCAAAATCTAATCAGATCATTGGCCCCCCAAGATACATACATGTACCAAGTTTGGTCAGAATCTGTCAAACCCTTCTTGAGATCACGAGCTATTTTTGCATATATAATGAGCTCTGTGACCTTTGACCTCATGACTAGGCCTGAGTCATGTCGGAATTTTTTTGTTCCGGAATCCACCGGTGTTGTGCCGGTCGGAATCCGGTATTCCGATTTTAAAAAATCTGCCAATGAATGATACTGAACGAACACGCACTAGAAGGTCTGCCATGGTTTCGGCAGCGCAGGCATGCAGGCCCCGCGCTGCGAGACTCAACTGCCAACTCAACTGCCTTGACCTTGCAAGCAAGTTGCACTCTTAAAAAGTGCCGAAAAGGAACGAAAATGTCTCTTATTTTACTTACATGTTTGTATGGCTTTTAAAATAAATACGAGAACAATTACCTGCAAAAAAAGCAAAAAAAAAAAAATGCGCTGATTATATCTCGAACATTTTCTAACTCGCTCGAAACTGCATGAACTGACGCTAATACAACGACACGAATAAGTCAACACTAACTTGTATACTTTGCGTGCAGGCTATAGGGTCTATTTTCCTACGCGAGATCCATCCGCTGGGGATTTCCCCAATTCCCCAATAGACCCATAACCTGCACACAAAGTATACGAGTGATATGGCGGGCTGTGTCGGAGCATTAGTACCGATAGAGGGCGGACTGGATGTCAACGTTTGAGAAACGTTTGATGACATATGGTACGGCGCAGCGGCAGCTACGCTCTGACTGATAGCAGCTGCATGACTGTGCGGGGCGCGCCGGGGTAGCTAGCCTAGTCGATCGTAGTAGTACTCGCTAGATCGGCTTTCATATAAACGCAGCGGATTTCTTGTCGTTGTAAGTTGCATTCGACATCATCTTTCTTGTACTTTTTTGTCATTTGTTTTCTTCTGTTAGTTTTCTACTACAAAATATGAATTTTTGAGGAAAAAGAGGTTTTCCGTGATTTTCATCGGAATACCGGAATGGAGAAAACAAAACCGGAACACGCACACACCGGACGGATTCCGGTATTCCGTCCGTTCCGACCCAGGCTTACTCATGACCCCAGAATCTAATCAGATCATTGGCCCCCCAAGATACATACATGTACCAAGTTTGGTCAGAATCCGTCAATCCGTTCTTGAGATAACGTAGTATACCAACATTTTCATATCGGGTAGATTTGACTAAAATAAAGATGATTTTAATGAGTTGGTAACGTGCATTTTTCAATTTGCAATGAATTTACCAAATATGATAATATTTCGAGGTGACCATAAGAGTACGCTATAAGAACCAGTTAGATTGTGCTCAAAAATAATGAAGTATTTCAGACAGTGGCACACTTTGAACTTACACATATCTTCAATACATGTTTGTGTTGGGTAACATGTACATTAATTGCTTTGCTACCTAATGGCCTAGTCAGTCCCACTATTATATCATCTGACTTAGTAAAATACGCGTCATTGATTGGCTAAAGATAGTCACATGATTGCCATGTCAGTTTTAACGGTCACATGGCAGATGCACTGTTCACCGCATGGCGCGCGCTGCAAAAGAGATTGTATTATGACTTCACATTGAGAACCAAACGTATGTTGTTTTTGACTGATTTCAGTTTCAATGCATATTCATGAATGTGTATATTTTAGCCCCCGGATTTAGTCGGATGATAAAACAGTTTTTAACTTTGTTGTCGGAGAAAATCATGGAATGTTCCCTCGGGATTTTAAATGCTATTTCGTGAAGAAAATAAGTACCTCGACTACGTTTCGGGACTTATAATCTTCCATCAATAGCATTTAAAATCCCTCCTTTCAGCTTTCTAGCTTTCTACGTACAAGAAACAAAGACATTCTTCTTCTTCTTGCGTATGAGGCAGCACAGCTTCTATGCAACATCACGCAAGTTTTGTAGCCAGTGAACAGTATCGGGGTCCAAGTTGTTTAAGTCTGGGTTTGGGTGGCCGGGTGGGCGAAGGGTTGGGCACTCTTCTATGATGTGGGAGGCTGTCTGCTCGGGTGCTCCACATGTGCAAGCCGGAGAAGGTCTGAGTCCCCAGCGATGCATGTTGGCATTAAATCTGCCGACCCCTGTGCGGAGCCTGTTGAGAGTGACCCAATCCTTTCGGGGTAGGTCCGCGCCTGGTGGAAGTTTGGTGTTTGGAGTCACCGTGAATTGAGGGGGTCTGGGGGTCTGCTGCCAGCATTCCCTAAACAAGTGTTTGACACATACAATTTGTTTCCCTATGGCAAGCCTCCACACTCACTTTTTTTTCTCTACTGGCCCTTTTGGGCAAGGAAAATCATAAATGTTGAAGGTTTACTTGCCCCAATATAAAATTCACTTGCCCTCTTGCTTCTTGATGAGATTTAGATGTAAGAAATTACATTGTTCTCTCATAGTTGAACAATTATTTAGTTGCCTGATCGGGCAAGCAAACCAGACAATTTATGACATTACACTTGCCCGACACCCATTTTTACTTGCCCCAGGCAAGAGGGCAAGTGCTAATGGAGATTACTATCCACAGTGGAACCTGTTTATAGAGGTCACCTGTCTACAGTGGTCAATTTTGTTTCGTCAATTGGCTTGCGCCCCTTCCCCAGAACCCTGTCAGCTTCCTTAGTACTCGTTATGAAGTTTTTATTACAAGAAACGAAGACATTTAAATGTATGATCCCATTCGCTAAACATGTGTTAAGACACAAACAAATGTTTTCCCTTGGAGATCACATGGAACCTGTTTATAGAGGTCACCTGTCTACAGTGGCCACTTTTGTTTTATGTCAATTGCCTTGCGCCCCTTCCCCAGAACCCTGGCAGCTCTCTAGGTACTCCTTGTGAAGCTTCTCCTGTGTTTGGTAGAGTTTGGTCAGCTTCTTCACTGCCTTGTTGCTCAATTCCTTTCCCTCTTTGTCGTGAGTAGGCATGCCCTGCAGAACAAAAAACAGAACAGAAAATTGATAAGCGAACAATGGATGTATGAAAGGATGGATAGATGGATGGATGGTTCAATAACTTATAGATGAATGGACTGGTAAATGAACAGATAGACCGAAAGATGGATGGATGGATGGATAGATGGATGGATGGATGAATGATTTGAGGGATGGATGGATGGATAGATGGATAGATAGATGGAAAGAAAGATGATTAATAAAGGGAAATATGAACAGAGGAATGTAGATTCTGTGTTGTGAGTAGGCATGCCCTGCAGACAAAAAACAGACAATTGATAAGCGAACGATGGATGGATGGATGGATGGATGGATAAATGGATGGAAGGAGAGAAAGATCATATTTAAGGGAAATTATGAATTAGTCAAATGAAACATTCTCCATATACTCAAATTGGTCAATGGATAATTTATCAGTAGATTGCAGGATGGATGGATGGATGGATGAGTGCTTGGATGGATAAATGGATGGATGAATTTATGATTGAATGGATGGATGGATTGATGGACAGATGGGTAGATGTAAGGATGTCTGGACAGGCAGATGGAGGGAAAGAAAGATGATAAATAAAGGGACAGATGGAAAGAGGAATACAGACTCATCGATCCATTAGTTCATGCCATGTAGAAAAGACAGAAAGACAACCAAATTGACAGATTAACTGAAGACTGGATGGATGGATGGATGGATGGATGGATCAAATGATTGACTGATGAATTGATCGATTGATTGATCAATTTGAGTGATATATCGAGATGGGTGGCTGGATGTATGGTAGGGTGGATGAATTTATGGTTCCATAATTTTGATAATTACCTTGTCATCAAACTTTGAGTATTTGTCTGTCTCCTTGGTGAAGAGCTCCTGGGGCGGGATCCTCCTCTGTGCATCTTTGGCTGCCTGTTTCTCCTGCTCTCTCCTCTTCGCCTCCTCCTTCTTCCTCCTCTTCTCCTCAGCTTGCTGGGTAGGATAAAATTAAAATAACAATTGTTATAGCTAACCACCATATCCAATTATTTTTGTTCTGAAATCCATCATCAGTAGAAGCTTTCCATGATTTCCATAAACATTCTGATCTTTACTATTATTATCGATGTTACTTTGGTTGTAGAAACCATTAGCAGCAGCATTATAATGACCATCATCATCATCATCACTATCATCATCTTCATCTTCATCATAATTGTAATTATCATCCCCATCATCATCGTCATTGTCGTCGTCATCGTCGTCGTCGTCATCATCATCATCACTATCATCATCTTCATCATCATCATCATAATTGTCATTTTCATCATCATCATCATCATCATCATCATCATCTTCATCATCATCATCATCATCATTCCCCTTATAAAATATGATGATAACAATATACACAGATTGATTCATCTCATAGTCTCAGTTTAATTTGAAAAAAGAAATTAATCAAACCATAAGAAGAGAGACGTACCTGTTTCGCCAACTCTCGTTCTTTCATCAGGATTTCGCGGTCGACAAGTTTGACGACCGAATTCTCTCCCTCCCTATCCTCTAGCCTTACACCCAAGTCAGGCAACACATCGTCTCTCAGAGCGTCGCAGAGCTGCAAGATTTCCGTCGCTGTGGATCAACAGAATGAATGTTAAAGTAACATGATTATTTTTGTGATATGACAAGTCAAGCAACACATTGTCTCCCAAAGCATTGCATAGCTGCAATTTGTCTGTTGCTGTTGACAAAAAAAAAGAAAATTACATTTTATTATTCTGTGACCTTTGACATCTGACCTCCAAAATACAAAATTCACAAGTAATACATCATCTATTTGAGCTTCACAATGATTGTCTACATGGTGCTACTCTAAACAGACTTGCCACCTAAGTCCTACCAATATTTATGACTACTGCAAGCATACCAGTTATATCACAGCCTCACAATTGTTTCAGTGTTCCATGTCTCCGCTTCCTTTTCTAGCTGTGAATATACATCTATTTAGGCCCTATATTGACTTTCATATTGAGAACATAAGTATTTGCAAGAATCAAATGCCAAAGGAATATTTATTTTGTGGTAATAAACACTGTGACGTTTTGCCCAAGATTGATTGGAATTGCCCTACTTCACTACAGCAACATGTTAATGTCATATGAATGCCATGTAAATGTGAATTATTGCTTACCTTGCAATGCCCTTGCTTTCTGCCTGATGGTCTGTCTGAACTCAGCCAGCACTTTGAGATAGGGAAGCACAGTCTGCTCCAACTGCAAATGTAAATTTTAAAAAACAAAGATAAAAATGCAGCCATTAAAAGGGATAGTTCAGTTTTGGTAAAGAGGGCTCTTCAAGAAATAATTTTTGTGTGAGGTTATACAAAACAAAGTGTTAAATTTGAAAAAGCACACTATCAACTAGACAGAATCAACTAGGTTTACTCATTATCGGTTCAGTAACAGCTGAAATATCCCTATATAAATCTGATCGGAATAAAAGTTAGGGGCCAACTCTTATTCAATAATTAAAGGGATAGTTGAGTTTTGGTAGAGAGGGCACTACACAAAAAAAAAATTTGTGAGATAATGAAAAACTGAGTGTCAAATTTGAAAGAGCATACAATTTTAATGGCAGAATAAACTTTATTTGATCAAAATCGGTTCAGAAACGGCTGAAATATCCATAAACATAACCATTTGTAATAAATGAGGGGCCCCACAAGTATTCAATAATTTTGAACCAGCCGTTAAAATTTGTTTTAAAATGCTTCCTCTTTTCAAAAAATTTCAAGAGGTTTTTAGATAGTTGTTGATTATCTCTCTATCTAATCACTATTTCAACAAAACATCACATGCACAATATTTTATTTAAAATGGTTTAAACAAATGCATTTTTTGAAAGCGCCCTCTTTAGTTTAAACAGCTCTTTTTGAATGATAACAGGCTTTTTACTTAGTCGTTTGTAATTTTGTTATTCCTTTGAGCATGGTGGAGATATAATTATTAGTTTGTAATGAAATGGTGCAGGTTTTGGTTACTAAAATTCAGTCTGACTAAAACTGTACTCTCTCTACCAGAACTCAACTATCCCTTTAAAGAAAATATTTATAAATCCTTCACATTTTTGAAAATATACCAAAATGGTTTTTAAAATTGCTTTTGATGATCTCTCTATTGCATAATTATTTCAACCAAACATCACATTCACACTTTTGATAAAAAATGATAGAAAATGGTTGAAAGTTGAAGTGTCTGGAGGGCACCCTCTTGTGTTAACAGCTGCTTTTTGAATGAAAACAGCCCTGTAACACAGCGGTTTATGATTTTTCTACCATTCATGCATCAAATTATAACCGTTGGTTTATAATGATAACTTACAGGTTTTAGCTACTACCTGTCTGAGTTGCTCAGGGGGCTACAGGCTAATTAACATTTCACCAAGTGATGACACACGCAGTACCCCGGGGTACCGTTGTACCCCGCGTTGTGTAGCGCCATCTTGTGTCCACTCGAAGTACAACCGTATTGCGAAGTGCATGCAGTGCAGCGCGCGATTGTATGCACGCTATACCCACAGTACAGCCCTAAAAATTAAATAAATAATTAAACAAAATGGCGGATTTTCGTCTGGTACCCCGGGGTACCGTTTATGTCATCATTTCACCAAGTACCCATTTGTACTCCTGGGTGGAGAACCTGTTAAATGACCTTGCTATAAGAGATTATTGTTATATTAAACTCTTTAATAATCATAATAATAATAATAGATCTATTTGTATAGCGCCTAATGCAGAACAGCCTCTAAGCGCTTATTATTACCCCTGGTCATTTGGTACAGTTCAGAACCGCACAATTATCTTGTGCACATTCTCAACTCCCTGGGGAGCCGCGGGCAACCATATTGGTGCACCAAGCTAATTTTCACCAGACCCGGTACCCATTTATGCACCTGGGTAGACACCAGGTTCCACTGTATACTGAATTGATGAGTCTGATCTGTAATACTCACATTGCTACTCTGGGCAGCGCCACCCATGGGGAATCCGATAGGATCATCTCCCTCGATTGCTCCAAATATCTGTTGGAAAATTTTTTAAAAAACACACAATAAAAAAGGTCACCAGTACATCATGGCTCTAGAGGTTCCATTTCAAAAGTAAACAGCCATGGATGGCTCTTAGGGATGAGCATGTTTGTGTACTCTTTTATTATATTTAATAATTTCATACAAACCCTAAACGTGTTGGTAAAGTAATGGTCTATTTATATAATGTATAACTGTACATTTTTTTATTGAATTATTGAATTGTGCTCAAATTATCTTTCTATTCCTCTCCATGATTCCTTTATAAAGCACATTGAGCAGTAATTCTAACATTGCGTTTTGTAAGAATGGATTCTTTATTATTTCAGAATTTCATACAAACAGTGAACATGTTGGTGAGGTTCTTGGTGATGTTTCCCAGTAGCAATACGTTTGGTTGTTGTAATTGCTATGTGTAGACATTGCACTGAGTTATAATGGCACAGATGGGTTATAGAGTCAATCTAATGGGCATTTTTATTAGATTTAACAATTTTATACAAACCCTGAACATGTTGGTGAGGTATTTGGCAATGTTTGCCAGTAGCAAGGCATTTGGTTGTAGTTTGGCTGCTCTTGATTGCTGTATGTAGACATTGCACTGATTTATGATGGCACGGATGGCGTCTAGGGCTGAGCGAGTGTCGATGGAATCACACAGGGCCTGGTGAACCTTATCCTGGCATTCTACATATCTGTGGATAAAACATAATATTTGTTTAAAACAAAAAGCTGCATCACTTTTCATGATCCCTCACACTTTCCTTACTAAATTGAATTATCCTTAGGTTAGTGCCAGGTTTAAATAGCTTCTGACTATACGAGCAATGAAAAGGGTTTCATAGGAATGTCCCCCATTCAAGGGTCTTTATGGCTTGATGGTTTCGCATGGGTCTTTTTCATTAATTTAACAGATAATATAATACTGCTAGGTTTAATTTTATATAGAGCATGTGAAATGATTAAATTTCATCTAGTGTACCTTAACCCTTTTTGTAAATTGTGATATAAAAACTCATTTTTGTTACCATGGAGTCAATGCATGTTGATGGTATGTCATTGTCAGACAATACAGATAAGTTATAACTTTTAGTTACCAATCGATTAGGTTTAAAAAGTTTTTTTAAGGATTTTGTAAACACATACATACATTGTGTATTTAACCTCTTAAACTAATTAATTTCTCAAGCTATCAGCTTTTTGTATAATTTCATAGTCACATTTGTAATGGTTTTTATGAAATAAAATGTCATAATGTAAGTTAAAAATAACTAAAAATTTTGATTTTCATTTTATTCCATTACCATGATTGCAGCAATCTCAACCTGAAAGGTGTTCTGGACAACATGTCTTAAATTACAATAGCAGTCTATGATTCAGACTTACTGCTGGTTAAGTTTGATTTCTGGCTGGTTCCACTTGACGAAGGCCTCTGGGCCGCTCTGAGGGGAACTGTGGATGATGTCTTTAACATTCAGGAAGAACTCCTGAATAGAAAACAAAAGTAAAAAGTAAACAAGATAACTCCTGCAAAGGAAAGGAAAAAGAGTTATTTGTAACCCATTGTCTTTTGAAATAAACTAATGTATTTCCGAGAAAAATGAGGAGGTAGATTTGCCACAGGGAACAAAATTACATTTATTTTTCGGGGGCTACTTTTCAAGCTTGCCCGCTTGAAAATAACACTCTAAAATTTGTTTTGCATTGGACTCTCTGCAAATGTATGGGGGCTCTTTTTGGCATTTCGGTGGCAAATTCAGCCGGAGCCCCCATGTATTGTTTCCACTGATTTGCCACTAAATACATAATGCCTAGATACTATTGACTAATATTGGTATCTTATTGGTATCTAATGGTCTTTCACTTACGTTGATCATTTTCTCGTACTGCACTGCACACTCCATGGTGGCGGTTGAATAGTCTAACGTGTCTTTCCAGGAGTGTAGGAGAAAGACGAGGCGGATTTGTCGCGACGAGTACGTCTGCAGCGCTTGCTTGATCGTGATGAAATTCTTGAGTGATTTGGACATCTTGCATCCTTGTATCGTCAAATGGCCCGAGTGAAGAAAGTAGCGCACCCACTGATCATTGCCGTAGTGCGCCTGAAATTAAAACAAAAAGTGATCTTTAAAGGGATCTAGTTACATTGATCAAATCCACAAAACTGAATTAGAACTGTAATTGTTCTCTTATACCGATTCTTTTTGTATTAACAATAGAAGCATCAAATATGTTTGGGTTTTTCATATTTCCCTTTCGTTTAAAAAAGAAGATATTTACGATTTAGTGTTCAGATAAATTATTTAATTATCCACTGAAAAGTTATAACCGTGTACAAAGTCAGTGTAATGAGTTAGCAAATATCACTTTGCATTTTTGCTCATTACTCGGTCACATGACATTCATTTACCATTGAATTCTCACTATTGGATGACAAAAATGCACATTTAATCAACCATTGATCACTTTTGGCACATGTCAAAAAAGTGATTAGATCTCTGTAATACTTTGATGTTATCATAATTACCTCTGCCTGTGCTATTTCGTTGTCATGGTGAGGGAACTTGAGGTCCACGCCCCCCGTGTGGATGTCCATAGACTCTCCCAGAATGCTGCTGGCCATCACTGAGCATTCTATATGCCAACCTGGTCTCCCCTGAAACAAAATTTTTAAAATATATATTTTATGTGAAATAAATTTGCAACTAATGTTAACCCGTTGAGGACTGGTCCCGAAATATTTCGGGCTTGAGTCTATGGAGAATGCGTGTTATACCAAAATCAATTCGTCCTCAACGGGTTAATAATGCCACTCTCAATTTTTATTTTGCCATCATTGAATGTCTAGCTTATACATAAGTGTCCACCCCTCTGGAATGGATGTATATTGACTCTCCCAGAATGCTGCTGGCCATTATTGAGCATTCTATATATGCCAACCTGGTCTTCCCTGAAACAAAATGTAAACAAAACTATGGTCAGACATACATGTATATTAGTAGTCAAACATTGAGGGCGACCATCATTAGAAATATTTGACCAATTAACTTTTGTTACCATTAAAACCGTTAAATAGACATATTAGAGCACAGTCTGTTAATACTGTCTACAATATTCTTTTATAAACTTATTTTGCAAAATCTGTGTTATTCTGTAACCCTCTGAGTGCCAAATTTCATTAGGTAATTCTATCGCTAGCTGAATACCGCTCCTGGAGGGCTGAGGAGCGGTAGTGATTTTTGAGCACTCAAGCTTGCATCCAGTACATTTTATCAGGGTTGGCACTTCTTATCTCTAGCCCCTGGGCGCTGATATCTCAGCAGAGGATTAGCAGAGAGTAGTAATAAAACTGATAAGAATGTGGTCAATACGGGGGAAAAAATGATAAAATAGATCACCACGATGGTGGAAGACAAGCTAATGGGACAATCACGTCATGTAAACACACTTGACCCAGATCTTTAGACAAGTTTACATATTAAATGATTGAACCCCTATTCATGAATATGAAGGAAGTTCAGCTTGGTCCACAACTGTCTATTATGTGCATTTAGTAAACACATCAATAGAACTTCTTCTGTGAGTATTGTGACTTGCGTAAACTGTGGCACCTGCTTAACTCCTTACGTGACAAGCTTGCGAGTTACATTGAATTGAATTTATTCGGCAAACAAAATAGTAAAATACAAAATATCACAAAATAAATGTACATATACAATTTAAAGCCGGGACCTCTGTGAAGCAGCAGCTTGTATTTGAGGGCAGCTTGTATTACACACAAATGCCATAGAGCATTAAAATCCCTGGCACGTTAAAGAGTTAAACAATTCTATTTATATATAGAAATGCTATAACAAATGTTTGCCTTGTGGCCCAGTTGGGCAAGTAAATTTTGTTTAAAGGGTGTTCACATTCTAGTGGCCCCAAACCAAGAGAAGCAACATGTACACATTTATGTTACATTTTGTGGCCCATTCGAGCCAGCGGAATCGAACATCAATGAATTTTGGTGGCCAGAAGCTAATTTCAGTGACCAATGGGGTATTATGGGGTGTGATAATTGTGAGCCCTGTAAATAGCTTACCATTCCCCATGGTGATTCCCATTCCGGTTCACCAGGCTTTGATTTCTTCCACAGAGCAAAGTCTGTCGGCGACTGCTTCTCCTCCGGCCCAACACTAAGGGCGCCCTCTCCTTCTGCCAGAGCATCCTGGTCACCGAAAGCCTCGGGAACCAGTTTTGCGTAGTGGTGTTTCTCCGAGCCGTCAAACTTGGACGTCATGAAATACACAGAGCCATTTGATTCATATCTGCAGGAAATAAATACAGAAGCTTTATCATTTGGATATCATAACTGACAAAGAGCTAGAAGTTTTATTAATTAACGTCAAAGATATATTAATAGATTGTCCAACAGAGCAACTGGGTCTTAATCTCAATTGCACAATAAATTTAAGAGAAAATTTAATTAGTCCGGCAAAGCCCCTGTCTATGATTGTCAATAAAACTTTGTTCATGGGAACCAAAATACAATGTTAGTGTAACAGTCTTAGTCCCAATTGCACATACAATCTGAAGTAAAATGTACTCACACATAACTCCCTTGTCAATGACTGTCTACCAGCAAACTCTAGTCATAGCAAAGTTGCAAAGTTGCCTGACAAAGCAACAAGTACCATCAAGGAAGATTCCAGGTAATTAATTGTATATATTTGTCACCAGGCACGGATAGGCATCAATTTCCATGTGATAGTGAATCCGTCTTTAACAGTGCTGTAGTCGAGTCCGGACTTGAGTCTGCTTTTTATGGTCTCGTGACTTGGACTCGAGCTGAGTACAAATGTAAAACAAATGGGAACATGCTTTTTCGCTGGAGACTCGGATTCTGAACTTGTGGACCCAACTACAGCCCTGTGGCCATATTCATAAAACCCCGATAAGCTAGTTGGTTGATCAAATTACGATTTCGATGTCCGCTAGGCTTAACTGGTATTCACAAAAGGCCGATAGGCTAAATTCGCTATCGTAGTCAAGGCCTGGCCTCGCATGACAACCCATCTGCCTAAATTCCACAAGCATTTGGTATTCCACGACATTGTTAGTCGAAATGCGAACAATTACAACAATAGATCTGCGGTGCCGACTAAATGCATTGAAATCTATTTATGCGGGACGTTCTGAATACAGCTTTGTTGGACTTACAACAAAGGCGTGGAGTTGAATGACGACCTAACACCCAGCTAATTTTTTCTTATTCACCAAAGCCAGATAGGACAAATTTTAGCGACACTGGACCAAAAATTTAGAGGTACCCTGATGTACCTCTAAATTGCTAGCAAGTAACAATCTGCCCGGTTTTGTGTGTATATGCGTGTGGCGCGATCGTGAACTTGGCACGGAGAATATTCGAATAAGGGATATTAGAGATGTTTTTATGATAGCGTGATGTTAGTTCAAAATAGTTCCCCAAGTAACATACTTTTCCGTGTTTGTCCTAGCATCCTTGTACTTCAGCAATAACATATTTTATCAGTTTAAATTACATGTTTTTATCTGGAGAGTAATTTGCCTTTATTTGTCCTTTTTGTGACATATTAGCTTACTTTTGGCTTGCAGTTCGGATTGATTTTATGTGATTTCAATTCTGTTTTGATGAATCTATCTATATAATACTATTTAATGCAATTTCGTTTCTGTTTTCACTGCAATTGAATAGTTTCCCTTTTCATGCTATCATATTATAAGCGTGGCGGAGCTTGATCGTAATGAGGAGGGAGATGTATTTGGTTTTACTTCATTGGGGTGGCTATGAAAACATGTGCTTACGCGTGATCCCTCCCCCCCCCCCCCCCCCTCCCCCCCCCCCGCCCCGAAAAAAAAAAACATCATTCCTACCTACGCTCATATCTACAGTAACACCCTTACATATAGGAATTATAGCAAGCTTTTTGTTTTGGACACAAGTTACCGCCTCCCCCCCCCCGTTTACCCCAGATAAGACACTTATGTTATACTACCCACCCCCTTACTGAATCACGTTGTAGAACACATAACAAACTCAATAAGACGCTTTTATGATTGGAACAATAAGGCACAATGCGTTCATTCACACGTTCGAGTAAACTGCGCTTTTATGCGATGTCAAACAAACTTGCAACAGATGGAATGTTACCATGACAGCCACGATGAATAAATTAGATCATCCGAGTTGTTAGCTTGTTATCGGTATGGTTAGCAGTGCTTCTTGAATTACGATTTAGCAACCCGCTACGAAGATTTTAAATGGCTATTGTATTACAGGGCATAAACGCTCGTTGATTGGTCGATATGGTAAGGGCATAGGCAGCGTGCAAAATCTACACACATAAAAGACATACCTATACACGTGTGTGTTATGCACTGGTCTGTGAAAACAAAGGTGATCATCCAAGCGAGTTCCGTGAGTTCGCCGCTAGTTATCGTCCAAAGTGGCATTTTGGCAATGAGATAAGGCCTAGCTGACAGATAGGCTATTGGGCTTTTATGAATATGGCCACTGGTCTTTAATAGTCCCAAATTTACAATACATTTGTGGAAAAATCAACTCACGCAAATCCCCTGTCGATGATTGTCTGCACATACTGAATGACTTCAGGAACATACTCGCTGACCCTGGTCAACACATCGGCTGGTAGAACCTGGTGAAGGAACCAAGATAGGTAGGGTTATAATACCCAAGGTTTGCCTGACAAAGCAACAGGTCATATCAGTATAACAAAACAACTGAAATTTGATTGTTTTATGAAGTGATACATAATGATATGATCAGAGATGCCAGTGTCAAATGGCTCCAGGGCCTGAAAATTTGTGGAGACTAAAAATAATGTGTGCAAAGCGCAAAGTCCCTTTAGCTGTGGTCCAGGGCCCGCTTTAGGGCCCTAGAAGCTCTGGGGTTCCAGATGCTCCCTGGTGCAATCTGAGCCTATTTTGGGGATTATATCCCCTATTAAAAATAATTTTACAAAATCGTTTTTTTTTTTTTTTTCAGCCAGAACTTTGGTTTTAAAAAATGAAAAGCCGGAATTCCGGCTATAGTATTAATGTACTTATCTTGAGATTTTCCATGTCTTTATGGAACTCTGTTTTTTCTGTTTCACTTTATTTAAAATGTTCCCTCTCAATGTACTTACATTTAGAGCTTCCATGTCGTTGAGGAACTCCGCTTCCCAGTGCTGTGGTAAAGCTGAGAATATGGCTTTATCCGACACATCATGACCCCTCTGGGAATCCAACATGTCTTTGTGGGGCTTCAAATCCAGAACTCCCCTTCAAGAACTACATTTTTGTAATTAAACCCTTCAGTCAGGACCGATTGATTTGCTCTAACATGTAATCTCCAAATCCCCAAGCCTGAGTATTTTCAGGAGCAGTCCTGAATGGGTTAACCTTTCTTCTTCTTTTCTCTTTTTTGTAGTTGGGGGGGGGGGGCATTAATGTACTTATCGTGAGATCTTCCATGTCTTTATGGAACTCTGTTTTTTCTGTTTTACTTTAGAATGTTCCCTCTCAATGTACTTACATTTAGAGCTTCCATGTCTCTGAGGAACTCTACTTCCCAGTGCTGCGGTAATGCTGAGAAGATGGATTTATCCGACACATCACGACCCTTCTGGGAATCCAACATGTCTGCGATCGGATCCCTGGCTTCTGATAGTAACTCCTGTTTAGAAACATGACACATTATACTGTTGTTAACTGGCGGTGGAGGGAATAGCACGGAATGTTACACCCAAGGGATTTTAAATGCTATTGAGGGATGAGTAAAAAAGTCCCGAGACGAAGTCAAGGGACTTATTTTTTTCACGAAATAGCATTTAAAATCCAGAGGGGAACATTCCATGATTTTCCCCGACAGCAAAGTTAACAACTGTTTTATCATCCGAATTGCCATGTAATATTGCAATGTTATATCCAAAAATATTACATGGCAGCTCATGTACTGTATTTACTAAGTCAGGTGATAAAATAAGATATTCATACTAATATATGACACATAATAAATCATCAATCGTTCAATAACAAAAGTATAAAAACAATCAGCAACCAGTCAGTCAATCAATCTAACAAACCATCATTCAGTCAATGAAACTCACAATAACCAGCCAGTCAGGTAGTCAATCAATTAATCAATGACTCGATCAAATGATAAATCAGTCAGTCAGTCAGTCAGTCACTCACTCAATGAATGAATGAGCGAGTGAGTGAGTGAGTGAGTGAGTGAGTGAGTGAACGAACGAATGAATGAACAAACGAACCAACCAACCAACTAATGCATGAATTAATTAATGAATGAACAAAGTAGTAAAATCCTCACCTGTCTGAGTTGGTCTGTACTGTCTGCTTTACATTTTTGTAGGATTTCTGAGACTCTGCTTACAATTCTCTCCAGCATTGCTTTCTTGTCTGGGTCTTTCTCTTTCTGAATCTTCTCTTCATAAGGCTACAAAAGGAGATTAAGAAAACAAGCTATTATTACATATTATCTAAGCCTGACACCTGTTGCTATTATCATCATTATTATAATTAATATTATTATGATTATCATTTTCATTACTATTATTATTATTATCAAATGGTATCATTATTATTATCAATAATCATTATCATTAAAGTTTTTTACTTAATATGATCATATTATTTAGTTATCACCATTATCAACAATGTCATCTTCATCAGCAACATCATCCTAATCATTATAATTATGAATTCATCACATCTGTGATAGTTAAATGAGATTTTAACTATGCTTCCCTGCAATCATGGACAGAAAACATACCTGCAAAGCTTTCTGTACATCTGCTAGAACTTGTTCTGTGGAGTGCGCGTTGTTCATGTACTCGTCGTAGAGGTAGTTTGTTCTTGCACGCTTGATGATCTTGTCATCGATATCCGTGATGTTCATCACATTGGTGATGTCGTAGTTAAAATACTTGGTCATCACCCGCCGCAGGATGTCAAATGATATGTATGACCTGTTCAGGATTGAATAGGGGACAAAAGAATAGTTATTATTATAAAAATAACATAATACTAATCACTTTCATAGATTGTGCTATAAATAATATGTAGATTATACATCAAGCACGTCAAGGAATGTGTGTGTCAATCGTGATACGACCTGTTCAGCATTGAATAGGGGACAAAATAATAATATAATTATTATTAAAATAATATATAATAATAATCACTTTCTTATATTGCCCAATAAATAATTACCTGTTCGGGATTGAATAGGGTTCACAGATTTATACAGAAGAATGACTTTCTGTCATTGCCCAGATATTATCACCAATTGATGCTTATTCATTGGTAAGTCATGCAGCCTAGTATAGATGCACATCAAGCATGTCAAGGAATATGTGTGTATAAATAGTGATACTCTAGTAAAATCATGTAGTATGACTTACATCGTAGATGCAACTGAGCAAGTCCAAAAACGCATTTTTGAAGAGCTTTGCAATCTACTCTGTTACCATTCATCTATCTTGCATAAACTAAGAACAGCAATCATCTTGTTTTCATCTGTTATTATGTCCATTCAAATCACAGAGGTCGTCATTTCCCAGCATAACATTTCCCAACATAACTGGCATAAAAAATAAAGAAATAAGAGTAAAGAAGCAAAAAGAGTGCTGAATAAAGGTGATCTGATAACTGCCTGTTTTTTTGTTATCATGTGTGCTGCGTCGTACACGGTCGGACCACAGCTATATGCCCTAATCTGACAAAGGAAGCAACTGACAATTGGTAGTTTTCTTGTAAATGAGGATTTGTATGATGATATTTGTGCAGTTACTTCCTTTTGACCTATTAATTTCCCATAAATGGATTGTCAGGTGACTTTAATTTGTTCACCATTGTGTAGAGCATATCTCAATTACCCCAAAACAAGTAAAAAGACAATCCATAAAATTGTCAGAACTTTGCTTTCTTTTGTCAGATTACCTGCTTCCCTTACTGCGGAACAAATGGCTCTTTCTGTCTAGTCAAGCTGTTAAAAAATTTAGCTTGACCGGTTTCCAGGCAAGCTATTTTCTTATGAAATTGCGCAAATGGGCGGGCCAAAAAACAAATTTGTCGGGAATCCTACGATCTATATACTATGCGTACCTTGCATGGCCCATGTGTGCAGCATCGTACACGGTCGGCCCACAGCTATACCATGAGACCTGCTTCCCACGCTGTGGAACAAAGGGCTCTTTCTGTCTGGTCAAGCTATTGAACAAATGAAGCTTGACCTGCTCAGTCCCAGCCGGCACCTCCCATTTTGGCTGAGTCCGTTTCTTGGCTGGATGAAGAAAAGAATTTTTTTTTAATGATGAATACAAATTGTTCAACTTATTAATAACTCCTTTTGTTTAAGAGTCTCTCATTTTGCAAAGTGGTGCATGCCAGCTGTACATTCACATTTTAGCTGAATGCACGATTTGGCAGGATGAAAACATTCATTAACTAACTTAATAGGCATTATACATTTTTAACTTTAAAATGTTAAGATATTTTTTGGGGGGTAATCACTTGAATTGTTTTGCCAGGAGCAACAACATGTCATTAGCTGGGAAATGAAAGGCTCTTTATCAAGTAATCTTATCAATTAATTGGCAAGTTAGCAACTAAGAAGTATTGATCATAGGACAACAAATTCAAAATCGAACTTGCATTGTTTCAAAGATTGAAAGTTGATCGACATTTTAATTTCATCAAAATCAAATCTACTAAATTTGATTTTGAAATATTCGATCATTTGCTATCTATCTTAGTTTGGCTTGTCTTATTTTGCTTAGCAAGTGATATGCAAGTGACATTTCTTAATCTTAAATTGATTAATTTCAGGGCATCTACGCAGACGTGCCCATGACTTGGTAGTTTAACCTAACCACTCGCATTCAAAATCCTTGTATCTCACTGGTACCTGATACAAAATCCCCCAAAATGAACAAATGATAATATATGGGTTTGAACTGACCTAAGGGGCCATCTACAAAGTACGTATGCACGTACGGGGGGGAGGGGTGGTTCGCGCCGATGCGTACGCCTGCGTACAGGGGGGGGAGGGGTGGTCTCACCGTTTACGTACGCAAAAGAGCATACGCAGTTTTTGCACCAGTACTATACCCGGGCCTCGATGTTCCACGACGTATAACAGGTTAACCTGTCCCTGCTATTACTATTAATACTAGATTTTGCAATCCACATATCTAGAATGAATACTAGACACATCAGGTTCCAGTTGCGTTGTACTCTTCCATTGAAACAGAGGAGATACACACAAAAAACAGTGTTTGAAAACTGCGCATGTACTGAAACTCATCCGAAAATTTGTGTATGTGCGTAGGCTACAGGGGGGAGGGGGGGAGGGGTACTTTCTTTCTTCGAAGATGGCCGACCTCCGAGCAGCAGCCAGAAATTGTGGAATAGACGGCAATATCGTGTATTAGGCCCCACCACTGCTATACTGTATACAGTTATGTAGCCAACTTATAGCCACTAAATCTGAACTACAGTATACTAAGCCACTAAATCTGACCTACAGAGTGTTTATAAAAAAGCGGAACCCAACTTCCACCAGCAATATCTTATGAAGTAAACATAGTTATGTTTATTGCAATATATCATCTTAAAGATGATTTATTCTTTATTTATTATTTATTCTTTCATTTGACACCACTTTTGTAATAATTGATCTTGTAGTTATCGTATTGCAGGCATTTTAAACGAGCAATGTTAAAATTGCTTTGAGCACAAGATTTAGATCTATTCATCAACACAGGCTGATGGTCATTCATTCAAACCTCTCCTTGTGTTCTTTTGTCTTGTAATCCTTTTGTTCTGTAAATAAATGAACATGGAGATACTTTTTTAATCAGTTCCTTGCCTGACCAAGCAACTGACCACTGAACACGAGCACAAACCTGTGCGGACAGACATGGGGGTCATGTGGTAGGACATTGGGGATGATTTTGGACCCTCAACTCTTCTCAAAGTTGAATAAAATGTCAAACTATGAATCAAGAAACATGACTTTGTCTACTGTTTCATTATTTACACTGCATTTAACAATTAGTTTCTACTCTCGTGCGCAAAGTACTTTTTACATAACCCTTTTAAAAAAGGTTTTATTCAATCATGCATGACGTTATCACAACATATTTGGTATCAAACGAAAGAGTATGAATTGACCTTTGATATGCCATATTGCAATAAATATAATTATGTTTATTAAATAAAATATTGCGGGTGGAACTTGGGTTCCGCTTTTTTATAAACACCCTGTATAGCCATTAATCTGACCTATAGCCACCAAATTAGGGTTAGGGTTAGGGTTAGGGTTTAAAGGGTTATAGGGTTAGGTAATGTATACAGTATAGCAGTGGTGGGGCCTAATACACGATTATGCTGAATAGACATCAGAATTTGTAAGTTTGTTTAACATTTCAATATTGTTGTTGTATTTCTTAACATGGCCCAAAAGCTAGGCCTTAGGTAGGCTTAGTCTAGATCACATCTACAAAGTAAATGGTTCACTCAGGTGAACCATTTACACGCAATATATGCAAATGTGCTGGAGATAACAATACCATCCATTGGTACACTGTTGCCGGTTCAACAGTATACCGGCGTGTTTTAGGACGCATCGGTAAGGAAAACGGACGGGAAATAATCATTTTATTTCTACATTTTGCGGTCTTCAAAACAACAAAGTCGGTAATTATTATCAAAGTATATTAATTGTGGATCACATAAACGAAAGTTTTTTTGCATTTGCTGGTAAATTGAGGGAGAAATCAGCCGACAAAAAATTTGTTTCTGTTGGATAGTGCAGCGGGCGGAAGAGGTTGATCTCCGCACAACCCTATTGTAATGAACCTATGTGTGGTCTAGATTAGTCATAAATACAAATCTTGTGACATGATAATATTGTAGTTCTGGCCGTTTATGCAGTGTATGGACAAGCGTCTCCTCTGCATTTGCATATATTGCGTGTAAATGGTCCATAGTGCCATACCATGGGCATGGCCATGGACCATTTACTTTGTCTTTGTAGATGTGCCTCTACTGACAAACTAGAAAGAAATCAACATTCACACTTAAATTCAAATCAAATGTTATATATATTGTTAATGTCATCGGTCATGAATGTGCTAGAGTATAACTTCATAACTTCATATGTGAATATATTATAATTTGTAAATTAAAGGGTACCACCACCCACAAATAATATTCTTATTATAGAAAGGTAACATCTTTAGTATTCCATTCCTTCAACAAGTTCACAAAAATATGTTTTCAGAAAAAAATATATAATGGAAAACGCATCACCATTCTCAACCATGCGTTCATGCGGTCTGAATTGCGTAGACTACATGTGTGCGAGCCAGAGCGCTCTGTGCAGAGCGAACGAATCATCCGGGATTCTATTGACATACGCGTGAAAGCATTGGCGCACTCGCAAATGCTTGACCCGTGTGGAACCAGGATCAGAAATAGCAGTGGTTCCGTAAGTGGTGAAAATTAATTGCTTTGTTTATGAATCACACAAGCCTTTGCAAAATGTTGGGTATATATTTGATATCACAAAACGGTAACAAAACAGATAATAATGTGTTGTCCTTTGCCTGGTGGTCCCCTTTAAAGTCAAAAGTACTATAATTATTTATATTGGTTATTAAAGGGATAGTTGAGTATTGGTCAAACTTAACTTTAGTAACCAAAACCTGCACGATTACGATACAAACTAATAGTTATAACTTCACCATGCTCGAAAAGTATACACAATTACAAACGACAAAGTAAAACCCCTGTTATCATTCAAAAAGAGCCGTTACAACTCGAAGTGTCAAATTAACTCGGCGCGAAGCACTAGCGTTGTAGGTCCTAATACGGGACTGTATAGTGCAGTGTGCGGTAATACGGGACTGTAGTGCAGTCACTGTGTGCGGTAATACTATACAGTAGTACGTGTATATTATGTATCGCAACCATAGAAGTATGACTCCAACACTGCCATGCATGCCGTTGACGCAACTCGCAAGCCCCATTCGCATTCGTTCGCCTTTCGTTCACAGTCGCGCTAACACACGGAGAGACTGGTCCATGAGGCGCATATATCACTGATTTTTTGCGGAATGGAGGGAAAAATCATAATCTTAATCCACCCGGTAGTTGGATCACATATGGGCAGGTCCAAGCTAATGTCCCCCTTGATGGTGAAAATTCATCTTCATTGTAGCATATCAAGTTTGGTATCATTTAAAAGCTAATAGTCTGAAGTTCAGATTTTTAGTGTGGACATTTGCATAATCTGCATATTTAATGAGTAGGGGTCATCTTATTTGCATATTTCAAATATTAGTGTGACGTACGGGACATTACATTTTTATTTTTAATATTTATTTAATCAATGAAGCATTACTTTCATAAATGGGAACTAGTAAAACTAATTACTAGCAATAGTTGACCAAATTTTCAAGTTTCAAAATTAATTGATTATGCTAATTAGGGCGTGTCCAAAATGCTATGTCCCGTACGTCACAAAAATGAGTACATTTTTAAATATTTCAGTATGAAACAGTTGATTTTTTTCTTTCATATTCCGTGAAGTTCTAATTTATCATACTCCTGACCTGCTAGCCAAGTTTGATGAAAAAAACATTTTTCGTTTTGATTTTATTAGCTAATTAACAAATGTGACGTACGGGACAAAAGTGTGACGTACGGGACATTTTCAGTGTTAAAGCAATGGCAAGGCAGGTAAAAATTATATGTTAGTGTTTTAACCGCTGATCATCAGAAGAATACATGCTTAGATGCTCTCAAGAAGTTCAGAATAGATAGATCTTACCTTCAGGAGCCATCTCTAAAAAGAATTCATGTTTTCCATTTTGTACTTCGTGATAAAGCTATATTTTCATGAAAATATGTCTTGAGGGGGAAATTTGAAATATCTTAAAATTACCTTTAATTAATTACCTAAAATACTAGACAATCAATTTGAGTAGGGAAATTGCATGTGAATGAAGGAGAGACAGTAGTACAGTGGTTAAGTACACCAAGACCTTCCAAACAGGTTCAAAAACTGTAAGAAAGTGCTAAAAAGGCACAAAATATTATGACTTATTCTTCTGAACAGTCCCATGTATAGGATTTCCTGTAAGTTGCCCCATTTTCAATGATTCTGTTTAATTTACTCATATTTATCTCTTTTTTGGCAAATTTAAAAGTAATTTACATCAGAAGACTGTAACCTACACATATTGATGCCAGATAAAATAGTTTTTGTTAATTATTAATTAGGAATTAATTAGCTTAATTAATTTAAAAATTGTTTAAGTCTTATCGTAATTTTTTGTAGAAGTTTTTTTTTTTTTTATTTCATCAGAATATTAGATTTATACAACAAGAACAAATATATTGCAAAATAAAATGAAAGATTATGAAATTAGAATAGAAAAATGACATATTTTTAATGAGGAAAAAATGTCCCGTACGTCACATGTCCCGTACGTCACGCGCATACCTATTATCTTTCATTAATTATCGTGGGAAAAAAAGTTGTGAATGAATTAATTTTGTTGTAGTGTGTACTTGAATGTTTACTGAATGCATATATATTACAAATTAGTTAGTATTAGCCCTGTAGATTCAGAGCATTTTCACGATACATAATTTTCCAAAAAAGTCAATATTTCTCTGGTCCCGTACGTCACGCTGCATATTAATTAGCATAATTAAATATTAATGAGCGATTTTATTTTTTTTTTTTGCATTTTAGGAAGGGACTGCAAGTAGCTTTCCAAAGCACCAAAAAGATTCCAAATCATAGCTTCTTCCTCTTAGTAATAATCAATTAAAAGCTGTGAATGTCCCGTACGTCACAAGTCAAATAGCTTGGACCTGCCCATATTGGAGAGTAAATTGCTGGTAAGTACCACATCTACAATGTATTGTAAATGGTCCTGATAGGACCATTTACTGCTCACAGTGGTAAAAATCTACGGGACACAATTTGAACTACAAACAGAGAGAAAAGAACAGCATATCTAAAGTAAAAAATTGCATACCTAGATGAAGCTGTTTTTATGATTTATTGTACAAAATTTCATTTTCAAAATGATAAGTCATACTTACAAAAATCGTCATATAAGTTCCATTTCTTTCTCTTCCTGCTCGATGTCCCATCGTAAACAAAGAAAGCCCGCCCGCAACATGCGGAGGCCGCTTATTATTGTCCAAAACAAGCCAACTCGCAATCTGAAAGCATGCCCGCCGTATCCGATTTCGGATACGCCGTATCAGAATTCGGATACGCCGTGTCAGAATTCGGATACGGTAACACGTGTGGTGTGGGAAGCTTGCGGGAAATACATGACAGTCATCCAGATAGCAGCAACACTTTCGAGAGGGATCACGACTGAGATTTTCTCAGTCTTTTTATTTTCCAAAACTGCAGATTTTCCATTTTTTTCGACATTTGAAGAATAATTTGGACCATTTTGGTAAGTTCATATAACACTTGTATCATTTTTAGGGCCAGTCATGATTGATTTTGTTGAATTTAAGATAAGAATTTTGTGTGAAATTTTGACAAACTTTTTTTGTACTGTCCCACATTGTTCCCGTATAGCGCAGCATTACAATGTAGTGTTGTGTGGTAAGTACCGTATCATATGTATAGTTTTAAGCACAATTAGCGTGCACACAAATATTTGGTTTCAGTCTTTTATTAGGAGAACATAGAACGCTAGTGCCTCGCACTAGCGGTTCTAAAAAGTGATACCCGGGCGTCAACCACTTTTATATGATATTTTGAAAGCAAATTTCACAACAATTAGAGCATTTGAATGGAAATTATTATTATTTCCCATGTTTTTTTCGATGATCTTTCTTTCATATGGAATTGAAATCAACCAAATCCGTTACAATCGATGTTGGGGGGGGGGGGGGGGCACTTTGGAAATTACCAAAACTCAACTTGGCCTTTAATTTATAAATAAATTATAAATAATAATTATAATTTTGTAACGTTAAAAGTTATATAATAAAACTGTGTTTTATTTATGATTGACACTGTAATTGAAACAATCATCTGAACAGACTCACCTTCCACTGACATGTCTTCAAAAACTCTGCTTCTTTTCTAAATCAAGACCGGTGAAATATGAAATGAAAGTGCAGGTTAGGAACTTTTAATTCAACTCTTGTATTACTAACACCAATTCGGTAATGTGGGACTGTACTGAAAATCAATCTCGCCGATCTTAGTTGACTGACGTTGACTGAGGCAACAGCTGTGCGATTTATGGGTGTGTATGGTGTGCATGTGGCCCTTTACACCACACGCTTTCTCGATCTACGTTACGTCAATCGCACGGGCGGAACATAGTTCGCCCAATATAAGTTTGCCACCATCGTGACCTGCGCTGCTCAAATAAAATCCTGTCTCTGACTTCATGTGTAACATTTTGATAATGAAGTTTATATCATAGTTTGTTATTTAATCTGGAATAACTTACAATGACATACACTTTTGAAATTGAATATAGATAATTTATCTTACTCTAATACTAGTCTAAACATTACAAACATTTGTATAATCCTACTATAGGGCCAAGGTGAATATTTGAGGGGTGAGATATCTATGGAGCCAGCGCGGATCTATTGATTTTCGAAATTAAATTAATGATGAAATTGAGCAAGCTATGGGGCCATCTACAACGTACGCAATTTGTGGTCCGAAATTCACCACCCCTCCCCTGTACGCACTTTTGATGTACATGTGGTTCAATGGAGCGTACGCATCAGATTTACCCTCCCCCTTCTTCTTCTTCTTCTTGGTACTGCAAACAAACTCCGTATGATGCGGATATATATACAGTTGCAGGCACTTGGTGGGTTTAGGTGTGCGCGCCTAATTGGGGAGCACGTGGTGGGCCCTCCTAGCGAAATCTAGCATATTCATCTTACTCAAATGTCCTTGAAATGAATGCAACGATGTGGCTTGTCGTGCGTTATTTGGTAAGAGATTCCACTCCGCCAGAGTTCTTGGTATGAATTGCTATAACATTAATAGAGACAAAGTGAAATAACGACCCCTTAGAACTCATGAAAATAACGTGTCATTTGAAACTTTAATACATGACAAACGTGGAATAACAAACGGGTGATTTTTAACATCTCATATTTTTTCAGAAAATTACCTCAAAATTGACTCTTGTAAATGAGTATTTAACAGGCTAACAGATACGTTACCGCAAGTCATTTTTTAACAAACTTGTGATTAAGGTAAAAATATCTGCATTGTATATCATATAACTTGTTACAGTGGCAGCTTCTGACATCTTGCAAATAACCAGACATCTTTTTTTGAAAACCTATGGCATTAAAGACGTTTACATGAAGATCAATATTAAGTTGACCTCTGAAAAAGGGAACGGAAAGAAGATTTATCGCCTAACATTTGTTTGGTTTAATTTCAGTTTGAGTTTCTGGTCCACAAAAACTCAGAAGGCATGTTAAAGCAGCATGAAATTCAAGCCTGTAAAACAGACAACAATATACACAAATAATTCATAGACGCAGTACCTTTAGATTTGGTAAAGATTACTCCACAAATGACCATGTATAGGGTAACGTATCTGTTTTCAAATACTTAACTATGTAACATATATACTAGTTCACTTTTTTTTATCAAGTTTATGTATGAACAGACCAAATATCAATGGGAATTTCCAGATTGTTTACTTAAAATGCAAATTTCTCCCTAGGAACATTTTTCACCAGATGAAACTGCCATGAAAAAGAGGTATATATATATATATATATTTATATATAATATATATATATATAGTTACTCTTGGTGTAAATATGTATAGTATAGTCTCACAAAATAAAAGATTATTGTTTTTATTCCAAACATTTTACTATGTAATACATATCTGATTTAACTTGTATTTACCATAATCATTTCAATACTGAAATAAAACGTATATATTTATAACCACTGGGTTATGAGTACATTCATCCACTCATTGTGTATACGGTAACGTATCTGTTGTCTCATTTAAGATAATAAGACAAGATCAAAGCCCCATCACATTTTAAGTCAAGTGTTAAAGTTTAAAAAGAGGATGGTAAATTTAATATTTTCGACCTTTATAATAGTCTTCTTCCGCAGTAAAGCGAAAAAAAATTGTTCATTGATGTTTCAAAGCCCTTGAGTTAATAAATTCAACATAGTTCATATTTCTAATCTAGAAACAACAAGTTACTCTTGGTGTAAATATGTATAGTATAGTCTCACAAAATAAAAGATTATTGTTTTTATTCCAAACATTTTACTATGTAATACATATCTGATTTAACTTGTATTTACCATAATCATTATCAATACTGAAATAAAACGTATATATTTATAACACTGGGTTATGAGTACATTCATCCACTCATTGTGTATACGGTAACGTATCTGTTGTCTCATTTAAGATAATAAAGACAAGATCAAAGCCCCATCACATTTTAAGTCAAGTGTTAAAGTTTAAAAAGAGGATGGTAAATTTAATATTTTCGACCTTTATAATAGTCTTCTTCCGCAGTAAAGCGAAAAAAATTGTTCATTGATGTTTCAAAGCCCTTGAGTTAATAAATTCAACATAGTTCATATTTCTAATCTAGAAACAACTTTGTGATCTTAAAACATATCATCAAAAGACGCAATACTATGTATTAACTGTATACTTATGAATCATTATCCAACATGGAAACCAAGCACTTTAAACAAACGTGTCTCGAACAATCAAAAGACGCAGTTCTTACATTATATAAATACGTAACGTATCTGTCCTCCAACTTCTTTCTCCTTACCCTCCGAAAATACATACAAGATAATTATCTTGTTATTCGTGAATCTCCTCATTTTCAAGTAAAAATAATCAGCTCAGGATTGCCAATAAAAAAGTTAGTTTTAACTTTATCTGATTCAGAAGAAATTACTTTCAAGTAGAAGTTCAGAAACTGAATAAAGAGTAAAATCTCATAAACATGATAAACCTGATGCGTCTATGGTCAATTTATTTTAGTTGAAATATCAATCAAGCAACTTTTTTCCTGTAATAAAGCAAAATTATTAGTGTATACATTGTCTCTTGCTGGCACATAGTTTATTCATAGGCTATAAAACAAGTCCAATCCATTGTAAGTTTAGTATGATTCAAGTTCAAAGAAGGAAACTCAAAACTCAAAAGTTCAGCATATAACGTGTAGATATACCTTGATTAATAAGAGTCCATGAGCAAGTAATATGCTGGTTTTAAAGCAGAATTTAGTCAACATTTGTCTTCAAACTCTCAATGAGATCTAGTGTTTCCTTTGGTATCTGAAAAAATCGCTCAGATTTTCCTAGCGGAGTTGGAGGGGCTACTTTGATGATCACATCCTGTAAGGGGATCCAAAGCTCATCGCATGGATGTGGCCATTTGAATTTCGTGCCCTGTTTAGATCGTACATTTACCATGAAAGTCAGTTGTGCATCTTGGTCCTCTTCATCGACTTCAAGTACTCTACCAAGGTACCATTCATTTGCATACATTGCAGCTACATATTCTCCTGCAGCCACCGAAATATTGTCTTTCGAATGTGATGCCTCGCCACCCTCATTCATGGTATTGATCGAAGTTGATGCCTCGCCACCGTCGTTGACGGTCGTGATAGGTCCTTCTTTGGAGATCTGTCCTTTGGGCCTGAGCGTCCGCTTCACCCATCCTTCACATCGACTGTTACCTTCAAGGCACTGGGGACAGTAGCAGGACACATGTCTTACGAGTATGGAGTTGTTGTCGGCAGGGACTACAGTATGCACCTTCATCGTCCCGGGCACTGCTTGGCAGTCAAATGAAGACACGATCTTCGATGCATCGTTGTATTCGTCCCTGGAATACATAAGATACGTTATTTCTTTCTGGTTGTCTGAAGCCCATTTGAAGAAGTCTGTGGCATCTTGGATGAGGACTTTGCCTTGTTTGACAGCATCCGCTGCCTGGCGTTTAGCTGTGCCACCGATGCCATCGCACACCCCCTTTCCGTGTCCGCATTCGAAGTAGTTCCATGCAGCCTCTACGTCAAACATCTCTCCATGCTTGCAGATCGTCTGGAAGATAAATCTATTCCGGTACTGGGAACTTGGACTGTCCGTCCAATAATGTACTTTGGTCAATTCTGGAATGTGTTCTTTGAGGAGGGGAACTAACTTGAGAAGTATGGCAACAACAGTCCTGGCATTGTGTTCACTGACGTCAGATACAAAGACAAAGCTTTTATGCTGCAGCTTATTTTCGTTATCTTTGTAGTAAGCTACAACTGGATGGAGAGTGACGCTTGTACTATTCCAGTACGCACTTTGGATTTCATGTGCGCTTTGACAAACAAAATTTTCCGCAAAGTCCATTTGGACAATGACCTGTTTCTGTGGAAGATTTGACTTGAGCTCAGACAAAGCATGGAACTGTTGTTTTACCCTGTCTACATGCGACTGGAATGCAGCGTATTCTTTTGTCATCATTTCTCTGAAGTTGTCTCTGCTTTTCTTTTCCTTCTCTATTCTCATTTTTTTTACTCCATTGACATCTACTTTCTTCCAGATTTCGTATTCAAGCTCAGTTTTTTCATCAAGCTGTGATATCATTTCTGTCATTTCTTCAGCATTGACCTTCTTGCTAGTTGATTCTGGATTCATGGACACATCAACACCCAGTGAATGAAGACACTTCAGTTTGAACGCCATGTTTTGGTGTATAGTGCAAAGACACGTACTTCTAGAAAGAAATGATGTTAGCTTTACATGGGGTGGTCTGAGTTTTGCAAACTTGGAGAAAGAGATCATGGTATCTGGATGGTCAGAACGAAACCTTGCATAGATATTGCTCAAGTAATCTGTGAGAATGCGATTTTGTGATTTCTGATGATTCTCAGTGGTTGTGGCATCATTCTTTCCTGGCATACATCGACTGATATCATCTCGCTGAAAATAGGAGACGACCTTCTCTTCGATTAGTTTTCTTATTGATGCATTGCGCGAACGTCGCTCTCCAGTCTTGAGTAATGTGCAATGTCTATAGACATTGCACATTACTCAAGACTGGAGAGCGACGTTCGCGCAATGCATCAATAAGAAAACTAATCGAAGAGAAGGTCGTCTCCTATTTTCAGCGAGATGATATCAGTCGATGTATGCCAGGAAAGAATGATGCCACAACCACTGAGAATCATCAGAAATACATAACAATGCTACGTTGGCCCAACGTAGTATGCTACGTTGGCCCAACGTAGTCTATAGTCGGCACCGTCGAGGTTGGCAAAACAACGTTGAGCCAACGTTGGCCTAAGGTAAATATGCAACCAAATTTTTGCAGTCGGAGAGCTGACGTTAAGACAACGTTACGCCAACGTTTTCTGTTGACTTTTGGCAAACTGGTCGGCAAATGTACGTTGAAACAACGTTGGGTGATAGTTTGACGAACAATCATAATTCTTTGGTCGAAAAACAAACGTTGGGCCAACGTTTCGCCTACTGCGACATTTTGTTGATGAGTGGCGTTGGATATTCGTTGGCTAGTTGACGTCGTACTAACGTTTGGCAAACAACCACATGTCGACGGTGGGCAGGCTAACGTTTAACCAACGTTTCGCCTACTACGACACTGTGTCAATGACTTGCGTTGGATATTGGTTGGCTCGTTAACGTCAGACCAACGTTTAATACATAACCACATTTCGACGGTAGGATAGTCAACGTTCGGCCAACGTTTCGCCGACTACAACGTTCTGTTAATGAGCGACGTTGGATATTGGTTGGCTAGCTGACGTCAAGCCAACCTTTAACAAACAACCACATTTCGACGTCGGGCAAGCCAACGTTAGGCCAACGTTTCGCCGACTACAACATTCTGTAAATGAGCGACGTTGGATATTGGTTGGCTAGCTGACGTCAAACCAACCTTTAACAAACAACCACATTTCGACGTCGGGCAAGCCAACGTTGGGCCAACGTTTCGCCTACTACAACATTCGGTCAATGAGCGACGTTGGAAATTGGTTGGCTAGCTGGCGTCAAACCAACCTTTAACAAACAACCATATTTCGACGGTAGGATAGTCAACGTTGGGCCAACGTTTCGCCGACAACAACATTCTGTAAATGAGCGACGTTGGATTTTGGTTGGCTAGCTGACGTCAAACCAACGTTTGACAAACAACCACATTTCAACAGAAGGCAAGCCAACGTTAGGCCAACGTTTGGCCTACGAAAATATTCGGTCAATGAGCGACGTTGGAAATTGGTTGGCTAGCTGACGTCAAACCAACCTTTAACAAACAACCACATTTCGACGGTAGGCAAGCCAACGTTAGGCCAACGTTTCGCCTGCATAAACATTCTGTAAATGAGCGACGTTGGATATTGGTTGGCTAGCTGACGTCAAACCAA
Organism: Echinarachnius parma; assembly: GCA_037951105.1. Lineage (NCBI taxonomy): Eukaryota > Metazoa > Echinodermata > Echinoidea > Clypeasteroida > Echinarachniidae > Echinarachnius > Echinarachnius parma. The sequence goes on along the minus strand of JBAMJV010001000.1, from coordinate 37,000 downwards.
CGTTTGACAAACAACCACATTTCAACAGAAGGCAAGCCAACGTTAGGCCAACGTTTGGCCTACGAAAATATTCGGTCAATGAGCGACGTTGGAAATTGGTTGGCTAGCTGACGTCAAACCAACCTTTAACAAACAACCACATTTCGACGGTAGGCAAGCCAACGTTAGGCCAACGTTTCGCCTGCATAAACATTCTGTAAATGAGCGACGTTGGATAGTGGTTGGCTAGTTGACGTTAAACCAACCTTTAACAAACAACCACATTTCGACGGTGGGCAAGTCAACGTTAGGCCAACGTTTCGCCTACTACAACATTCTGTAAATGAGCGACGTTGGATATTGGTTGGCTAGCTGACGTCAAACCAACCTTTAACAAACAACCACATTTCGACGTCGGGCAAGCCAACGTTGGGCCATCGTTTCGCCTACTACAACATTCTGTTAATGAGCGACGTTGGATATTGGTTGGCTAGCTGACGTCAAACCAACCTTTAACAAACAACCACATTTTGACGGTGGGCCAGCCAACGTTAGGCCAACGTTTCGCCTACCTATTCGGTCAATGAGCGGCGTTGGATAGTGGTTGGCTAGTTGACGTCAAACCAACATTTGACAAACAACCACATTTCGACACTGTAGGCAAGCAAACGTTGGGCCACCGTTTCACCTACTACAACATTTAATCAATGAGTGGTGTTGGAAATTGGTTGGCTAATTGACGTCAGACTTCTTATTATACTTATTATTCATTATAACATTTTCTCTCAATTTTACACTTTTTAAATCGAAATTATTCAAATTTACACATTGCCGTGTAATCGCTGGAATCGGTCTTTCAAACTCCTAATTAAAGGCGTAGTTGAGTTTTGGTAGAGAGGGCGCTAGACTACTTATTTTTTTTGGTGAGATAATGAAAAACTGAGTGTAAAATTTGAAAGAGCATACTATCTAAATAATACAATCATCTTTGTTTGATCAAAATCGGTTCAGAAACGGCTGAAATATCCATAAACGTAACATTTTGTAATAAAGCTGGGGCCCCTGGTTTATTAGAGAATTTTGAACCAGCCGTTAAAAATTCAAAAAAATGCTTCCTCTTTTCAAAAAGTTACAAAAAAGGTATGTTGATAGTTGTTGGTTATTTCTCTATCTAATTCTATCTAATCACTATTTCAACAAAACATCACATGCACACTATTTTATTCAAAATGGTTGAAACCGATGAGTTTTTAGAAGGCGCCCTCTTACGTTTTAACGGCTCTTTTTGAATGATAACATGGTCTTTTACTACGTCATTTGGAATTTTGTGGCTTTCTAGTTATAACTATTAGTTTGCAATGTAATGATGTAGGTTTTGGTTACTAAAATTCAGTTTCACCCAAACTGTACTCTCCTTACCAGAAATCAACTATCCCTTTAAGTTCATAAATATACGCATAAGCTTTCGTGAATAGTCTCCCGAGTACATTCATTACGGGCACTACCCAGCAAACACAAAACTTTACAAAACGTTTTAATTAGGTCACGTATTCGTCTTTAATCAACGTTTACAAAACGTTTTTTTTTTATTAGGTCACTTAGGTCTTCTTCCTTAATCAACGTTTAAAAAACGTTCTTAGAACGTTTCCAGCGTCCGACAGGCTATATGCTGGTACTTGCAGTTGAAATCAAATACATGAAAGTTTTTTTTCTTCTTTTTTCTAACGTTTAAACAACAATTTAAAAACGTCCATTTGGACGCAACACTGCAACACAGCAACACAGCAACATTGTTCCCTACAATTAGTTCATGAAATTCGCATACATCCCACTCGGTGCTCGTGGTCAAGGCATATTTATCCTTTTTATCCGATTACATGTGGAGTTTCAAAATGATCTGTAGTGGAACCAGCGTTTTTCCTCATATTTTATACAAAAGATTTCCAAACCTACTGTATTATTTGCATTTGGGATTGTTTGCAGATGATTCTAGCCGGTTTCGCACTTTTTAGAGAGGATTTACACATATATTTAAATGTAATGAGGTCAAATATTGGGATATTGACGCGTTATAGGTGTAAAGAAAATATATTAGACCGAATTCATATTGTCTATATAGAAATCGTTACCGAGAAAATAGTTTTTTGGTATCAAGGTATTAAAGGATAGTTGCGTTGGGTTTTGGTATAGAGGGTGCTACATACAATATGTGTGTGATATAATCAAACACGGAGTACTGTATCAAATTTGAAAGATCATACAATTGCAATGACAGAATAAACTATAATTTGATCAAAATTGGTTCAGAAATGCCTGAGATATCCATTAACATAACATTTTAAAAATTGTAGGGAACACAAAATATAACTTTGAACCGGCCGCTAACAAATTAAAAAATTGCTTCTCCTTTTTAAAAAGGTACTATAGTAAAGATGTTTTTAAATAATCGTTGATTATCTCTCTATCTAATCACTATTTCAACAAATCATGACATGCACAACATTTTATTTGTAAATGTTAAGACCAATAGGTTTTTAAAGAGCGTCCTCTTGAGTTTTAATGTCTCTTTTTTTAATGGGAACATGCTTTTTACTCAGTAATGTGTTGTGTTATTCCTTTCGAACATGGTGAAGTAAGTTATAACTGTTAGTTTGTAATGTAATGATGCAGGTTTTAGTTACCAAAACTCGGGTTAACCAATGCTGAACTCTCTTTACCAGAAGTGGACTGTACTTCATTTGTAGTAATATAGATACGAATATGACGAACAAATGATTGAACCACTGCTATATATTTCACTGGGAAATTGATTAACAAAATGCAAGATAGCTAAATCAAGACAGGTATAGGGAAACAGTCCATTTCATACATTGGGGGAGTACTTTTAGATGAACCTCCATGCGACTTAAAATGTACAATGTCACGATACGGATTTCGTAAATTGTATAATATATTATATAATACTTAAAATATATTTTAATTATGTGCTACCAACAATGTATGAAAACCTTTTTGGAACATTTTGGATTGTTGTAATATTATCGATAATATAATGTACATTATATACTTGTATTGTTTATAGTTGTTCAAGGGCTAGTTTTGACTAACATACTATGCAATGTCTGTCCTTTTTAATAAATGAGGGGAAATTGTGAAATATTGTACCTTACATGTATATTATGATTTTGTTAAATTTGTAAATTGCTATCGGGGTTCATGATCGATTATAAACGATCATAATAGTGAACAGAAAAATTCCTATTTTTGCTATTATTTGAATTGAAAACAGTGTTATCATGTCTTTGTTTTCTATATAATTTGTTGTAATATTATCGATAATATAATGTACGGTATACACTTGTATTGCTTATATATATAGTTGTTGAAGGGCTAGTTTTGAATAATATACTATGCAATATGTCTATCCTTTTTGATAAATGACGGGAAATATTGTACATTATATGATGCTGTTGCATTGGTAAATTAATACAATTAAATTAAATGTTATTAACAAAATATTCGCGGTGCAAAGCCCCTCTGCACAGCCCCCTCTTTATTAACTTTGATACACCTATTAATTAGTGATTTATGATCGGTAAAGGTTCGTTCCGCAATCGATCCCAATGCGTCGTAAGTGGGCCGACAATGGGTGATTTCAAGTATGGTCTTTAAGGCCGGTGTTAGTGTTTATTACACACAAACGCCAGTTTGATAAACACTAACACCAGCCCTAAACACCATACTTGAAATCACCCATTGGGCCAACGCAGAATTGCTATCGGGGTTCATGATCGATTATAAACGATCATAATTTAGTGAACAGAAAAATTCCTATTTTTGCTATTATTTGTATTGAAAACAGTGTTATCATGTCCTTGTTTTTCTATATAATTTATAAAACTATAAATGACACCTGAATAATAGTCTTATGAATAATGATTCAAAGGCTGATTATTTTATAATCTACTCTCGGCAATTACTAACTACAACAAATGTACATAGTATGTATGAGGATATATATACTAAGTCAATTGCATTGTATATTGTTAAGACGATAGGATAGGATAGGATAGGATAGGATAGGGTATGATACGTTTAGGATTAGGTTTAATATATAGGACTCAGCGTTTGAATGACGGAAGGGTAGAATATGTAACACCATGCAAGCCTACTAATCTATTTTTTTTAAGTGTTCGTATTGTTGGTTGGCTCACGGTTGGCTCACGGTTGGCTCACGGTTGGCTCACGGTTGGCTCACGGTTGGCTCACGGTTGGCTCACGGTTGGTCCAAGGTTGGCTAACAGTTGGCCCAAGGTTGGGTAAACGTTGGCCCGATGTCATAATTAGCCAACTGAAAGGTTGGGCAAGGGTTGGGAAAACGTTGGCCCAACACTTGTACGACGTTGGCTTGTTGGGTTGGGCCAACGAGGGCCCAGCGGCAAGAATGACGTGGGCAAAACGTCACGTTTTAACGTTGGCCCGACATTGACTTATATAGTCGTATTAACGTTGGGGTTTAGTCGGCTCAATGTTGGCTTGACGTCAGAAATAGCAAAATAAATGGTTGGGCAAACGTTGGCTCAACGTTGGCAATTGACGTTGGCGTATGGGGGTTGGGCCAACGAGGGCCCAGCGGCAAGAATGACGTGGGCTAGACGTCACGTTTTGACGTTGGCCCAACATGACCGCCTACATTGGGCCAACGATGGGCCAACGTAGCATTGTTATCTGGGATAATGCCAGTGTTTCTGTGAATTGAAGCCAAGCATCTGTATTTCTTGACAATCTTCCCGGCAATGACTTTTCGCAATTCTCGCTGCTTGTTTTGGGTCGAAGCCTTGCTGTGTGACTGCTTAATTTGGTAAGCAAGTACATTCGAAAATTGAAGCTTTTTCCGAATCGATAGTGGTACAGCTTTGTTGTCCATGTTTGCCTGTCTAAGTTCTTCTTTTGTTTTGCTCCGCGGTGTCATATCTTCTGTGACTTTCTCAGATGATTTTTTCTTCTTCACAAGCCTCTCACATCGTTTCTGTACTGTTTTTAGCTTCCTGCGCAGCCGAACGTTCTGTGAAGATATTTCTTTTAGAGTTTTGTTTGCCTTTCTTAGTGCTCTTGATCGTTTTTTGTTTGTATTTCTCTGAGGAAAAGCAAACTGGACTACAAGCTTATCGGACTCATCAGCTGAACGAGACCTTCGTTTGTCAGTCAGGACAGCAGGACCGTCAGGCGTCGAGGAGACATTGATAGCCTTTCTCTTCTTTCTGTAAGCTTTACAATGTTCACGACTTTTTCTCCTCCTTTCCTTAAGGGCTGACTGGCTCAACTGTGTAGCAGGAACACGATAGTACGCCTGTCTTTTTCTTTCTTTTTCGAGGAATTTCGGATCCTTTTTCTTCTTTCTCTCTCTATAGGCCCTTTGGATCTCGGCCCTGGATTTCCCCATTATCTGAAAGGATATTAAATTGGAGATAGACAATATTTAAATTCATATTTATTAAAAATGGTATGTGTGTGTGTGTGTGTATATATATATGTGTGTGTGTGTATGTGTGTGTGTGTGTGTGTGCGTGCGTGTGTGTGTGTTTAGCATTGTTATTATGAAGAAAGATATATGGATAACTGTTAGGGGTCTGCGAAATTGGCAGGTATAGGCCTATCCAAAATGATCTAGCATACACAGTCATAATCAAATATTGCAGAATAAATATTATACATGTAGTCACAATTGTAATGTGGAACTTTAAATTGCAGATAATTAAACGTTATAGTGTATATATATCATGATATTATGTCATAGTATGATAAGAATGCACAAAAACAAACGCGACAGATACGTTACCACAATGGTCAGATACGTTACCAGTTTTACCAGTGAATAAGTGAGAGCGCACATGGTATAGATATACGTTACAGAGATATGTGCATCATCGTATCAAATAGTACATCTAATATCAAACCAATGTATGTGTGTAAACACACTTTATCTCTGATCAAGAACAGTACACAAGGTTTAACAATCAAAGTGATAAAATTCAATAATTTAATATGCTTACTCACCGTACGATTGCAGAAAGAGCATGCAGAATGGGGCAGAATGCAGGAAAATTGGGCCGTAGAAACACCGCGCCGTGATATTTCTGCTCCAGCATGTCGAAATTGTAAATCACGTGCACAAACTTAAGCGCGTTTCCTATTGTTACGCGCGAAGCTACGTGCGCATTCAAAGTGAGATAATCTTGCGTAACGTATCTGTCGTAACGTATCTGGTGGTCATTTTGTTCCATGTGAATTTTTAAGAGTAATATATGTTTTTTTACCACTATTCTCACATCAACTATTCATCAACCAGTCATTGAAACGTTTATATGTAAACACTAGTTTTAGTTATTCATTGATGCGCTTTTGATAATCGTATAAAATATGGGTAACGTATCTGTCGAAACAGAAACGTAACACATGCCATTATGGAAAAGATGCTTCTTTTCTTAAAATTCCCAAAGCAGTACAGCAGGAGTCGCTTTATGTTTTGTGATCATTAAATCACCATAATTCATTTCATATGAAAATGCATTTCAAACAAGTAATCCACTGTTTTACAACCATTTTTAGAGAAACGGTAACGTATCTGTTCCCATTTTGGCGACAGACCATCAGAGGGCTGGTATCGAAATGTGTTGATTTGACATTACAGGTGACTGTACTTGAATGTTAGAGTTTGGCATGGGCTAATGGAAATTATGGATGATATTGAGTTTATGCTTCTCTGTAATACATGGGGGCATAAAACATGGAGCACCACAGTAGTGGCGACATGGGGACATTAGAGGTCAGCCATCATTCAGAATTGTGCTTAGGGTGATACATTCTTTGACTTTCACAACAAGTCTCAACTAGTTTTAAGGCATAACACCGTAGGTATTATTTGACATACAGAAATATTCATTAGGAATATAAGAAGGAATATAAACACGCCCATATATGCTGGCGACATGATTTTCATAAATATAGCACTTTATCGGAGAATTCAGACGTTTGAACGAAAGAGCAGATGACTTTCTTGTTTGGATTCCCCTGATGAGTCTGTCCGGTATTTGTCTGAGTCAATTTCAGCAGTGTGCTGTATTGATTTGTATAATAGATTGAGTCTGGAGGTAGCCCGGCGATCTTCCAGGGGTTTCCATCCCAGTGTTGAAAGCATAGCCTATATGAGACGCTACTAGTTCTTCTCCAGTCCTTGTATACAAATCTGGCAGCTCTCCCGGGGGGGGGGGGGGGGTACTCACATATATTGGGTATACGGGGATGTGCCGCTGGGAAGGGTGACTTTTTCAAGAAAGATCCTTAGACATGGGTCCCCTTTTCATCAAAAAAATCCTTAGACATGGGTCCCTTTTTTCATATTTCCCCTTTTTTATACGGGATTTTGGGATTTGCCGATGTGAAATTGCCAAATTTTTCAAGCTCGCTACGCTCGCTAACTTAAAACCACAAAAATTGCGGGAAATACACCCAAAACATGCGCCGCAGGCGAACAAAAATCCTTAGACATGGGTCCATTTTTCGCAAAATTAAGGACCCTTAGATGTGGGTATGGGTTTGGAGGTCTCAGCCGCACACCCCCGTCCGACTATAATCTGAGTACCCCCCCCCCCCCCCCCGGGGCAGCTCTTCGTTGAACAGCTTCAAGTATGCGTACGTAGGCCTATACTTGAGGGTACCGCTCAATCTCTTGTGGGACCCCTTCGATCCCCTAACATACCCCACCACTTTGGGGGCTCTCTTAAAAGACTGAGGGCTCTGCCTATCTATTTGGAGGCCCTCTGATCATTCCCGAAGCTTAGGGGGCAGCGCCAATCGCTTTATGGACCCTCTCAAAAGACAGGGGGGTTCCCAGATAGCAATTTAACGTTTATGTAACGTTACCATATGGTTTACATTATATTATAATAACGTTTACTTGATAACGTTACATTATGGTTAGTTTGGTCATTGATTTAACGTTAATGTAACGTTTACATTTACGTTTAAAGGCAATGGTGAGTGTTGGTCAAACTTAACTTTAGTAACCAAAACCTGCACGATTACGGTACAAACTAATAGTTATAACTTCACCATGCTCGAAAAGTATACACAATTACAAACGACAAAGTAAAACCCCTGTTATCATTCAAAAAGAGCCGTTACAACTCGAAGTGTCAAATTAACTCTAGAGTTAGCCAGCGCGAAGCACTAGTGTTCTAGGTCCTATATAATACGGGACTGTAGCGCAGTGCGCGGTAATCGTTCAGAGTCGCGCTAACACACGGAGAGAAGTCCATGAGGCGCATATATCACTGATTGTTTGCGGAATGGAGGGAAAAATCATAATCTTAATCCACCCGATAGTTGGATCATATATCGGAGAGTGAATTGCTGGTAAGTACCGTATCATATGTATAGTTTTAAGCACAATTAGCGTGCACAAAAATATTTGGTTTCAGTTCTTTATTATGAAGACCTAGAACGCCGCGTTGCCTCGCACTAGCTAGCGTTCTCTAAAAAGTGATACCCGGGCGTCAACCACTTTTATATGATATTTTGAAAGCCAATTCCACAACAATTAGAGCATTTGAATGAGAATTATTATTATTTCCCATGTTTTTTTCGATGATCTTTCATATGGAATTGAAATCAGCCAAATCCGTTACAATTTATGTCGGGGGGGGGGGGGGGGCACTTTGGAAATTACCAACACTCACCATTGCCTTTAACATGATAACTAAATATGAACGTTATGCCAACGTTAACTGGATAACGTTACATTATGGTTAGTTTGCTCATTGTTTCTACGTTAATGTATAACGTTAACATTTACGTTAACATGATAACTAAATATCAACGTTATGCCAACATTAATTGGATAACGTTACATTATGGTTAGTTTGCTCATTGTTTTAACGTTATTGTAACGTTAACATTTACGCAATAACATGATAACTAAATATGAACATTATGCCAACGTGTACTAGATAACGTTACATTATGGTTAGTTTGCTCATTGTTTTTACGTTATTGTAACGTTGACCTTTACGGTAACATGATAACTAAATATGAACGTTATGCCAACATTAATTGGATAACGTTACATTATGGTTAGTTTGCTCATTGATTATACGTTATTGTAACGTTAACATTTACGCAATAACATGATAACTAAATATGAACATTATGCCAACGTTTACTTGATAACGTTACGTTATACGTTACACTAACCGTTAAATTTAACACCAGAGCTATTCAATACATAACATTATTATAACGTTTGTCTTTTATCCGTTAACTATTACACCAGAACCAATCAATATAATAACGTTACTACAATGTTTGTCTTTTAACCATTTAATCAAACACAAAAGCTATCCAATGCATTACATTACTACAACGTTGGTATTTTAACCATTCAATTAAACACCAAGGCTAACCAAAATATAACTTGACAACAACGTTGGTCTTTTAACCGTTAAATTAAACACCGGTGCTAATCAATATGTAACGTTATTACGATGTTTATATTTTAACCGTTAAATTAAACAGAAAGGCAAATCAGTATATAACGTCACTACAACGTTGGTCTTTTAACCATTAAATTAACCACAAAAGCTAATTACTTAATAACGTTACCACAACGTTTTTCTTTTAACCGTTAATTCAGGCACCAAAGCTAACCAAAATATAACGTTACTCCTACGTTTGTCAGTCTTAACCGTTAGATTAAGCACCAAAGGTAACGAAAATATAACGTCACCACAACGTTGGTATTTTAACCGTTAACTATGCACCAAAGCAAGTTTAAGGAACATATATGTAACGTTACTACAACGTTGTAACAGCAATGGTAACCAAAAATCAACCAAAACAACCATATTCTAACGTTAGAATAACGTCTACCTGTTATCTGGGTGTGGGAAATACAGAGACGCCAAGTTCAGAGACCAGCTATGAGTGAGATTCTTCAGGCCTCGGCGAGCGTGCGCGACAGAGCGGGGACAGAGCAAGGGAGCGAAGCGACCGAGCGGGGGGAGGGTGTGGAGAGGATACCCCGCGAGGGGGGAGTTTTCGTAATTTCATTCAAAATAATGCAATCTGGTGCATACTTTGGAAGGGCAGTAACGGTTCCACCGCCATTGTTGTGAGATGTATCGTGCAGACATTCGACATTCGAGATTCGAGATTCGAGATATATAATCATATAGATAAAAAGTGGGGGGACAAACGACACTATATGATTTACCCCCCCCCCCCCCCCCCCCCCCACTTTCAAAAGTGGGGGGGGGGGACTATGACGACCATGGTTCTCATATTATTAATAATTTCCAACATTGTAATAAATTATTCTTCGCGTAGACAAATTTGTTTTATTTCTTGATAAATGGAGAGATGTACAATCGATTTTGAAAGTTATGAAACTTGTTATGTATCATTCATATTACTATGTTGACATCACATAAATTATTTTTTATTAATCTTAATCGATTAGTAAGTAGTAAGTAGTAAGTAATAGATCATAATCGATTATCAACCAATCGATCATAATCATAGAAATTATAATCATTATAATTAATTATATCTCAATTTGGGTAATATTAAGTATCATATGTATGTAATTAGTAACAACCACAACATTTTATACAAATTAAATTGTACATAATACCTCAAATCATGCAGTTTGTAACAGTATATTGTAGATGTTAGTACTAAAAGTTAAATGCTAGGATTAAGAATTATATCATGTTTTAATAACTACAAATATATATTTATAGATATAAACATATCAATAACTATCGCTTAAACGGTATGGCAAGAATAATACCTTGGCAAGATATTATTCAAGTTTTTGGAGCGGTGATCGTGGCCAAGACCAATTGTCCATTGATTCAGAGGAAAGGGCAGTCTAGTCGTTTCAGGACTAAAGCTAGTTCAGACTGTGAACGTTTTATCGTGCGGATCCATCCCACTATCGCTACATGCCCACTAAACGCGCAATGCCCTCTGATCGCGCGACCCGGAAAAAACTTTGGTACACGAAAATTACGTACGTGGTACGTATCAAATATGTGTAATACGCGCGGGGCGGGAGGCGACAGCACTACCAACAGCGCTAAGGCAGTTAGCGCGACTAAAGTCTGACGCAGACAAAGTCGAAATCGGCTCAATCGGGAGCCAGTCGGAGGTCATTCGAGGCCGATTCAACATGTTGAATGTGCTCCGACTGACCGAAAACGCTTCTAGTCTGACTGAAAACCAGTTGGATCGGATCGAGTCGGCTCTGTGACAGCTGGGCTTTGGGGACCTTATGTTGTAACACATTGAATATCAATAGGAACCTGTATGCGCGGGAGGCTCAAAAGCGGTCTGTGTCAATCAAAATTATATAAACTTGTCTAAATGTAGAGTGGTTATTTTGCTATTGTTTCTATACCAACATGACCAATGTACTTCATTTTCGTCAAGTCAGTTTCTCACCCTGGATAGGTCCCAAAATGAATAAATTAATCAAATCAAATAAAAAGAAAATAAATGTTGAATTGCGTATAGTGTGAAAAGTTTAATCGATTACAGCACAATCGATCAACAAGCGTATTATTCTAAGATTTCATCGATTATAAAACAAAATTAATTGCTCCTCATGTCTTCCCATAGAGCTGTATAAACTATACAGCTCTATGCGTCTTCCTGATAGATGAATCAAGAAGACATGTGAACCATTTGATTCTGACTAAGGCAACAGTACTCGTCGCGCTCAGCAGAGAAGCTTGTGCTATTCTTTGATATATAAAATGGTCGATAATTGCGTATAACACGGAAATGTAATCGATTAAACAAACAATCGATTATATTCTAACTCGTGTTAAGAATGGCCAAATCAGGTAACCGTTTATTAAATGTTCGTTGTTTAGTAACTAAAACCATGTTGTGCTATTCATCAGACACGTCGATTTAATTTTTTTCTTCTTATATTTGATTGTACTGAAATTACGCATCTCTCCCAAAATTAGTCTATAAACTTTATTTTTAGTCTAAATTAATTGTATCAACTATATTTAAATTAGACAATTAACAATTATATAAGATCAATTTCATAATAAGTCGTTTGTGTGTTACTTATTGATAGCGGTGTCTGATCCTATTATGACAATTGCAGGGAGGCAAAGCTTGCTTCAACTCTCGATGCATTAGTGATTGTGAGGTGGTCCCTGCTCATAATTACAGTTCAAAGGTTGACTGGACCAGCTTGTAGCCTTGGATTAACACATAATCAAAAGAAATAAAAATAACAATAATTTGAATATTCCAACATAAAAGTATATCAATTATTTTAAGGCTCCTTGATAATAACAAAATTAACTGATTTTTATCAAACTTTATGCCTTTTCAAAATAAATGTTTCAACAATTTTCAAAGAAACTAACGGCTTTCCATAATGTCTAAGTCCAACTTAGAGTTAAATTCAAATAAGAATCTGTTTGAAACACACCCTGGTGGATAGATAAGTAGACACATGTTTGGATTCGGTAGATCGGTAGTGTGCCAATCTACATTTTCATCAAGTCGGTTTTGCATTGTGATTCCTAAAGGACAATGGAACCCAAGCAAAATGTTACTTTCATAGACTTGAAGAGATTAGGAGGAATAATCTCTGAAAGTTAGACCATAATCGGGAAAGAAACAAGAAAACTATGGCTCTTTGAAGATGTCCATTTATTCTTATGGGGAACTCAAATTGGCAACGCACTCTGATAAGTGTGTGGACTACTCCCCCTATGTTTTGTACACAAACTCATGATATGTTATGAATAAAAACATATGTCGAACTTAAACGAAGGGTAAACATACATTTTGAGAAAATTGAACAAAATTAGAATTTGTTGTACAAAATGTATGGCGAGTAGTCCACAACTTTGCCTGAGTGCGTTGCCAATTTGAGTCACTCGTAGAAATAAACGGCTCTTTTTCAAAGAGCCATAGTTTTCTTATTTCTTGACCGATTGTGCTAACACTTTCAGTGACTATTCATCCTTTTTAGTGTCTTATAGTGCATACAACACTTTGTCTGGATTTCTTTGTCCTTTAATGAACGGCTAAAAACCAAAGTCGCATATGATAAATACATACTACGTCAGTAAAAAAAAGTTCATAAAAAATAACTTTTGAAAGCGGTGTTCCATTACAAATTATCACCACCTTTGCAGGAGGGCGAAGCTTGCTTCAACGTTCAAAGCATTGGTGCATGGTTATAAGTGGTCACTGCGAAATGTATACAATGGAAAGATAAACTAGTGGCAAGATCGGTAGAGCGCGCGTTCTCCAATGAGTGGGAACCCGAGCTCGAATCCAGTGTATTGTCCGTACGGTTGCATATGTCCTTCAGCAAGACAGTTAATCCACTATTGCTGCTCTCTATCCAGGCGTATTTGGGACCCGGAAGGATAGGAACATGGTTCCTTAGCACTGTGTGCACCTAACAAGCGACTGGCTGGAATACTCACCAGGGAGTGGAAACTGTGCGCTGTGTGTGCAGGAACGATGGCAGTGTGTATCTGTTGACCGGGGTAATAATAAAAGCGCTTAAAGGTTTGATTGCAATTTGCGCTCTATAAGTACTTATTATTATTGTTGTTATTATAATTGTTTTGTTTTTGGTATTATTATTATTAGTATTATTATTATTATTATTATTATTATTATTATTATTATTATTATAATTATCATTAGTATTAGAATTAATTTTTTCCTACTTACCTGTTTCAAGTTTAACAAGTTTGGTCAAAAGCATAATGTGTTTCGTAGTTGTACAATATATTGCTACCGTATATATACATTTTGTATTGTTGGTAGTGTTCCCGGGTAGTGTTTATACTTTAACTATGGGTAGGCCTATTGTTATTTTTTCCCAGGCGTCAAAAATATTAGTTATCGTTTGAATTGCGCTTAGAAACATTATGTATTATTATTAGTATTATTATTATTATTGCGGCATTTTGGGGTCGTAATGTTATCCGTGGACCTAGATATCGTAATAATGGCAGGGAGATTTAGAACCATTCTGGATCGATTCAATATCAGTCCTCAAGTAATAATAATAATAATATGAACATTTATATAGCGTAGCTTCTATAAATATATTACTCTACTGCGCTTAAATAATGATTTCATTATTATTACCCATGATCATCAATTACATTTAAAACCCACACAATGATATTGCGTACTTTCTCAACTCACCGGGAGCATACTAGCCGAGCTGCCACTGATGATGGCGCTAAGGATGACAATGATGACCGAAAAGAGGTCAATGCGTTTGGTCCGAGCCCCCCCCCCCCCCCGGCTCCCTTTTGTTCTTATTGGTGCTTACTTATTAGTTGGTTGTTTTGATTTTGGAGAAATGAATAGCTAAATCCAAAGGCTTGCGGAGGTAAACAAAAAAACCTGGACCCCACCAAAAGCAGCTCGAGCTCACGCGCTCACAGGTTGGAGCTCGATCATGTGACAGGGATAAGTGTCCAGCTAGGGATAAATGTCCAGTGACGTCATTCGTACATTTTGTTTCTCCATTTGTATAGCCTTCGTACACATGGAGACACACACACAAACTCAAACACAAACATTCATACACACACACACACATACATACGGATAATCATACGAACTGTAATTCACTTATACTACACATTTAATTCACGACGGCACATTGACGCGGATGGCGTCACTTATACAACATTTATAACCGTTTTTGTGTGTTTATTAACTAAAATGAACTTGAATTTATCCAATATGCCACGAAACATTACTTTTATACGTGACACACACACACACGCACATACTTGTAGGAGTCTTCAAACGGGGATAAAATTTATAACACCTTCAAACGGGGATATCCCCGCTTTTTTCGGCTTTTTTGGCTTATCCCCGGTTTGCCGGTGTGTAAACATGGACATATGCCCAATGGGCATACACACACACACATTCACACACACTCACATACACACACAGTCCATTCATACACACCATCGGTTACATAGATGTAAAATGGGCAATTAAGGGATATCCTTCAAAAATCATAATAACATACAGTACAGCCCTTAAGACGATCCCTAAAGCACTATAGAGGCTGTTCGGAAAACGGGGATATCCCCGGTTTCCGACATATCCCCGTTTGCCGGTGTGTAAACCCGTGTGTATCCCCGTTTGCCGGTCCTTACAAGTGCACACACACACACACACACACACACACACACACACACACACACACACACACACACCGGTATCTTGGACTGACGATAACAAGTGAGTGTCAAGAGAAGGAATGAAGAGTGTGGCAAATGATGATGATGATGATGATTGTGATGATAATGGTGATTATGATGGTGATGATGATGATGGTGATGATGATGTTGATGATGATGATGGTGATAATGATGATGATGATCAAGAGGATAATGATGGTGATGATGATGATGTTGATGATGATGATGGTGATAATGATGTTGATGATTATGATGGTGATGATAATGGTGATTATGATGGTGATGATGATGATGATGGTGATGATGATGTTGATGATGATGATGGTGATAATGATGTTGATGATGATGAAGAGGATAATGATGTTGATGATGATGGAGAGGATAATGATGGTGATGATGATGGTGGTGATGATGATGGTGATGATGATGATAATGGTAATGATGATGATGATGATGATGATGATGGTGATCGATGATGATGATGATGATGAAGATGATGATGAGTAGAAGAAGGAAGATGATGGTGGTGATGATGATGATGATGGTGCTGCTGCTGGTTCTGATTGTGACTATGGTGGCGACGATGGTGATGATGTTGCTGTTGTTGATGATGATGATGAGAGTCAGTGTGTGCATATATCAGCAGAGTTACTATTGAACGTGGAGGAAATGTCGTCTTGTTAACCCTATCGATATACATATCATACAAAATTAATAACAAATCCTTTTTTTTGTGCTTGTCAGGTGAAAATAGGAATGATAACTATTCGGGCAAAAGACCCCAGCCCCCCTGAGCTGAGATGTTCCTACGCTCTTGTATTTGATTGGTCTTGTACTGCTTGTATCATTGTCTCTAATGTCATATGTTACTTCAAACAACAGGAACAACGTGCATCCGAACTATACATACAAAAGACATTCGACACGCTTAATCTGATCCCTCCATTTATTTTTTAAAGAACCCCCGGATAATTAAAATACTGACATGACGTAACATACTGAAACCAAAGGAATTACAAAATCGAGGAAAAGTTATTACATCTACACTTCTGCAATCTCAATAGAAGATGATGTTCTTCTTTTGCAGGTATCTTCAAATTCAGTAAGGCATCGTACACAATTAGGAATTAGGGTACAGTTAGGGTGCAAAACGCTGCTACAATAGTAGGATCCTTAGGGTAAATCTGCACCCCTAAATTGGGGTATTGACACCCTAAGTGTGCATTTGTGAACCCCATAGGGTGCAAAGTTGCAAACCCCACGTTTGGGTGCAAAATTGCACCCTTAAAGGTGCTGCTATTGTACCAGCGTGTTGCACCCTAAAGGGTGCACATTTGAACTTTTATTTCTAACGATGTTACGTACATCAAGTTGGTGAATATTTAAAATTCACATTGATACAGGATTAAAATGATTAAAAATGATTAAAAAGAAAATACACTCGCTTTATAGTCTAACTCTCAGACTTATTTCCTGCCTGTTCTAAATGTATCATGGATTATCTTTTATTGTAAACCTTTTACCAAGTTAAAAGAAAATCAACCTGTTACTTCTCAATTCTGATCCAATCACTTTGATTGTGCTTAACAAAAATTAATTTAATATTTGGTTTATGAAAATTAAGAACAAACACGAAATACAATAAGGGTCTGCAAATTCGAGACCAAAAAACGGGCGTATCGGCCGTTTATTACTTATAGCTCAAATAATCGATATGATATTATCGTATCGATACTATTATAATATCGACCGTTTATTACTTAGTCAATATAATATTATTCCACTTAAATATGTTTGAGTGACAATCTCGATACTTTTTTGTATATGTATGGATATTGTATTTTTCAATTTCTTACAGCGCATAGTTTGAGTGACAATCTCGATACTTTCTTGTATATGTATGGATATTGTATTTTTCAATTTCTTACAGCGCATAGAGACATATGTGATATGCACGGATTAAATATGACATTATTATTATATAATAATCTCAATTGGTAACTTTGACAGTATTTTTTAGATAATCTCTACAGCAACTTTGTTTTCCCGTGCTTATTTCCATTAACGCTTCTTTTTCTAATTTACTACCAGAATCCGGGATCCAAATAGACAGTCATTCCATATTCGCTGAACTGAGAAATAAACATCGTTGAGTAAAATGAAGTAAATTAAAGTATGGGACAAAAGCGCTATAAAATTTGGAAAATTGTTCCAATGTAATAATCATCAAATATCTCAGATAAATATGTAATAATATAAACTACCATTGATCAAAATAATGACTAAATTAGGACACAACTGAAACAAATTAATAGTATGATGACCAGTCACCTTAATATGTGTAAGTTTTATGCTTTGTTAATAATTCGCATACAGATACCATACAAAATTTAAATATAAAATAAATGCTCATATAAATGCTCAAAATTGTCAAATTGTCAAAAAGTCTTAAATATTGCGATTATTATACTTTGCCTTGGAAAAAAAAACATGATGTAGATCCACCTTGTAGGGTTATAAACGATATTCTTATATATTCTATATAACGATCTCCTTATTGTGTTTATAACTTTCGTGTAGTACTTCCAATCAGAGTCGAGATTCTGTAATTTAGGCTTAAATATAACATTGTATTCGCCTATTGATAATTTTGTCCGTAAACGTTAATATACAGGGTGGCCCAAATAAAACGGATCGTGACACTCCCCATTAAAGGGATACACAACTGTCGTCGTTTTGTTTCAAACATCTCATGGGAAGTATATCGTTCTGTTTTCTTTGTGCCACCCTGTATCATGTGTATGGGTAGAACGAGCTCCTTTCGAAGGTGGTAAAGTTTTGTTTTAATTAACCTAATCTGTACTGCACCACAACAAAGAAGAGTTGAATATTAGATAATCAAACGCATTATGTATAATGTACGACACATAGGTTAAATGAAACGTGTCAAAAAAGGATCAAAATTCGTAGGTCGATCGGTTCGTTTGGTCATAATGCTGGTCCTAGCTGATTGCAGGGGCCCGGTATGATCTGCAATATACAGAGAAATGGGGAATAAATAACGTTATGTATGTCGTATATATATACGAGACACAATTATGATTAACGTACTCTATATTATGCAACACAAAGAGGAATATTAAAGAAAAGAATGTTAACCCAAAAAGGATCCAGATTCGTTAAGCCCTCCGCACACAGAGCCGACTCGACCCGATCCGACTGGTTGTCAGGCAGGCTAGAGTCGGTTTTGCTCAGTTGGAGCCGATTCAACATGTTGAATCAGCCTCGAATGATTTCCGACTGGCTCTTGACCGGCAAAAAATGAGTCCTGAGGCAACGTATACTGAGCTGAACGAACTGAAAACCAGTCGGATCGGGTCGAGTGGGCTTTGTGTGCGGAGGGCGTTAGTCGATCGGTTCGTGCGGTCATCATGCTGGTCCTGGATACAGGGGCCTGGCCGGTATGATCTGCAATATACCATGTACACAGAGAAACGGGGAATAAATTACGTTATGTATTACCGCGTATATTATATACGACATGTGGAATTAACAATCTATAATATTATTACATACAACACAAAGCGGAATCGAAAGGAAATACTCATATTCTGAAGAAGCAAACAAACAAAATTTCAGACAGCTTATTTTCACAATTCAGATGATTTAAAAGAAACTGAAGAATGAGACGAAATGACAGTGTGTATCAGAGGTGAAACGGGGACTGTTCTTGGACGAGAGGGGGAGAGAGGGGGGGGGGGGGGGGGTGGAGATTGAGATGGAGAGTGGAGTGGGGGAGATAGAGGGGTGAGAGAGGGGAAGAGGGCAGAGGGCTCGGGGGAATTTGTAGAGAGAGGGAGGGGGAGATGATAAGGCCCCATATGGTACGAAGCCAGTGTCTTAATAGTGTGCATGCCAGGCCAAATGTACGGCAAAATCTGGCCTAAGATACAACTAGTTCTGTGTCAATTTGTTTGGCCACACTGAGCAAATTATACAGGGTGGCCCAGAAATAACGGAACGGGGCACTTCCCAAAATAACGTAACGAAATGACTGGTTTCATCGGATAGTGTGTTCTTTCAAATGAAAATTGATACCAAGAACATTAATTTTTGTCCTGTAGTTTTTGTTTTAGAGCGCTGTGAGTGACACCATGTCAGGGTTCATTTTTCTTCAATTTTGACTGACCTATTGGCTAAAGAATGACCCGAACGGCTCGTCATAGAATTATGGTGAACTTGATGCGGACACCTTTGTTAATGTGCATTCGACTGAATAGCCAAAGCTCCGCCTTGGTCGTCACAAAGTAGACAGTCTGGCAGTGGCGTAGCACAGTTCATGCAGATAGCGTGTAGAAATAAATGGGTAGTAACCCCCTTCGAAAAATATCCCCAACCCGAAATCTTAGCCCGTTTCCCTTTCACCACCTTGCACAAAATACTGTTAAACTCACGATTAAATTCTCACACACGATCTGTGGATCGATTCATTTAATAAAACCATGGTAATTATGCACCTCCTACATGTCACATCACCCTACTACGCCCGCTCAAAGGCGGAGCTTTGGCTATTCAGTCGATTGCACATTAACAAAGGTGTCCGCATCAAGTGCACCGTCCGTAATTCTATGACGAGCCGTTCGGGTCATTCTTTAGCCAATAGGTCAGTCAAAATTGAAGAAAAATTAACCCTGACATGGTGTCACTCACAGCGCTCTATAACAAAAACTACACAACCAAAATTAATGTTCTTGGTATCAATTTTCATTTGAAAAGACCCACTACCAGGTGGACCCAGTCATTTCGTTACTTTTTTTTAGGAAGTGCCCCGTTCCGTTATTTCTGGGCCACCCTGTATACGTGTGACATAGGCTTTAATAACTACCACATTACTAGTATCCATGGTATCGGGTCAAGTTTATGTTGGGATATACACTACTCACAAAAAGTAAGTCCCCCCTAGCATTTTTGCATATATCTTAAAAAGTATTTTACCGATTTTGATCTCGCAAACGGTAATGGATGCGCAATTTTCTTACACACAATGTGAATGATAAATGGTTGCCATAGGATTACGTTTTCATCATCAAAAAAATGTATTTTCTGATACAAAGTGCAACAAAAAAAGTTGCACTTTAAGTTTTATATGGCATATTGGGTACATTTTGTATACGAGTAAGCATATTCATTGAAGATGACCCGACACACACCTCTGTTATGTAATTCAGTACTACTGCTGCATTGTTCTTAGTGGAACCATTTTTCAAAAGCATGCATTTTTCTAAAATAATAGGCCTTTCAATATGAAATTGTTGGGGATTAGAGTGGCTGAAAGTTCAGAAACATGCGTGATTCTCTTGTTATTCGTGTAGAAGCTGACACAAATCACAAAAGTGCAAGATTCTTTTTCACACCTTTTGTCATAAAATGCATCATTTAACACCAACAATGCCATCAATTGGCAAACACATACCATTCATTTTTTTGCGTAAGAAAATTCCGTATCCATTACCGTTTGAATGATCAAAATCGGTAAAATACTTGTTGAGATATATGAAAAAATGCTAGGGGGGACTTACTTTTTGTGAGTAGTGTATACTTACATCCTCCAAAGAAACAAACTCAAATACACACAATACATGCTGAATAAATATTTATGTTATAGCCAGTCCGACTATCTTTCGAAAACCATTAAAAGATATAACAACTCACGTGCTAATAGCAAGAGACTCCTGCGTCCTCATGGTGTCCACAGTTGTGAGACCCAAGGCCAAGGTTGGGGCATTCAAGGATGTTACTTTCACTTCCGGTACACCGGACGTCATCCAAGACGATGTCGCCCGATCCTTGTCCGAAAGCGGCATTGGAGCTGGCAGTTCCTGCCTGACCAAGCCCGAGACTTCTGCAGACAACGCCAGCATCAGTATCGTCCCAGTAGTCATCGCAGACAGTTCCCCAGGCTCCGTTGTAATAGACCTCCACGCGACCTTCATTGCTGGAAGCACCATTTGCGAGTCGTGTTTGAACACCTGTGTCTTTATAATAATTGATTTAACAAATTATTTTATATAAATGAAATACAGGTATAGGATTAATCTCTATAGTGTGTTCCTATTTATCTTTCAAAATGGGTGTACTCTCGGGAAAATGTTCTTGAAACGCCGATCAATGTGGGGTCATAGGTGACATAAAATAGTTTTTAACCGAATAAAAAATAAAGTTAACAGGAACTGTGCGCTCGTAGCACACTTGGTGAGCACTTTAGCAAGAAACCCTTATAGGAGGTTGGGGAGTAGGGGTCCGCTATTAAGTCACCGCCGCGGGGTCCAGCGGGCAGAGCATCCGTTAGCTATTTTCGCATTTGGCTGTTTAGAAATGTTAAGATTATTAAGTGCACATTGCAAGCATCCTAGTCTAATGGAACCCTGAATGGAAGCAGTTAAAGGGATGCCTGTAGAGTGCGAAAATTACTTGGAGCTTCCTCGTTTCTCTTCTACCGTGTTGTTTAGCTTATGGTAAGAGAAGAATAAAATAGGGTTAGATTTTTTCAAATGCCCATTTAGTATGACGATATCAATCATGTCAATCATTAAGCTCAAGAGCGTTAATGAACGGTCATAAACCTCATAAGCGTCATACAGTAATTTGTTGTAAAGGCTGACGCATATTTTCGCTTTTTTAACCAGGAAGCAGTGTTCTTTTTCAATGAAACTTCCTAATTTGTGGTCTCATGGAAAGTAAGAATTTTTGCTTTATCAGCTGAATAATGTATAATGTTAAAAAGGAAGACAATGGTTCAATATAATCATACGTTTAAATGCATGATATCACAATTGATTTAAATTCCAAAGTTTTCAATAACACTACAAGAGATGCAAGATACATTTAAAACATGGTATAAATATGAAACAAAAACCCCCACGACGATTTTAAAATCTTAGGAAAATCACCTCCTCCTGAGCAGCGCACTCCTGCATCTTCACTGTGAGCACAGTTGTGCACTCCGAGACCGCGGTTGGGACAAGATGCAAGGTTGGATTCACTTCCGGTACACTGGACGTCGTCTAAGATGATGTCACCTGTGCCTTGTCCGAATCCGGCAGACGATACAGCAGTTCCCGTGTTACCAAGACCAAGACTGCTGCAGACAACGCCAGCATCAGTATCATCCCATAGATCATCGCAGACAGTTCCCCAGGCGCCGTTGTAATATACCTCAACGCGACCTTCATTGCTGTTAGCACCATCCACAAGACGAACCTCAAGATCCGTGCCTTTGAAATGATTAAAGGGTACCACCAGCCAAAAATAGTATCCTTATAAACGAAAGGTACCATCTTTAGTATTCCATTCCATCAACAAGTTCACAGAAATATGTGTCCAGAAAGAAAATATATAATTGGAAAACGCATCACCATTCTAAAGCATGCGTTAAGGGGTCTGTATGTACGAGACTAAGTGTGTGCGGAGCGAACGAATTGCCCGGGATTCTATTCTCTCCGAACGTACGCGTGAATAGCATTGGCGCACTCACAAATGTTTGGCCCGTATGGAACCAGGAAATAGTGGTTCCGTAAGTGGGGGAAATTAATTGCTTTGTTTATTAATTACACAACCCTTTGCAAAATGTTGGGTATCTATTTGATATCACAAAACGGTACCAAAACATATAATTATGTGTTGGTCTTTGCCTGGTGGTCCCCTTTAAGTTACAACAATTTTTCTCACACCCTTCAAGTTAAAGTGTTATCTTTGGGAGGTCATCATGTTGATATAATTGTTGTATAATAAAAAGGCATTCGAATGTCAAAAAGTTCTTGATTCATTTTGAAATCGTGTACACTTTTGTTTTTAATTAAGTTGGGCGTGATTCCTGATTTGTGGTGTTATGGAAAGTAAGAATGTTTGCTTGATCAGCTGAATAATGTATAATGTTAAAAAAGAATACAATGGTTCAATATAATCATACGTTTACATGCATGATATCACAATTGATTTAAATTCCGAAGTTTTCAATAACACTATAAGAGATGCAAGAACATTCAAAACATGGTATTAAAATGAAACAAAACCCCCAAAACAATTTTACAATCTTTGGAAAATCACCTCCTCCTGAGCAACGCACTCCTGCGTCTTCACTGTGTGCACAGTTGTGCACTCCAAGACCATTGTTAGGACAAGATGCGAGGTTGGATTCATTGCCGGTACACTGAACGTCGTCTAGGATGATGCCTTGATTTAAATTCTGAAGTTTTCAATAAAACTATACAAGAGATGCAAGATATATTCAAAACATGGTATTAATATGAAACAAAACCCCCAAAAGATGTTAAAATTCCTTGGAAATCACCTCCTCCTGAGCAAAGCACTCCTGCGTCTTCACTGTGACCACAGTTGTGCACTCCGAGACCGCGGTTGGGACAAGATGCAAGGTTGGATTCACTTCCAGTACACTGGACGTCGTCTAGGATGATGTCACCTGTGCCTTGTCCGAATCCGGCATACCATATAGCAGTTCCCGTGTTACCAAGACCAAGACTGGTGCAGACAACGCCAGCATCAGTATCATCCCACAAATCATCGCAGACAGTTCCCCAGGCTCCGTTGTAATATACCTCAACCCGACCTTCTTCGCTGCCAGCACCATCCACAAGACGAATCTCAAGATCCGTGTCTTTGAAATAATTAATTTAAAACATATTTTCTTACACCTTTCAAGTTAAAGTGTTTTATTGGAAGGTCATCATGTTGCTATTATTGTTGTATAATGAAAAAGCATTCGAATATCAAAAAATTCTTGATTCATTTTGAAATGGTGTAAACTTTAAAAAAAAAAATTAAGTTGGGCGTGATTCCTAATTTGTGGTCTCATGGAAAGTGAGAATGCTTGCCTCATCAGCTGAATAATGTATAATGTTAAAAAAAAATACAATGGTTCAATATAATCATACGTTTACATGCATGATATCACAATCGATTGAAATTCCGAATTTTTCAATAACACTACAAGACATAGGCGTTGATTTCTTCTCGCCATTTGGGGGCGGGGGGGGGGGGGGGGGGGGATGATACGTCATTTGGAACATCTTCGGCGAGGGAGCAAAGCGACAAACCCAGCAGCGTGGCCGGAATTTTATGGCCAGAGAGAGGGAGGGGGGGGGGGGGGGGGGGAGAGGGGATATGGGGGCCCATGCTTTTGGATTGAACTGTTTAGAAATTTAACGATTACACAATGCAAATTGCAAGCACCTTGATGGAACCCTGTATGGAATCACAATGGGGGTCCAGGGGGCGGAGTTCCTGGAAGCTTTTGAACTTCTGATATACAGAACTAAAGATGTTGTCCAGAAAAAAAGAAAACAAATCGTAGTAAGCTATTCAATGGTTAGTTACATAGTTATTTAAATTTGAGTGGGCATAGCGAGAGTTCCTGAATAAAGATTTTATACCTGTACAGGGGACAGGGTCCAATTACTATAATGGGGGTCCAGGGGGCGCAGCCCCCGGAAGATGTTGGTTTCTGCTATACAGCAATTAAAGGGGTAGTACAGTTTTGGTAAAGCTGAGCTTTAATAACCAAACCTGCACAATGACATTACAAACTATTAACTCCATCATGCCCGAAAGGTATAGAAAATTACAAACGACTAAGTTAAAATCCTGTTATCATTTTTAAAAAGAGCCACTCGAACACAAGATGGCGCTTTCTAAAAAAAGCCTTGGTGTCAACCATTTTTCATACAAAAGTATGCATGTAATGTTTTATTGAAATAATGATTAAATAGAGAGATCATCAACAACTATTTAAAAAACGCTTTTGAAAATTTTTGAAAAAGTGCAAGCATTTTTTTTTTTTTTTGAAAAAATCATCTAATTATTTGGGCCCCAAATAATTATAAGATCAGATATATTTATTGATATTTCAGCCGTTTCTGGGTCGATTTTGACCAAATAAAGTTTATTCTGCCATTAAAATAGCATGTTCTCTCAAATTCGACACTCAGTCTTTCATTACCTCACAAAAAAATTGTGATGTGCAGCGCCCTCTCTACTAAAACTGAACTACCCCTTTAATAAGCAACGTTCCTCCCTTAACTCTTAACGTGCCAGTGATTTTAATGTTCTATATGGGCATTTGTAACTCGCAAAAATGCGAGCTTAGCACGTTAGGAGTTAAATATATATATATATATATTATAAGTAAAAGTTCTGCTCGGAGTCGAAATGTATAGAAAACAACGGAATTCAATAAGATACTCCGTAGAATAAATGTTAAGGTGATATATTGTAAGGTGGTATATACCTTCCGGTAGCGGTGCGGGTGCTAGCGAACACTTGGCCCCTGCGTCCTCTCCATGCACGCAGTTGTGGACGCGAAGACCTCTGTTGGCGCACTCAAATATGCTGGTTTCACTTCCGGTACAATCGACGTCATCAAGGTAAATATCCCCGTTGCCTTCACCAAAATTAGCCAATCCCGATGCCTCCACGGCTTCTCCGAGGCCAAGATAGCGGCAGACCACGTTGGCGTCCGTGAGGTCCCAGAAGTCATCGCAGACTGTTCCCAGGCTCCGTGGCAGAACACCTCCACTCTTCCTTCACTGGGGGTGGCTCCATTAACGAGACGAACATCTTCAAAGAGAGAATTATATGATGCCCTTTATACACACATAGTATATATTTAATACCGGTACCAGTGGTGTAATTTTTCCATTTTTACCAGGTATAGCGTAATGGCAGGTTTGCCAACATTGAGCAAGCGGTAAGTTTGGGACTTTGCGAGGGAGCGAAGCGGCCAAGCCTGAATAAGTGAAGTGATTGAGGGGGGGGGGGGGATGTCCCACTCCCAGTACGCCAGTGACCGGTACATATTTTTAAAAGTACTTGTGAAGTAGTGGGAGACGAGACGGACCTCCTACATAATGTGATCGTGTCGATAAATTCAGTCTCTCACGATGAGGCTTTTGCTGTTTCACGGGATGATCTCTCGCATATATGATTGTAATAAACAAGTTGGACCGTGTAAGAGGTCTCGGTCCCACGCACTAAATCTGTTTCAACATGTTCAAGGGCCAAGATTGAATTTTTACAGTTTTGAACTTATTAACAATTTTGGACGCGCATGAGACAAGGGGGGTGGGGGGGGTGTTTCAAAAAAATTCTAAGCTTAACTTAATCCTCAGTTAGACTAAACCATTATGGAAAGTTTCTTTGTAAAAATGTTGAAAAAGTTATATGAAAAGTCATAAAAACAGTAATATTTGTCATCATCAAGGAGCCTTGAAGTTATTAAAGCCAAATGCTCGTTTCGGAAAAATTATCGGAAATAACTTGGCAAATAATTGGCAAAATTAATTGATTAGTATTGTTGAAATAGCATGTGTGTGGAAAAATACGAACCTTAGTATCGTTAAATGCAGAAATATCAGTTAAAACGTTTATGAAAGCCGCTGACATTGAGCCTAAATTCACAGTCAATTTGGCCCGTCTACGCTGGCTACATCTATACGCTCGTTAGTGCGATACGTTCTGCGAAACCCGTGTGCCGCATTTGCCATAGGATTAGCATGCAGCGCACGAGCCGGGTGCATATCAACATACATCCGTCGGCGATATCAATTTACAGTAAATAAGTTTTATAATTTACCAAATAATTATATCAATTAGTAGGCGGTTTCCAGGCCAAATTTGTATCATCCCGTATTCGTAAAAACATATTCTTTCACATGATTTGTAATAAGAGCCAGGCGCGCCGATTCCATCCGAAAACACAATGTATTGGAGGGGGGGGGGGGGGGGGGGGCGGGGGGGGGGGGGTAGTAAGAGCGTACATTTCATTTTTTTTGTGGGGCGTTTCCCACTACTGGCATTTGCCTTTAATAAAGATTTTTGCTGGAAGTCTCAAATACTTCGTTGGTTATTTTGGTTATTTTGTTCAAACTAATGTCCCCCTAGTTTTGTTCTTCCATTTATTGGGGGCACGGGCAACTATTTCATGTTGGGGAGATAACTGAAGAGAATTAACGTAAACAACTTCATGACGATAATAATCACTAAATTCCTTTTTAGTGAGATATGTCTGAATCCTACCACATTTAACAATTTGAAATTACTAGTACGACCATGTGATGAATCGAGTTCTTTGGCATGTTTGATGTTTGGGCGTTAGGGCTTGGTCTATCTGGAGATGGACTATTGCCTTCTTTGCAACTTATTTCGGTGCCTTTGCCACAAATGTATGGCTACATCTCACATGGGGAGGGTTTCACAAACATGACAAAAGTATAGTTAAACTTAACTCTGCATTCGACCTAACAATTATGGAAAGTCATTTGTAGCCCTGGAAAACAACATAAAAATTATTTTAAAGCAAAATGGTACAAGTATTTAAAAACTCCAACAAAACATTATTAATATCTTCAAGGCTCTTTGATAATAACAATTATTACTGATATCAATCAAAATGTATGTCTTTTAAAGAATTGTTCCAACAATTTGTACAAATAAACTAACAGCTTTCCATGATATTTAGGTCCAACGAGTTAAGTTCAACTTTGAATCTTTGTGAAACACCCCAATAAAATCGGGTTCGTTATTCCGAAGGTCCGTTATTCCGAGGGTTCGTTATTCCGAAGGTTCGCTATTCCTAAAATGAAATCGGGTTCGTTAATCCGAAAATGAATTTGTGTTTGTTATAATGCTATAATTTCATATAAAGAGATCAAATAAACTTAAATGTTTGATTGGTCTGGCCAATGGAGGGAAAGGGGGAGGGTATGCTTAATGCAGGCTGTAAATTAAAAAACAAAACACAAGTTTTAGTATTATAACAAACCCGATTTAATTTTCGGATTAACGAACCCTATTTTATTTTCGGACTAATGAACCTTCGGAATAACGAACCTTCGGAATAACGAACCTTTGGAATAAAGAACCCGATTTTTTTTCTCGGATAAACGAACCTTCGGAATAACGAACCCGATTTCGTTTTACGAATAGCGAACCTTCGGAATAACGAACCCTCGGAATAACGAACCTTCGGAATAACGAACCTTTGGAATAAACAACCCTCGCAATAACGAACCTTCGGAATAAATGAACCTTCGGAATAACGGACTGTAACCTATTCTACAACCTCGGGTATTTATATATTACCCTTCAAAACGCAATAACATAACACGAATATACCCATACAATTTTGTTGAAACAAATGGCAATTTACGATGTTAAATTGCTTACATTTTCAAGCTAGCTCCGCTCGCAGTCGCATATATAATATTTCACAACCTCGGGTGTTTATATATTATCCTTAATAACGTCATATCATAAGTCATAAACGAATATACCTCTACAATAATATTGGAACAAATGGCAATTTTCCGATGTGAAATTGCTAAAATTGTTAAGCTCGCTCCGCTCGCATTCGTATATATATAATATTCTACAACCTCAGGTGTTTATATATTACCCTTCAAAACGCAATAACATAACACGAATATACCCAGACAATAATATTGAAACAAATGGCAATTTCCGATGTTAAATTGCTAAAATTTTCAAGCTCGCTCCGATCACTCGCATCATTCTTATTAATGCAAATTACCTTAAAATAATTAAAGACTATTCACTGTTTTTCTATCATTTGAAAACTTGAGAATTTCACCTCCGATATGCACCAGATAGCTCCATTTATTGTAAAAATTGCCAAAGCTCCCTGGTGTGGGAGGGAGGACACCCCCTCCCACACCCACCCCCTCGGTCGCTTCGCTCCCTCGCGTCGTGGGGTCATCCATAATTTTTGTTTTGGGCGCCCTGGAAAATCTTGTGCCCGCCACTGCTCCCGCTTACCATCTTACAGGATTCTCAACCAATGGGTCTTGGTCTCGGTCTCGAAAATTTTGAAGGTACTTGGTATCGGCTTCGAAAATTTTCTACGACTACACCCCCCCCCCCCCACCCCGCTGAAAGAATTTTTTCTGACGAAATATAACCCCCCCCCCCCCCCCCTTGAAAAAATCCTGGGTACGCCACTGTTTGGGAGTATCTTCTAAAACGAATTATGATCCTCCGGCATACAACCTTTGCATCCATACAGTCTTCCATTCATCACATCATATAAAGTCAGTCATATTATTTTAAAGCTCCCTTTTCAGTATTTCCAATAACCGTTTTTCTTTTCACTCTATATATTCCATTCCATATAAAATAATAAAGTAATTTTTCATTTTTGTTTGAATTGATATAATAAAAAAGTTGGAACAGGCATAATAAATTAAATTTAGTGTCTTTAAAAATAATGGCTTTCCCAGAATATTTAAATTTCGACATTTCCAGCTTTTTAGCTGGCACTCTTATTTTGGTTCTACCTTTTCTTTCCATAGTTTGTTGTAAGCATTATTCATATTCTTACTAAAATAAACCCCTCATGTTTTAATAAAGGTACTTGACCAATCAATATCATTAAATTGATTTTCATCAAATCTACCAAAAGAAAATTCTTTTGATTAGTTTAATGTTGGGCCAGCAACTTTACTAAAAGCATACATTTTCTCCATTGTCTCATATATATAGTGTCATCAGCAAATTGACTAATTTTTACTTCAAGAATTGTATTATTTTTATTAACTAAATCAATACCTTATATATATAATTGAAGAGCTCAGTTCCAAAAGGCGCTAAATCCACTTTCCATAACAATGGAGTTAACGATATACATGTATCTACATGTATAAGCTACGTAGCTATACACATTTAACGACAAATTACTCACTCAAAATCAAAATATGTAAAGTTCAATTTTCATATTCCCATAGGCACGTGTACAAAGTTGGGCAAAGAAACCTGTTTTCCTCGAAAGTTGAAAAAGTGGATATAGCGCCTTTTGGAAGAAAGCTCTTCATATGTGTACTTCGTTTAAAATCAACTGCTAACATTTCAATTACAACTAAAAACAATAAAGCAGAATGGGCATCCTTGTCGGAGTCCTCTCTTTAAGGGAAAGTACAACGACTGCCAATTATTATGCAATATACAACTTTAAGCGTTAGCATAATATACTGCCCCCCCATGACAAAACGGCATAACATACAATTTTTTCAAAATGCATTTTTTTGGCTTTTGGTACTCAATACATCCTATTACACATGTAAAACCATTTTTTAAATTTTGAAAGTGTCACTTTCCATGATTAATCAGCATGTCTAAATGGCATAACAGCATGTTTGTCTTAAAAAACCCATGACAAAAGAGCATAACATCACAAAGCACCCGTGCACTGAAGCAGGATATCGGATAATACAATATAAATAATTGACAAAAGGGGCTAACAAAATAGCACAATGCTAAACGAGGTTATTCTCAAATATAAAATCACATATGGTGATTTTTTGTTGTTGAAATTGAAAATGAATAATACGGGTTTTTATTGATTTTGTAAATTTCATATACAATTTTTAAATTTGTTTAAACATCGTTCAAAATTGACGTAGTTTCAGGCAAATACCTACATTCATGTTATTTAAAGACTCTAATTCAACATGTACATAATATTGAATATAAAACTCATTGAATTAACAGTATATTGCATTAATTCGTTTTTATAAAAGTTTGTCCATTCATTGTCAAAGCAGTAAAACCACGACAAAACAGCATAACAGACACTTTTTAGCGTAAAATGCGAGATTTTTCTAAAAAATCATTGAGATTTTTCCAAAAAATAATTGAATCTTGTAAGACATGTCAAATATCTATTCAGACAAGTTGAAACGTAATTTACGCAGTCACAAGGTCTCTAAAGGCTTTCAAAAAAACACGTTTTGCCTTATATCTCATAAACTTCAACATGTCTGTTATGCTGTTTTGTCATGGGGGGCAGTATAGTTTATATGTATCCTATACATTGTTTCCCAAACTTTATAATGAAAATCTCTATTAACTTTATCAAAGTCGTTTTTAAGTCCAAAAATAAAAATGCTACTGATTAATTTGTTCCTGCGAATAATTTATAACATTGGCTATTAAACGTATATTTTTACTAATATAACGACCTTTTAAATATATATAAGTATTTTGAATTTCCAGTTATATTAATATATTTGTTTTGGCCCTATAGTGACTCGCATCAATCTATTTTTTTGGTACGTTCCTTGCCTTTTCAACCAAAAAGCTTATAGACATATATTTTGTATTCATTTTAAAAAGGTCCCAACAATCTCTAGGATTTAATTGTTTTGTAATGCCTTTATCAAACTAATAACATTTATCTTATAATCCTGGTCTTGTATCAAAGAGTTATTCAAACTTCCACAAACCTTTACCTTTTTTTTGCATGCTTAAATTCCATTTTCAACATTATTGGACATTGGTCAGAAATAAAGTTACCCAATAGTTTAGCCTCAATTATACAATTATTCATCCAACTAGATATTTAAAAAAGTCTAGTTTTAATTAGACCACGACAATCGTTTGTATGTGTAATTTCTTTCAAATTGTAACCCCGATGTTTATAATATTGCTGGATGACGCATGCGCCGGTGTGGTCGCGGATTTTATCCGGCCGCGGCATTAGTCCGGCCTGTGCAATTTGGGGGGATATATTTGTATTATTGTTGGTTGCTAACTTTAAATAATGTTCATAGGTTTAGCCACCAAATCTAACCATAGCCACTAAATCTAACCAAAGTCACTAAATCTAACCATAGCCACTAAATCTACCCAATAGCCACTAAATCTAACCATAGCCACCAAATCTAACATTTAATAGCTACCATATTTAGGCTAAGGGCTAGGGTTATTCTTGTTCGCAGCCATATTTTTGAAAATTGAAGTATGCAACCAAAAATGATATATCGGCACCTCGGACAATATCCGCTAGCGAATCTTATCTACCCGGACTAATCCCGCGGCCGGTCTATTTCCGCTCCTACACCGAGTCGGGCTTCGAACCAACGACCTTTCTAGTTAAAGCCCAATACCAGTTTTGGGAAAGTAGCCGAAAACATCTATATTGGTCAATATTGTTGAATAAGTATCTAAATAGGGCTTGTGTGGTAAAATCCGAACCTAAGCATCGTTAACTACAGAAATATCGGAAGAAATCCAATACCCGCCCGTGAAATTTATAAATCCACCGCCCGTTCGCACCTGTCCGCGCCGCTAGCGCTGGGCTGGAGATATCGACAAGCCGGGGACAAGCCCGTATAGCGAAGTCCTCGTGTAACGCACGAGGTTATTTGCACGTTGCGTATGGCGATTCCGCGTTGGCGATATCAATGTACAGTAGATCAATTTTATAATTATGCAAATATATCAATTATTCGGCGGTTTCTTGGCCAGATTGTTATAATCCCATATCAGTAAAACTATATTCTTTCACATGGTAGGTAATAAGAGCGTACATTTCATTTTGGGGGGTGGGGCGTTTCCCACTACTGTCATTCACCTTTAAAGACGAAGCCCCGAACTAATAAACCACGGCATTCATTCTCGTACATTTAGGAATAGAAGAACTATAATGAAAAAGGTTGAACAAAATTATGTGAGCGGAGAAATCCTCTGATCACGTTTGACTGATTGGCCTACGAGAACCTGAACGGCCTTCTATTAATTATATGGAGATTACACACTCTGATGTGGAAACAGCTAACCCGTTCAGGAATTGTCCCGAAACTACTCGGGCTGGGGTCTATGGAGAATGCATGTTATAGCAAAATCAAGCAGTACTGAATGGGTTAATATAATTGATAAGAGGTTGAATGAAAAATACAAATATTCCAGGGGGAAAAAACACCTGACCCTCACATATATTCATTCAAACCCCTAACATTATTATTTGGAAAAGAAATCAGCTAATTTATGGTAAAACAGCCATATTTCCGGGCAACATCGTCATATCCATTTTTGGGGGCAAAAACGCACAATGTTCTGGCAAAACTCGGGCATTAACGGGCAAGTTCAGCTAATTTTGCAACATTGAAGACAGGCAAAATGTTATTTGGACAAACTACCTCAAGATCAAGCCTGGAAAAATGTTGCTTGGCCTCAGCGCTCATGCTTCCTATAGGACACTACAGGCAAGGGGGTTCATCAAACAGCAGATGCTGCTCCGACCTAGCTAACAAACTATTGACTTCAAATTATGTCATACGAAACAAAAACAAACAAACAAACAAACAACTTACCCTGTGCGTTGGCAGCCGCCGATAGCAGGCAGATGAGAGCTAACCCCAAGCCGAACATCATTCTTCAACCTCTGTTTCTGGTTGCTGAAATCCCCAGTCGATGATTGCTAATTCTCTTCCAGTCTTCCAGTTTCACCTCCCGAGCTGTCACCGGGCAGAAGATCTCGGCGACTTATGATTTCTGCCTCAGGATCGCGCAAACTTTATAAATGCTTCGTCTGAATTTGGGAAGCTTGTAGCTCCCGATACCAGCAGAAAAAAAGTTGGCCCTCTTGAAAATGAAGTGTGTTGGTTTTCTTGCTTTGTTTTTTAGAAACTCACATCCGTCCGCCCTTCCCATTTGATATCCAATACATGGGCATATGGGCTCATTACTTCGTGAAGGGGGGGGGGGGGGGGGGGGTGTGGAGGGGGTGAGACTTTTGCCCTCGAATCATTGTTATTGTCTACCCAATTTGGTTACCTCAAAATGCAGTACTATTTCACCCAATATTATATATTTTCGGCCCAACAAAAAGAAATTTATTATATATTTTCGATCAAAATTTGTGCGGTTTTACTAGAATAAATATACAATAAGTTTGCCTAAACATTATAATGCTGCTGCTACTACTACTACTACTGCTACTACTACTACTACTATATAATGGCGAGACTACGCCTCGCCAGTAGTCTTCCTTTCTACATAATATATAATAATGATAATAAATCAATAGATAAATGAAAAAATAAATAAATAAAATAAAATAAAATAAATAAATGAATGAAGATATCTATATATCTATAATTTGATACCAGTGAAAAGGGAGTACATATCTTTAGAAATGATAAAATCAGAATCACCAGGAAATACAATTTGAGGTTATTCCTTAACTGCCAGGACCTTTTTTGTGATTATGATAATCGTGGACTTCGCATCATGAACGAAGTCAAGTGGCCAACGTGGCTTGTACCATAGTACCAGCCGATTAAAGATCCTGTAGGCTACTCAAATAGGCGAAAAGTGCCTCTTGTGTGTTCATGTTTCTAAAATGTTCAAGTTTTCAAATATTGTTGTCTGAAGAGTAGTTGTCTTCCTGATACCTCTTAACACGCTTACTAATGCGGGTCATTAGTTATGTAGTTGTCTTGCTGAAGAACAAACGCTATGGCACACATGGTTTCGCACTCGGGATGCCAGGCCCGTACAGCTGACCTGGGCCATATGTGACGTGGACAAGATTAGTAGAGCGCGCGGTCCGTCTCCAATAGACAGGTCTGGGATCCAGAGTTTAAAACAAGCTGTGTCATTGTGTCTCTCCTTCAGCAAGACAATTAAGCTAATTTTGCTATAATACCCAGATATGTGCTTGGATGGGGCCCATGTGGTACGAATGTGGCTACTTAGCACTGTTTGCGGCTAACAAGCGACTGGCTGGAATACTCCCAAGGGAGAGGGAAATGTGCACGTTCTGAAGTGTTTATCCATTGACCCAGGTAATAATGGCAATGTAAAGCGCCGTTTCATGACTACTACGGGGGAGGGGGGCCGGGGGGGGGGGGGGGTCCATCGAGCCCGAGACCACGACGATCACGACGAAATATGCAACGTCGCATAATTTGTTGCGAAATTCACGACGTGTGTGTGTGTATGTGTATGTGTGTGTGTGTGTGTGTGTGCGATTGAAGTGTTCAGATGTTAAACTTTCCACTGAATAGTCGTAACCGTGTACAAAGTCAATGCAATGGGTTAGTATATCCCTTTGCATTTTTGCTCATTCCTCGAGCAATATGACGTCCATTTAACTTGAAATTTTCACACAATACTCAATGGATATAATTATCAGATAACAACAATATACATCGTATCAACCTTTCATCACTGTTTGCACATCAAAGAAGTTACTAGATCTCTTTAAGGGTGCAATTCTGCACCCTAAATTGTGGTATTGGCACCCCAAGGGTGCATTCGTCCACCCCATGATGTGCAAAGCCCACTTTGCGGTGCAACATTGCACCCTTATTAAAGGTGCTGCAATATTATACCTTTTATGGTGCAAATTCTAACCTGTATTTCTTGGTGTGAATAATAAGGATGGTAGATATAGAGGAATGCATATGAGGAGGGGGTTTTATTCTTGTTGTTTATTGGCGATTCATTCATTTTGAATATTTGTGCCTGTGACTTAATGTCGCTGTCGTTTTACATACAGTCAGCCCCGTGTATAGTGACCAGCCGAAGGAAACAATCATAGACTGGGGGCACGCCATATGGTTTTCTTTTTTTGCTCACATATTTTCCCCTTATGTTTTTTTTTTAAGCTACACCACTGTTCACAGTAATGTATGTGTTCCAGTATAAAGATAAACAGAATACTGCAGTTCTCTTCAATAATTTTAATTATTTTATAATTCACAATGCTGAACACCAAATCATTCCAATCATATATATTGCTTACACATTTCACAACAGATATATGCGAAATACAAAAGTCCTTTGAACTCATAAACCTTTAACCCTAAAAAGGCCGGGCTATTTGAGGTCTTTCTACGGCCGGGGGGGGGGGCATTATGGCCCCCCTTAAGATCTCGGCCGCGGAGCGGCCGAACGCCGTGAAAATGTGCACGCATGTTAAATGAAGTGTATAGAATACAATGGTAATTTTAATTTTTTTTTTAATTCATTAATTTGCATATTTATGGTAATTTATGCAAATAATGTCATAAAATTCATATTTTTACCCATAAATCATATATTCTTCATAATTAAACATTGGTTATCACTACACATGTTCTTTAGACCATTTGGAATAATAATACAACAGAAAAAATTTGAAGAGCCAGGTTCTTCCTTATGTTTTCTATTGTTTTTATAATTTATTATGTATTTCTTTGTTTTTTTTACTTATGTATTTTATTCTTTTTGTTGTTTATTTTATTTCTAACTATAATTCAACTATTTTGAACACCAAAACAAACACCTAAAATGTAGGCCAAATAACCAATGATACGTCTCTTTTTACGAAAACTGATATTTCCATATGTTTTGTACACAAATCACGAAATTGAGCCATTTTCGGGCTGACATGCATAGACAAAAGGTCACGTGACTTCGTAACGGTAGGTTCGATTTTCCAAAATTTTGTTTTAAAAGATGCGCAAGACACAAAAGAAAAAAGGCACCAAGCAGCGGGGCGTCATCTTTACGCGTTCTGGAGCAATACAAAAAATCGCGGAGGGGAGGGGGGGGGCATAATGCCCCCCCTCCCCCCTCCCAGATCATTGTCACCTCAATATCTACACTCATACCAAGTTTGAAATTGATCCGTCAACCAGTTCTTGAGATATCGCGAGAACGAGGCATATTTGCGTACATATTGAGTCATGTGACCTTGACCTTTGATCTCATGACCCCTAAAATCTAATCAGATTATTGTCACTCCAATATAAACACTCATAGCAAGTTTGAAATTGATCTGTCAACCGGTTATTGAGATATCGCGAGAACGAAAACGGGACGTACGTACGTACGGGCGGACGGACGGACGTACGTACAGACGGACGGACGGACGTACGTAC